>CM076909.1:28345857-28945857 GCA_039519145.1 Kokia cookei
TGTTTGGATTCATTCAGTCAAATAAAGAAGGAGCTTGTTAATGCACCCATTGTCATGGCACCAAATTGGCCTTAATCATTTGAAGTTATGTGTGATGGCCAGCGACTTTGCTATGGGTGCTATCCAAGGACAACGCAAGAAAAAATATTTCTCTCATCTATTACGCCAGCAAGACTCTTATGAGACTCAAATTAATTACACAACTACAGAGAAAGAATTGTTGGCTGTAGTCTATGCTTTTGATAAATTTCGCTCATACCTTGTCAGCGCAAAGGTTACTATATTTACTGATCACTCGGCATTAAGATATCTTTTCACGAAGAAGGATGCAAAACCACGACTAATACGTTGGATTCTATTATTGCAAGAATTTGATATAGAGATCAAAGATCGCAAGGGTTCAAAAAACCAAGCTATAGACCACCTTTCTCGTTTGGAAGTTGGCAGCAAAGATGGAAACATACTTTAGATTGTCGACGCATTTCTAGATGAGAAGTTGTTTGCTTTCGACATAACCCCTTGGTATGTGGATGTAGTTAATTATCTTGTATGTGGAAAACTACCCTTGGGTGTCACAGGCCACAAGAAAGAAAGATTTCTTCGAGAAGTAGAGAAATATCATTAGAACGAGCGATGCTTATTCAAGGTATGCAATGACAATATCATTCGGCGTTGTGTCCCGGAAGAAGAAATGCTTTCAATCCTTAAGCATTGTCATGATGCTCCTTATAGAGGTAATTTCGGTGAAATGAGAACTGCTGCTAAGGTTCTTCAATCAGGATTCTACTGGCCTTCATTATTAAAGGATGCCCAAAATTTTGTGAATCAATGCGATCGTTGTCAACGCACTGGTTCTATATCTCAATGTAATGAAATGTTACAGCAGTCAATTATGGAGGTTGAACTTTTAGATGTTTAGGTATGGATTTCATGGGACCATTTCCAAGTTCATTTGGAAATGTCTACATTCTAGTTGCTGTTGACTATGTCTCGAACTGGATTGAAGTGGTTGTAGTCCCAAAGGATGATGCAAGTACGGTACTTAAATTTTTCCACAAGCACATACTCACCTACTTTGGCACACCAAAAGCATTGATCAGCGATCAGGGTACTCACTTCTATTTCAACCAGGTGACAGCCGCATTGAAGATATATGGCATTAATCATCAAATGGCTACCACTTATCATCCGCAAACCAACAGACAAGCTGAGGTGTCGAATCGATAAATAAAAAGTATTCTCGAGAAGGTGGTGAACCCTTCAAGAAAAGATTGGTCTTCTAGACTTGATGATGCTTTGTGGGCATTGAGGACAGCATTCAAAACCCCACTAGGAATGTCACCGTACCAGGTTATTTTTGGAAAAGCATGTCACTTGCCAGTTAAATTGGAGCACAAGGCAATGTGGGTGATTAAGCAAGTGAACATGGATTACGAAGCTGCTGGAAAGAAGAGGCTGTTAGACATCACTAAAATCGAGGAAATTAGACGGAATGCCTATGAGAATGCAATAATTTACAAGGAAAAGACCAAACGATGGCACGATAAAATCATTTTGTAGCGACAATTTATTACAGGTCAACAAGTGCTATTATTCAATTCTAGATTTAAATTGTACCTAGGTAAATTGCGCTCACATTGGTTTAGACCTTTTGAAGTTGTCAAAGCATTTCCTCTTGATGTAGTTACAATTAAGGATCTACATGATGGGCACCAGTTTAAAGTGAATGGACAACGACTAAAATATTATTTTGGGTATAGTGATCACAAACAGGAAAAGACCATTAAATTGGTCAAATATTTCTAACCTTTCTTGAAATTTTTATCATGCAATTTTATTTTCTTTTGTTGTTGTTTAAGTTTATTGCATTTCCTATTTCTTGCAGAATAAATTTGATTCTTTTGTCGACGCATTTGGATCTCCTTATCGATGCAACTCATATGACTGTACCAAAATTGTTGATTCATCAGAAAATCAAAGTATATTAGGAAACAGATCCCGCCGTTTCATCGATAAACACCCAGCCTTTGGATTGGTCTAAACGAGTGCCATTCCCATTGGATGCATTTATTTTGCCAGACGTTATGTCCTTTCCTTTGTTACATAAAAAACACGCCTTTCCATCTTCACTTTTCACTCCCTATAAACAACCTTCTCTGTGTCGACTGTGATATTCACAAAGACGCCATTTTTATTCACAACCTTTCTTAAAGCTTGCACCTTTCTACCTTACAAAAAATATGGCCAGAACTCGTGGAGCAGTGAAGAAAATAACTAAATCTGTTGCAGAACCTTCATCCTCTTCAATAGTCATTCACGAAACAAAGCCACCCATGTCCAAAGATCCTGTTACATTCCTCACGAAAGCAGCCAAAGACCGTTTTCAAGAGAACATGCTGAAAAGGAATTGTCACCCAAAACAGGGCATTCTCCTGTCACGACAACACCCTGAAAGCTATTCTCCGTCTCTGGTACATGAGTTATATGCTAATCTTACTGACCATGAGTCAGAATTTATTTTTGTCTGAGAAGAATTAATCCCTTGGGATGCTACACACATTAACAAGCTCTATAACATCAAAGTAGACAAGGACGAACATGCTGAGTTTATTGAAGAACTCACTGATGACACAATAGATCTTTTGGTGAAGAATCTCTATGTTGAAGGAGCCATATGGACGGGTTCGAATCCCAACAACTACTCCATGAACAGATACTTTTTAACATTGCAAAGAAAATTTTGGTTCCATTTTGTGAATTGCAGATTGAGACCTTCTACACACAGCACCACTGTCACCCTTGACAGGATGTGTCTGATACATTCCATCATCAAGGGAAGGAAATAGATGTTAGGGCAATATTATATCAAGAAATTGTTGACTGTGCTGCCATGCAAATAGCAATCTTGGTTTTCCCCTTACTGGTGATGTAGCTGTGCCAGCAAAGAGGAGTTGTGCCCCGAGATGAAGAAGAGATTCTGAAGAACAAAGGCTCAATCAATGAAGCATCAATCGAGAGAATGACTCGTGGGAAAGATACACCCACAGTAAAGGAAGCAGAAGCAAGAAAAAAGAAGGGAAAACCAAAAGTAAATGTGACTATAGAGACTCATTTGTGACGCAAAATGAAGGAGGTCGAAAAGATAGCAGATTCCATAAGCATTAGCCAAATCAAGCTTGTCACCATAGTGGAAGACATGGACAGAGCACAGAATCTATTCTACGCCTACGCTAGGGCCTGAAACAGTGCTGTTGTGACCACACTGAAGTAGTTGAGCAAAACCCCACTCCCAAAATTCCTAATATTTCCTCAAATCATCAGAGAGTATGAGCCCTCAACCGAGGAGCCCTCTAATGGTGCACATCTTTGATGATGAGAAAGAGGCAAAATCCAGGGATATTAAGGAATGTTTGAGGAAAACTGAAAGCCTGTTTGAACGTGAGTTCTTTGTTGGTCAAGATGCAAATGTTGATAAAGGGGAAATCCCTGCTGAAAGGGAAATCCCTACTGAAGGGGAAGAAACCCAAGTTGAGGAAGAGGAAGAGAAAGATGAAGCCAAAGAAGCCGAGGAAGATTCAGTTGAAGAAATTGTCACCGCACCCGAAGTTATGGGTGCAACGATCGAGGGCTTAGAGCAAGATGGAGCGAGATGTGCAGAAACTGCAGAGGAAATTAATGAGGACCACAGTAATCCTTTGGCAATAGTGGTATACACTAGACCACTTGAACTGATCCATCTGACACACAATGTAGCTGATGACGTCGTGGCATAATTAGATGTTAGGAGCAATCCAAGGATGTGGCACAGCCTAAAGAATGAAAGCGAAAGCGCTCCAAGGACAAGAAGCTCAAAAAGAAGGAAAAGAAGAGAAGGAAGAAAAAGTACCATGTAGCCACATCGACTGTTGTGAAAAATTGAGTTTGTTTTATTTAAGTTTTTTTTTAGCTGTAGTTTTCATGCATTGCATGTAGCTGTAATTTTTAGTCTGTTAGTAAGCATTGTCATCGCACTCCCATTGTCATTACATTTTAACTATCATTGCATTTGCATTGACATTGTCTTTCCATTTGTCATGGTATTTTAGTGTCAATGCATTGGGGATAATGCAGACTTTAAGTTTGGGGGAACGTATAGGGGATTTGAAAATGCAATCGCACCCATATTTCAAAAATTTTTCTTTTCGAGTTAAATGAAGCATGCAAGGTTATGAATGGTTATTGAATGTGTTTAAATTTTATTCGATGCTTAATTCTTGAATCATGTGAACTGTCAATGAATGTGTTGGATAAATTTTACTGAATTTTGTATCTTCAATTCTTTGATGAATGATTTAGATTGAATTAGTAATGGATGACTAGCATCATTCCTTGAATTTTGAATGAATCTGACGTTTACAGCTGCTTGTATATGTATATAGTTATAAATAAAAGACACTTCACTATGGGTGTATTGTGAACTGTTCAAGGGGGAACACTCCAATGCAAGTGTTAGAAAAAGTAATCTAGCCAAAGGTTGTCACTGCAAGAGTATGTGTCGGCATAATTACATACTCCTTGGGGGTTTGTTGCACTCCATTGTTACTTCTCAAGAACAAGGGTATAGTAATGCAACGACATCCCTCAGTCACATAAAGAAAAGAGAAGAAAAAAAGGAAAAAAATATGTATATATTACTGTACAATAAATGTTGTATTGGTAGATAGAATTTAAGATTTGAAGCATGATGCTAGCATTGATGAAGTTGCAATATTAGTTATTCATGCTTATGAATTGTCGGCACAATATTCTGTTATTTGAATGTGATTCATTCATTGGGATTTTAGATGATTCAAGTTGCTAGAATGATCATTTGCCTTGATAAATGTTTTGTTTAGCCTTGCTGGTTTCTATTTTACTTGAGGACAAGTAAAAACTCAAGTTTGGGGGTGTGATAGTACTAGAAAGAACCATTGATTTCTTCCTACTTATTGTTTAAGTTGATCCCATTTAATTAACACATATTTTAGCAATTTTTAATTTAGTTCATTACATTTTCTAACTCAATGAACCTTAGCCTAGCTGCCCTTCATTTTGTAATATTTTACTATTAATTGTCACTGCATGAACATGTCAAGAATTGTCACTGCATGAGCATGTCCAAAATTGCGCCCATATATGTCGTTGTATCTGACAGTTATCTAGACAAAACCAGAATTACGTGAGCTATCTAGTCTGGTGTAACTAACTAGTATGACCATAAACTGCTAGATTTAGGGGAAAGGACGCCTATCCTACTCAGCTGAAGATAAATACTCATGTGGAGAGAGAGAAAAGGGTCTTTTTCGGGAGGATTATTCTTCTTGAATCCATTTTTTTAAGCTTGTCGCGATGGAAGCTTAAACCTCTCAAGGGGCGAACCAACATGAAGAAGGAGGCAGATCAGCCCCTGACGAGGAGCCTTAAGTGCGACGAAAGAGGGAAGTTAGAGAGCAAGTCGAGTAACCTAGGAATAGTATTCTCCATTTGTTCTTTTACATTTTCTTTCTAAAATGATGGTGATTAATGTTTATTTCATGTTTTTATGGAAGTACTCATGATTTTTTTAACTAAATGTTATCTTATTTAATCTTGCTTCGACTGTTTAATCTTTGGGTTTGAAAGTTTTTAGCATGAAAGTGTTATTGCAGTTATTGTCACTGGAAGGTGCAGCGACAATTTAAACTAATAAGCAAGACAATGGAAGTTGCTTGAGGATTAGAGGAATTTAATCCAGTTGTTCTTGAATGTGTAGCATTGTCATCGTTGGAAGGTGTGGTGAGTGTGCATGTTTAAGTCTTAGATCGAATAGAGAAGCCAAGTTTGGTAAGATATTCATTGCGCCTTATTGCAGTGACAATCACTTATTCTTTAAAATCTTGTGAGATGCACTTAGTATTTTGCTAACTATTCATGTTGAGGACCCTATTTCATTATTATTACATTTTATCTTTAATCTCGCATTATTGCTTCGACAATTACTCTCACAATTTTATTGCATTTACTTATTCATTGCACCGACATTAATAGACAACAAATTCATCCTCGTGGGATCGATATCCGACAAATTCACATTTGTCTACTATACTTGCATCGATAGTGTACGCTTGCACATTATTTCTATGATGTTTACAGTCGATTAGTAGATCACCGCCAATTCTTTTCGTCAATCATATTTATTTACAACAGCTGTGAATTTATACCACCACCCCTTCGCATGATTGCCCTTATTGTTAATCCACTTGCCAAATTTATATGCCTTCATGTGGTGGAGTAATAACTGCTCGATTACCTCATTCAGTAAAATGGTGGTTTTACTGCAAACCCATGTGTTGATGCCATGGTAGCTATTCGTTTGCCTTCGTAATTCCCATCACTACGTTTTATGTCCTTTGGATCGTGGTACCAGTGCAGTAATTGCCTCTCCTACAAGCATCCACTTTCTTGCTCTACGGATGTGATTATTATGCTAGTTGAGGATTGTAATTCTAGCTGGTTAATATTTCCTATTTTCTGCAAAAATTAAAAAAAAATCACATTAGTAATTTCTCTGGGGATTAGCTATACCAAGACAAGCTATTTTCCATTGGAAATTGAATCTTTGATCGATGGTATTTTCAACTAATATTTCTTTGTCGATATGTTTATAACATTAATTAGTTGAAGATCTAAAGTTGGGGTATGAGAACCGTCATCTTCCTCTATGGGAATTGATGCATCATTAGATTGGAGCTCAATCTCGATTTTTACAAGATTATCCATTTCCCCTTCCAAGGGTGAGATCTTGCTTTGCTCGACGATCCGCTCATCTGATTCCTCAAAGAATTCTCTTTCTATTTCCTCGTCTAGCTCTCATTCTTCTTGTTCTCGCTCTCATTCTCGTTCTATTTGTTCAAATTCGAAATATGCTTCTCTAAAAGATAGATCATCATGTTGATCGGGGATTTGGGCTTCTCCACGAAGTTAACTTAACTCCAACATTAATAATCTTTAATTTTCCTAGATCTCTCAATCTTCATAATACTCGTCTTCATATATACCTTCATCATAATTATCAACATAAATATCATTTGAACAAAAATAATCGTAGGCATCCATGGTTTTAAATATAATGGACATTAAAGGAAAGTGTTAGATCTAAAAAATGAAAAATGCTAGAAGGGTTAAATCATATCTATAACCTAAACTTTTTCTAATTATTTTAATATAAAGAAAGAATAAAATTTACTAAAGCATTGCCTCCTTGACAACAGCGCCAACAACTTGACCGCCCCCAAACGTACTCCCATTCGACGTAGATTTAGGCTTTCTGCAAGTATACAAGTTGGGTTGTAAATATAGTGTGTACAACAAAACACTTGGAAGTATTCCGAGGATCATACCCAAAGGATGTCTAAAGCTATAGTAAATTAGATCCCTACAAAGAATAAAATTAATTAGTACTTACTTTAGGGATTATAGTACGAAGATCAATAAAAGAGTTGGTTTTAAAAAGCATAAAATAGAATAGAAAATAAGATAGAGATTTGAGATGTAGAAATTTTTATAAATAACTTTGGGGATATTATTTCGTTTTCGTATGAGTTCTTCAATCGTTAGGCTTTGGGGATTTTCCTCCAAACAACTAGTCACATCCCAGTTAGATCTCTCGATCTTCCACCAGCATAGCAAGTTGATAGAGACTACTTATCCTTAGATGTCACAATCTAAACCAATTTGGGGAAAAGGTGTTCATGGATGGACAATACCAATTTTGGGTTCATTCCCACCTAAATGACGTCCTAGGGTTGTCAGGCCTAGTGTTTGTTTGATGTTCTTCCTTTCCCAAACAACTGATCCGAAAGGTAAAATCCCTGTTAAACAATAATTAATAATTCATACTTCCACTCCCTAATTCCCCAAAATGGAATTAGTTCCTCATCTATTTCTTGATAATCATAAACACAATAATATATAAACACATATAATTAAAGAATAGAATGAAAAAGAAACTAGAATTGTGTTGGCAATCTGTTGAGAAAAATTTCTCGAACGTTTATTCGAGTTCTACAATCTCGTTTCAAACTAAAATACAAAATAAAACTAAAAACTAAAAGTTAATGAATAGTGGTCTAAACCCTAGTGCTAAAGGCCATATTTATAGCTTTGGCAAGTCATTTTCATCAACCCTAGGTCAGCTATTGTCCTTCGTTCTTAAGTCACATTGTGAAGATGAAAACACCCCTCGTTTGATGCAGAGTTGATATCTAAGGTTGATGTCGCGACACATCAAAACTTGTGTCGTGACAAAGCAGGCAATCCCTTGATTCTTCACTATTGATCCCTTTGTTGTGACAAAGAGTTCTCTATATCATGGCAAAGTGATCAATATCACTGTGGCTCAACTGCTATTAGTCTCTTGTGCACTCACGAAGTAGTTAGCTAATCTTTAGGCCTCATTTGGCCTTGAAAGCAATAAAATATCCTTTTTAGCACAATTTATTCAAAAGATAAAGCTAAAGTAAAAACCCATAAAACATAAGGAAAATTACTTGATTCCAAGCTCATCAAATGTGAAAACTAGTTCAATTTGCTAGGTATGAAACCGATAGATCATTTATTAATTACTACAACTCACTACACATATTCGTCACTTTGGAAAAAGAAAGCAAAAGGAATAGGAAGGCTTACTCTCGAAACTTAGGGTAGGTGTTTAGGCTAACCTAAGCTCCCGTTAAATACAATGAATCATGCATACCAACAGTGACTCAAAAATACTCACCAATCACGCTCTCGCCTATTAGCCGAAAGCTCAAACTACCTTTTCCTTGCCTTTCGCCTTGCTTGTAGAAGGCTCCAACGACTCTAAATCTTCAAAAATGTTAACCACAAAACATACACGAACAATTAAATTCTGGAAAGATGAAAATATATAGACTTTTTCATGTCATTTTTTACCTAATTTCATGCAAATTCTAAGTAATTAATGTCGAAAAACATAATTTATTTATAAAATAATTAATTTTTGTTAAAATTATCAACATATCGATTATAATTAAATTTATAAATATTGAGCATAAATTTGATGATTTTTCGACAGATTTGCATAATTGGTGAAAACTAGCATGGTAGACACCGCTGACAGCTTACACCGTTGAGGGAATTTTTACATCGAGTTAGTGAAGAGCTATGAAGAATATTTTTCTAGTCAAGGGTTAGTCTAATATGAAGCTACATTATGGTTTATAATTATATTTTTAATTCAAATTATATTGGATTAAAAATTAATTATAAAAGGCTAAGCTGAAGTGGCTCGATGTGCATGCAACCGAGGGTCAAACCACCTCCAATTGGGCTAGCCATGTGCCGTCCATGTGCTGACATTTTCAGCTGATTATTTTGACCATTTCAATCTTGCAAAACAGCCCTTTAAGTTTCCCAAAATACCATTCCAACCCCTCCACTTTTCATGCTTTATATTCTCACCCTTAGCTCATTTTAAGCAAACTTTTAACAAGTCAAAGTTGCCTATGCATGGCCGACCACCCATTGTTGTGTGGCTGATATTCATTTGCCAAAAATAGCTACACAACTCCTCCTCTTCTCCACCTATAAATACACGCCTCATTCCATCACTTTTACACGCCAATTCACTCACATATTCTCTTCTTTCTCTCTAATTCTTTCTAGCCTTCCATCATAATTTCCCTTCCATTCCCTTACCGATTTCTCCTCTTGGAAAATATTAGTTCTTCATCCTTCCATAACCATTGTTGAGTGTTCATCATAGACCTCGATTTGGGAAGATTCAAACAAGAACGACAAAGAACGCGAAAGCAGTTCTTGAGAAATTGCTGGATTTAATCCTATTCTTTTTCTCATATTTTTTAGATTCTTGTTTGTTCTATGATGAATGCTATTATGAATTCTATTAATTCTTTAATCAACATGGCTTAAATTCTTTAAGTGTTAGGTTGATTGTGTCTAATTTCTTATTTATATTTAATCATGTTTATGTTGTTATAGACCTTGAATATCTTGTTTAATTACTTGCAGGATTTTTATGATTAAATTGTTTCAATATAGGTGTATGTTGTTACCTCACTTGATCCTTTACATTCTTATGAATATTAATTTAGTCGGTCATATTGACATAGGTGTATGTTCAAGACATAGATTAATTTCATAATGTATGTATGTGCTATAACACATTAACTTATCAAAGGTTAGTTTAGTCAATCGTATTGGCATAGGTGTATGTTCAAGAGATAAACTAATTTTTGTAAGTGATGTTGTTCATAAGTTAGCAAGATATCGGGTTGCTATGAATATTAATTCGTAACTAGCATGAACATGGTTTATATTTAATTAAGTGATTAAAGTAATTAACCTGACACATTTATGTCATATTGATTAAACCTTTAGAAATCGTGCATAGGAATATAATTTAGTCTTAGTTTAACTTAGCTTAATTAGTTTAGAATACTTAGAGTTAATATCACTCTCAAATATTATCTTGTGTTTGATCAATTTGTTAATTAAATATTTTATAAATACTTTTGATAGCACAGTCTTTGTGGGTACGATACTTGACATTTACTTGTCACTTTATTACTTGAACACAATTGTGTACACTTGCACATTTTCACATTCCAAATACCAATAACACACCTCAAATCAAATAAAAATACAGGTTTAAACTAACTCCTCTTAGAATTGAAATTTTCAACTAACTTAGCCGAAACTCAATTTTTGTCACATCCCATTTTTTTCTAATAATTATACAAGAGTGAAACTATCAGCTCCTATGTCTTAAAATTAATTACGCAATAATGAAAACAAGGAAGAGTATGGTCTAGTAGTAGTAAGTGCTTATATTAACTAAAAGGTTTTTAGTTCGAATACCCTTGCTCCCATAATTTTTATTTAATTTTTTCATATATTTAACATGTGCATTTAGGTCATTGCTTGCAATGTAGATAACGTCCATCTGCATTGGACATCTCGGTTAGTCGTTTATGGCGTAGAAAATCATCCAACTTTCGATGACATAACCTTTTCGGTTCACATGACAGTATATAATTCAATCTCGAAATTCAATTCTTCACTCCAAAACACTCCCATATGCAATCCAATACAAAACACTCATTTGATGATACACTAAAAAACACTCTCATTTTGATAGTACTCTGAACAATTTTTTTCCGATCCAATGACAATTTGAGAACCCAAACCATCGCCTCTATGTATAGAGTAAGGAGGGTTTCGACAATCTAATTCCCAAAATCAATTTTGTTATACTTGGTGCCAACCATTAGTGTCCCAAAATAAAAAAAATTATATTTGATAAAGTTGGTGCCGACCATTAGTGTCCCAAAAAAAAAAGGAATATATTTTTTAAATCTGATAAAGTTGGTACCATCCATCAGTCTCCCAAAATATCAAAAAAAAATTCAAGTTCCGAAAGAGGTGGTGCTGACCATCTATAGGCCAAAACCAATTTTTTTTTTTAGTTGTGATGGGACTTGGTGCCGACCATTTAATGGCCAGTACACAAAAAAATTATTTTTTCAATTATGAATATTTGGTGTCGGCCATTAGATTATCAAAACCTAATTTTTTTTCAAATACAAGTATAATGGTATACTGGTATGATACAGGATAAAAATAATACCCTGATGCTAGCTATTAGATGGCCAAAACAAAAAAAACAAAAAAAAAATTTAAAAGCCTGACATAATCATCAAGCAATCATTGGATCAAAATTTAAGGGGGTGTCGATCATTAGAATGCCAAAACACAATTGCACTATTCATTTTAAGTCATTTTGGTGAATTTTTTGAACCTAGTTTATTTTTGTAATTACTCCTTTTTTTTTTAGTTAAATGGGTAAAATAACCAGCAATGAGTGAAAGGAAAATATTGGTGTAGGTGTTGATGAATAAGAGTCAAAACTACAATTATACTAATGTCTTTATAATTTTTAGTACTTTTAAAAAAATTTATATAATTTTGCACTCAGTTTAAAATAAAACTAGACAAATGATGGTTTGTATTATTTCATTTTATATTTTATTAATTTTAAAATATATTTTAAATTTTTTGCTAATTTGTTTATTCTCTCAATAGATGAATTATTTTATTGTCTTAATTGATTTTTTATTAAAAGCTTTTTTAAACTAAAAAAAACGTTAAAAGCACAAATTTTGGAGGATCTCCTAGGTCAAGAGTCTCTCTCGTGGTTTCTCAAAGGAACGGCGGCAGTCAATGTTGAGTCTTGTGGAAGAAGGTGACTTTAAGGGATCAATGGACGGCGATGAGATTTCTCTCTTGGGTGAAGAACTAGCGCAGCTACCAGTGAAGAGTTCTCTGGTTACCCTGTCGGAGAAACCAACTTTAATATGCTCTCTATGGGCCAAAAAGCAATATAGTCCAGACAGTTTCTGCGCCTAGATGAAATCGATTTGGAAGAAAAAATGAAAAGTTCGATATCTAATCGGTAGGTAAAAATATTTTTTTGATTATTTTCAGGGAAGAAGAATATCTTGAGTCAGTTATAGCAGGGAGACCCTGGCTCTTCTAAAAACAATTAGTTCTTTTTAATCGACTTAAAGAGCCAATTGCACAACATAAAATACGGCTAGTTAAATCTCCTTTTTGGATTAAAATTGCTTCTTGCCCACCAAAATGTGATAGGAAAGATCTAATGTATGCTATTATATCCTCATTTGGGGTCTCTTTAGTTCAAAATCAAAAGGAGATTACTGTCGTATAAAGGTCATGTTGGAGGTACATAAACCCTTAGGGCGCAGTATTTTTATTCAGGATGAGGACCAACAAAAATCTTAGGTTCCGTTCAATTATGAGAAATTACCAAGTTTCTACTTTGGGTGTGGATTCATGGGGCATGGAATTAACGGTTGTTCTATTATAGATCATAAGATGAAAGAACTCCCTAAAGATGAATTGCCATATTTCTTGGCTTTAAAAGCTGAGTTTAATTTTCCTAGTAAAGTTAGTATGCGTTTGGGGGCCAAGATAAAAAAAAAAGCATGAAGTCAGCGTGTTTATCTCGGTATAAAAAAAGCATGAAGTCAGCGTGTTTATCTCGGTGATATTGAGGAAAATACGATCATACGAATGCGTGATGATGAACCTACTCTTGGGCCGGTTGTGAGCGCGATGGGAGAGCCCCGTACGGGGATGATGACGAGGAACAATTCGAATTATAGAAGGATTCTGTTTCCAACAACCAATCCCAAGAGGATTCTACTAGATTATCTAGTGACGTGTTTGACTAGGATCCAACTCCTAATGTTGAGGCATAATTAATTAACAGTCCTCAGGTTTTTAAAAAGAAAAGAATGGAGGTGACGCCTGTCTTAAGGTTAAAAGGAAACCCAAATACGCATAATGCATATACGATCGAGATTCAAGAGGATCATGATAACGCTACTGATAATGAGTCATGATTTATCAAAAGAAGCTAGAAGAGATTGGCTAAGGGCTCAGTTATTAGTAACGAAAGTATGATACTAGGGTATGGCAAACGTAAGAGTGATAACCAAGGGGGTATGGTGTGTTTCCTACTTTGATAGAAGGACATAAAAAGCTTAAACATGATGATGTGAAGATTCTGTAATTTGATGATGTTATGAAAGAAGCTTCATTCATGAGTTGACGTAATTCCAAATAGGATCGGTGACTGCCAGTGGGCATGCTGATCGGACACAATGAAAATCCTAAGTTGGAATGCTCGTGGACTGGGGACTCCACGAGCAGTTAGAGGTCTCAAACATCTTTTGAGATTCTATAAACCCCAAATTATCTTCATAATAGAGACAAAATGATTCCCACAAAATGGAAGTAGTGCGGCACAAATGTGGTTTCATGAATATAATTGAGGTTAGTGTTGTCGGGAGTAAAGAAGGATTGTGCTTGGCTTGGAAAGATGAGATTTCAGTTACCTTAGAGAGTTATTCTTGTAACTTGATCACAGCAATGATTAAAAAGAATGATGAGATGGCTGAAGGGTGGCTTATTAGCTTTTTTGGATCACCTTATGTTTCAAATAAAAAGATGACTTGGGAGGAGCTTCGATGCCTCGATAATGCGGTCATTGTTCCTTGGTGCATATGTGATTATTTCAATGAGATTCTATATTCATTTGAGAAAGTTGGTGGATTACTTAGAGATGAAAGACGTATGGAATCATTTAGACAGATTGTACAAGAGTGTGATTTAGTAGATTTAGGCTATTCGGGGCCTTGGTACACATGGGAGAGGGGAAACTTTACCGTAAACAATATATGAGAATGCCTAGATCGTGCACTAGCAAATCCAGCTTAGCTATCCCGTTTTCAAGAAGTAATGGTACGATATTTACCCCATTCCACTTCGGATCATTGCCCTATCTTGGTGTGAATAGAAGAGTCGCCAAGCCACCAAAGAAATAAACAATTCAAGTTTGATGCATGGTGGATTTTGGAAAGTTCTTTTGAGGATATGGTCGGTAACAGTTGGAATTTTTCTAGTGGAGACCTTCTTAATAAATTGGAAGCATTGCGTGTTGATATACTTCATTGGACTAAGGGTACTAAGGCAAATTAAAGTGGGCTTAAAGACGAATTAATGCAAAAATTGAAATCATTGGGGGGCAAGATTATGATGATGATGTTCTTCAGGAAATTTTGGAGACCAAAGTACAGCTGAATTGGGAAATAAATAAAGATGAGATATATTGGGAACAAAAGGCAAGACCTGAAGATATGTGAGGAATTGCTAATCGTTATTTTGAAAATCTATTCAAATCAGGTCTAGATTCTATTAATTTTAATCATAACTTGTCAAGAATAGAACAATGTATATCAAAAGATACAAATGCTACGCTCACAGCACCGTATACTCAAGAGGAGGTGATAAAACCTTTAAAAGGAATAGGGCCGCTAAAAGCACCAGGTGGTGATAGGTTCCTAACAATTTTTTTCCAGAAATTCTGGCACATTGTGGGTCATGAGGTCAGCTCTTTTTGTTTAGACACTCTTAATAATAAAGTGATCTAAGAGCCATAAACAGAACTACTATTATCCTTATCCCAAAGGTCCCGAGTCCTACCAATTTAGTTAACTTTCACCTTATAAGTCTTTGAAACATTGTTTACAAAATCATTGTTAAAGTAATTGTGAATAGATTTCAGTTGGTACTAAACGATTGCATTGATTGTTCCCAAAGTGCCTTTGTTCTTGGAAGGCTTATTTCGGATATTGTTCTACGCCCATATGAAATTCTTCACACATTTGGGCAGAAAAGGGTCGGGAAGAGATACTTAATGGCAATAAAGCTTGATATGACTAAGGTTTATAATCGTGTGGAATAGGAATTCCTAAAAGCTATGATGTTAAAAATGGGTTTTGCCGAAAGATAGGTGAATATGCTTATAAAGTGTGTTTCAACTGTGGAGTATTTTGTTAACATTAATGGAAGTATAATTTCCTCTTTTAGGGTATCTAGAGGCCTAAGGCAAGGGGACCCGCTTAGCCCTTTCCTTTTTTTGATATGTAGTTAGGGTTTTTCTTCTTTTATGAGGCTTGCTAGTCAAGAAAAGAGATTCACAAGTGTAAAAGCAAGTAAGAATGGTCCACAAATTTCCCACTTACTTTTTGTAGATGGTGCTAATATTCTACAAGGTATTTTAGAGGAGTATGGGGCCTGTTTAGGACAACGTGTCAACTACGACAAGTCTATAGTTTTCTTTAGCAAAAATACACCCGACCCTACTAGAATGCTTATCTCTACGGAATTAGGTGTTCGCTATTCAAATAACTCGGAAAGGTATCTTGGTCTACCTAATATGACCGAGAGACAGAAAAATGCTTCTTTTCAAAGGTTAAAGGATCTAATGAAAATAAAAGTTGGTGGATGGTCCACTAGGTATCTCTCACAAGGGGTAAAAAGGTATTCATAAAATTTGCATTACAAGCTATTCCCCCACATACGCTATGTCATTTTTTTTGTTTCCGAAATCATTATGTACAGTAATGGAAGGAATTTTGGCCAAATTTTGGTGGCAGAAAAGTCATAGGAAATAGGGAATTCACTGGTGTAGCTGGGATAAATTATGCACACTAAAAGATGATCGGGGCCTAGGGTTTAGGGATTTTACAAGATTTAATCTAGCCTCGTTAGGTAAACAAGGTTGGTAGATCCTATCTAGTCCTCATTTATTATTAGCGTGTGTACTAAAAGCCAAATACCCTGGTTATAATTTCCTTAATTTAAATTTGAAAACGGGGGCCTCTTACACGTGGAAAAGTATCTAGGTTACGAAAAAAGTGTTACAGGATGGTATTCATTGGTGTGTTGGTACAGGAACAAATATTTCAATTTTTAATGATGCGTGGGTGTTAAGTGCTACTAATTACAGATTATCTCAATCCATTATTAGTAGTGATTTGTTAATAGTTGATCAACTTATTGATAATTCTGTCATAATATAAAGGAAAGAGTTACTAGAGGCTACCTTCAACCTAGTGGATGCTGAGTGTATTTTGAAGATCCCGCTGGTAAGTGACCCACAAAAAGACATGCTAGCCTGGAGTGGTGAGTCCTCAGGATGCTTCTCAGTTCGAAGTGCCTATAAACTATTACATTCAATTATAGCTACTCCTGGATTAATTATTTACAAGCCACTAGTAAAGAATTTTATAAAAACTATGAAGGCTAGACATTCCTCCGAAAGTAAGAATCACGATATGGCAGATCTCGAAAGACTATATCCCCACTCGTGCCAATCTACGACGTCGGAGACTGTTGGCAGATGCAATGTGCCAACATGCGGTAATGGTACTGAAGAACTTATGCACATTTTTTGTGACTGTCTTGCTACAAGAAACATTTAGAATCTGTTAGGCTTACAATTCATAATAGGAAATACCACGATAGAATGGTTTGAATGGATTACCTGGGCTTTTAGGAACACATCTGTCTCCCAAGCTCGAATGCTTTGCTGCATTCTATGGTCAATGTGGAACGAGCGCAACAGACCCATGAACGTGTTAAGAGAACGAATGAAGAGTTAGCCTCATTTGTCACAGCATATTTACAGGAGATGGATGAACTAAATGGGAAAGCACAAACAACTATACAATCATAATCCAGATGGTTACCTCCAATAGCAGATGTGGTGAAAGTGAACTTTGACGCTGCCTATGATGGTCAACATTCCCGTTCTAGATCTGGGATTATAGCCAGAGACGAAAGAGGTCAAGTGATAGCCTCCTCAACAGTAACTCATACTCATGTACAGTCCATATTTGCAACCAAAGCCTTTGCTTGTCTAAAGGTAGTTAAAATGTATGTGATATCGGGTGTACAAAAAATAATAGTAAAGGGTGACTCTCTAACAGTTATTAATAAATGTAATCAAGAAAACCCAGATCTATTAGAAATTGTTGCCTATATCCATAGTATCAGGTGCTTAAAACCCAGCTTCCAGTTTATTCATTTCCAACACATAAACCAAATGGCTAATAAAGTTGCGGATATATTAACAAAAGAAGCCCTAAGGAACAAAAGGAGTTTGTACCTAGAAGGCTCTGTTCCAAGGTGTGCCAATGAGTTCTTGGTCATAGATTGACCCCGCGAACCAGATTGATGTTTTGGAACTTGATTGCAGCCTTTCACCTTCGTAGTTCTCGTAATAGATGGTGAGGAAAAGATGAGATGTGAAGGGATTCTGAGTTTCTTGGACAGGGATTGGCTCAATAAGGGTATGGTGTTGGAAATTTTGAGGTGTTTCTTTAGTATACAAGAGAAGAGCAGAAGTAGGGTTTCCTTGGCGATAAACATCTATCAAAATAAAAATCTAATTTAGGGCAAATGAAGCGCTCCCAAAAGGCTTTGATTATTGATATCTTCCAAAACAAACGTTTTGATAGCATTAGGAAGAAGAAACCATCAACATTAAATGTGACAAGATTGGATGAGACGGCGTGCTCCTTTTTAAAAAAGTGGATTGACAATTTTTTAGAGTATCTTTTATTTTGATTTCTTTATTTTCTTTCTTTCGTTGCTGTTCTGTCCACTTGAATTGGGTCTTATAGTCTAAGATGTTTGGGCCTAAACCCTTTTTTTTTGAATTTTTTTTGTTAATAAGAGACCAATCCTTTTCTTTAAAAAAAAGGTTTATACATTTGGAAATTTCGTAAGATTTAAAAATACTATTCACTCTTTAAAAACTTACCCTTATATAATTATTTTCCTTTAAAAATATTTTGTAGAAAGAAACATATAATGATATTATCCATTCGAGTAGAAAAAAGTAATTTAATTAATTTGATTCATTAATATAAAAGAAAAAATATGATTGTATGAAATTATGATTTTACATTATTTTTTATTTTTTAATAGAAAAATGATAAATTATATTTTTCTTTATGATTTTTTACATTTTATTCTTAAAAAAATTTAAATCACAATTTAAAAATAGAAATGAATATAATAAAATTATAATTTTATATAATTTTTTCTAGAGTAGAAAGAATAGAAAGAAAAAGAAAAATTATCCAATGTGATGGGAAGAAAGGACGGAAGTAGCAGTGCACATAGGCCAACCCTCCCTCATTGGATTCTTTACCTTGTAATTCTCTACTGTCGGATTATTGTTTTTGTTTTCATATTCCTTAAGGCATTAAATTGTCGGATCCTACCATTTTATATTTTATTTAATTTTACAACGTACAACTACGAAACACCATCTCCATTTTTCACACCAGACCTTAATGTACAATGTGCAGTGTAAGCCATCAAATCAGGATTATTATTCCATTTTAAAAAAGCCTACAGTAGCCAAAATCTAAAACCTCTTTACCTTTTTCCACTTTCCCTTTCCTTTCTGCAGAGACACCATCGCAGCAGAGGAAGGAAACGGCGGTGCTTTGCTTTGGAGATGAAAGGCGATGAGGGAGGAGGTGGCACGGTGTTGGTGGGGGTCAAATTTGATGCAGACAGCAATGAATTACTGACATGGGCGCTTGTCAAGGTGGCTCAGCCAGGTGATCAAATCATTGCCCTTCACATCCTTGATGCTGTCACTGGTATTATTCTCCACACTTGTCCCCTTTTTTTTAATGTGTTTCTTTTTTAATGACGTTATTTCCTTGGTTTTTCCGCTAGAGAGTCCGGCGTCGATTCTTTCTCTTGTCAAGACATTTGATTATACACTAGCAGTTTACGACGGCTTCTGCAACTTAAAGCAGGTAACTTAACGATGTTGTTACTCCACTTGTTTTACAAAGTTTTAGAAATTGAGTGGGGAAAATTATTCAGGTTGATTTGAAGCTAAAAGTGTGTAGAGGGTCATCCCCAAAGAGGATTCTGGTGAGGGAAGCTAAGTCTTTCGAAACAACTAAGCTAATTCTGGGAACTTCCAAGACCCATAACCCTTTACAGTCACCTGCCTCAGTCGCAAAATTTTGCGCCAGAAAATTACCCAATTGTTCCTCGGTTTATGCTGTCCGAAATGGCAAAGTTGTGTTCCAAAGGGAAGCAATTCAGACAAACTTGAACCAATTCCAAGGTTGTGCTTCTTGTTTTCTTTTAGTTATAGTTTAATTCTGCTTATTCATTTATATATTTGTTGGTTGCACAGACAACATTCCACAGGATAAAAGCCTTGTTCACCTGGTGTCTTTGCCGAAGAGTATAAGAACAGATAATGGCAATTGTTCCTATAAATCTGGTTTATTTTCAAAGCATAAAACATTGGAGAATAATTGTGCAGCCTGTGCTTCAGCCTTGAAATTACCTCAAAATTCTAATACCCGATTGCGAGAAGAGTTATCTGGAAATGGCAGTACGGACAATAGACTAAGTTTGGTACCTTTTCGAACAACTGAGGATAATGCTGTTCTGGTTAGAAAGTTGCCTGGTTGGTCTCTTCTACGATGGGTGTTTTTACGTAAGCGGTATCACCTGGAGAATTCTTCTGCAAAGAAATCTGTGGACCAATGGGTGTTAAAATTACCAAGCCAGCAATCTTCAGCTGTTGTTTATCCTGATCTAAAGAATCGTTCTTCCGATTTGGATGGAGAAACTTCTGCAATTGTGCCGGTTGGCTGTGAGGCTATTTTTCCTTTGTCTCCTTGTGATTTTCCCGAAGAGCTACAAAGTTTACTTGAGAAATCCTCCTCTTCTTGTAGATTGTTTAGTTACCAAGAGCTTTTGGACGCGACCTGTAGCTTCATGCCAGGTTTATTCATTTTAGCAGTTAATGTAAAAAAAAAAATCTTGAGTTTGGCTTGTTCTGGATGTTGATATTAGTGATTTTCATTTTCTGATTTTGCAGAGAATATGGTTGGTAAAGGTGGTAGCAGTCATGTTTACAAAGGATGCCTTCCTGATGGCAAGGAATTGGCAGTGAAAATTGTTAAGCCAACTGAGCATGCAATCAAGGAATTTGTTCAGGAAATTGAGATCATTACGAGTTTAAACCATAAAAACCTGATTTCCTTATTCGGATTCTGTTTTGAACAAAACAAGTTGCTCTTGGTTTACGATTTCCTCTCCAGGGGAAGTCTAGAAGAGAACCTTCATGGTAAGTACATCATCCAATTTACAACTCTTTTCCTTCCTGTAATTGGATGTAATTTACAGTTTTCGGTTTACATTGTCTTCGAACCTAACTGGCTGCACTTGTTACTAGGAAATAAGAAGGATGGCAATGCATTTGGCTGGCAGGAGAGGTACAAGGTGGCGGTGGGCTTAGCTGAAGCACTTGATTACCTACATAATGGTTGTGAGCAACCTGTGATCCACAGAGACGTGAAATCTTCCAATATTCTTTTGTCCAATGATTTTGAACCCCAGGTAGCTCGTTGAATCAATTTAGTTCAAAAGTTACCTTTAGGTGTTAAGCTTGCTTGGCTCATTACTAGCTGTTCTGTTTCTTCAGCTGTCAGATTTTGGACTTGCTAGCCAGGTCTCAAGTTCTGCATCTCATATGACTTGCATGGATGTTGCAGGAACCTTTGGGTATGTGATTTGTTTGAAATTTTTCTAGTTTATCACTCGGTTTAGATAGACTTTGTAACATTTGTCCGTGGCAGTTATTTGGCTCCTGAATACCTGATGCATGGAAAAATGAGTGATAAAATTGATGTTTATGCGTTTGGCATTGTCCTCCTAGAGCTCCTCACTGGTAGAAAGCCTATTGACAATAACCGTCCAAAAGGTCAGGAGAGCCTTGCTGTATGGGTGAGTTCATATATAAGCCTATTGGGTATCTGTCTTTGAAACATGTAATTCGGAGAAAGGTTCTGCATATCTTCACTAAATGACATAATCGTAACATTCTTTTGCAGATAAACAATTGTAAAAGCAAGAATGTTTGAGTAGATCATCCTTTAAATTCATTTTTCTGTTTCTCCCTGTCAGAAGTACAATGCTGTTTCTATAATGTGTCAGTTTTTAACATTCTGTAATGCGTTGATAATAACATCCAGGCAAAGCCAATTTTAAAGGACAACGATATTTCTCAGTTGCTAGATCCACAGCTCAGCATTGGCTATGAATTTCATAAGATAGAAAGAATGGTTCTAGCTGCTACCCTGTGCATAAGACGCGCACCACTAATGCGGCCTCAAATTAGCCTTGTAAGCTCACTCTCAATTGACCTTTTTCTTATTTTTCGTTTTGTTGGATCTATTTCTTTGCTTATCGATCTTTGGTTGAATACAGATCCTGAAGCTCCTACAGGGTGAACAGGAAGTAACAAATTGGGCAAAACAACAAGTTAGGACATCCGAAGAAGTTGATATGTCTGATGAGGAACTATACCCGACAAACATCAAATCTCATCTTAACCTTGCATTACTCGACTTGGAGGATGATTCAGTTTCTGCAAGCAGTGATGAACAAAGTCTAGAAATAGAGGATTACTTGCAAAAAAGATGGAGCCGCTCTTCAAGCTTTGCCTAGCCATCCCAATGCAAGCATGGTCTTTGCTTTTAGTTTGTACCCATGATTGTGTCAATCTCCTCTTTCTTGTTTAGTCATTAGATTGGATCCTGGAAGAGAGGTTGTTTAAAATAGATTCCCCACCTTAAGTTGTATTATAGCCCAGGATTCAATTTTATATATGGGCTAGTTTTGGGCTTAGACTTTTGGGGAAACATAGTGAGGAGCAAATGTATACTCAAAACATGCACATGAGTGTAAATAATCTTAACTTTAAGATGGTAATGTTTGTTTTCTTTGATCCATATTAGCTTCTTAACCTTCCTTGGTTCTTTTGTTTAAATCTGTTTAGTTATCAATTAAGAAATTGTTTGAGATTCCTCTCATTGTCTTCCATCATGGGGATGCTTGTTTCTGATTCCTCCGGTTGGATTGCTTAGAATGTGGTATGGCAAATTTGCCTATTACTTGGGAGAGCACGCTTACCATCCTCTGTTTTCTATTTCAACCTTGTTGGATCTATGTGGCTATAGAGTTTAATGCCATCATACTATAGAGTAGGATTGTAAGGTTCCTAAAACTCCGATGCCTTAAATTGGAATTTTTTTGGGGAGTGCAGTGAAATTTTCAAGAAAAAAAAATTAAGATTAATTAGTAATTAGGTGCCGGAGAAATTATTAGAAATGAAGTATAATAAATTTTCTTAGATCGATGTATATATTAAATTGAGAGGTGATAATTGTTGGATCTGGTGTCTTAAGTGTAGTATATTCGATTGTAAATTTGTAATTTTTTTCGAATAGATTAGTTAATAAAATAATTCATGAATTACATTGATACCCTTTGTATATTGTACTCAAGTGGTTTTTGCAGGTAAAGGAAAATAAAAACAAATATTAGCTTATTGGTTGTCTAATATTTAGCTAATGCTAAGTGGTATTACGTGGGCGGATCGTAATACGAAAAAACAACTTATATTAGTAGATAAACCTGAATATGTGCTTCGTCTATTCGAAAATGAACAAACCAGTTGAAAGACTAATATGTCTTCTATCCAATCCAATTAGGGAGATGCACTATCTTGGGCATTAGAGTGGATGACTCCTCGTAACACCCAAAAACCTGAAACCGTCGTCGGTCAAGGTCCCGGTGTCTTACTGTTCATCTATCACTGATCATCTTTTATTTTCATCTCGTTCAATCATATTTTAATAAAGAGATGTGAACCCAACACGTCATAAATCATCAATCGATTATAATCACAACTCAACAAAGGCAAAAGGTCATTCCATGATTTTTGAAGATTTCTATCGGTACTTGTTGGACAAGTATCGATAGTTGTCAAGTCAGTTAACAGTTCAAGAACAGTGCAGACTTCTACTGGTACTTGAGATAATATTACCGATACAAGTGTGACTTCTACCGATACTAAAAACTCCAGAGAGTTAAGAAATCTTACCCTACAACTTCTACCAATACAAGTATACAAACTACCGATACCTATGATGCTACTACTGATACAACTCAAGCCAGTTAACAACCTCTTTCCTACCCTGTACTTCTACCTAGACATGCATGAGTTCTACCGAAACAAGTAAGCAAAATCTCTAAAATCATACCAAAACATAAGTTTTTCAACACATAACCTTCATGACATCAAAATGCATTAGACCATTACATAATTCATAGTTTTCCCAAGTCATTTCATTGTACTTCCAAGACTATATTCTATCTTGAACATGCATATACTACATTCAATATTTCATTAAAGTATAACAAGTTCATCAAATCTCGAACAAGTAAACAAAAGTTAACATCATCCTAGTACATGCCATAAACCAAGTGATGAAAGACTACCAAACAGGCTCCGCGATAGTGTGACTTCGTGGAGATGATTCGATCTTCAAACAGCAAAGTAATCTACAAAACAACAATAACATTTTTGGTAAGCTTCAAAGTTTAGTAAGTTCGAAGAGTTTAAAGAGTTATCAAACATATGCTTTAAGTAGTTATAACTCAACTGAGCTAAGATGAACTGTTATTTTCTCGAGCCATATTCAGTATTCCAACTTTCCTGTCTATATCTTTTCTGTTACCAGTACCCGATGTTGCTCACACGAGCTGTCAAGGACTCGCAACGTATGCGGTACCCCAACCATCGGTACAGTATTGTCTGTAAACTGTCCCCTAACGATGTTGCTCACACAAGCTGTCAAGAATATGCATTTAAGCATAAATCATAGCCATCGTAGCGTTTATAATCCAAAATTTTGGATTCATTTCTCATTTCCCATTTAATACTCACGATGACACAAAGTCATCGAACCTTAGATCCGTAAAAGATCCATATGCTCACAATGACACATAGTCATCGGAACTCATAATCCGTAAAGGATTCATATACTCATGATGACACATAGTCATTGGATCTCATAATCCATAAAGGATTCATATACTCACGATGACACATAGTCATCGGACCTTTTTGCATTTACGGTTCAAGGCCGTTATTCATTCTTTTCCTTTGTTCCTATCTTCCACACTTCTAATCATCGTTCCAACTCACGGCAATTGTTTAAAATACAAGAATATACAATTTAAATTGGAATTTAACAATATGAACTTACAGGATTAATTTGTAGTATCGGCTCAAATACAGAGACTATCCGTTAGTAAGACATCCAAGTCTAGCTCTCGAAACTGTATAGCCCTTACTAACATGTCCTTTGTGTCCCAAATATTCATGAAGTTCATATGTGCCATATACCATGTCTATTTCAATTAACTTTCATCACATTATACCTTTTCGAGCAAACATCCATGTAATCCTTATTTATCAGACATAATATCGAATTAACTAACCATGTCATTTAGTTCAATTTCTATTTGTCATATATCAACCAAATTAATTCATTCGTAATATGAATAATAACAAACACAACACATAATCATTTAAGCGTTTCGTTGTCACCTGATTTCAACTATATCATTTTGTTACTTTCAATCATACTCCTCAATACAAATTTCATGTCAATTTAATTCAATTCCTCAATTTAGTATTTACTAAGCAAACAAATTTATATACAACATACTTAAATCATTTCAATACTTTACAAACAGAAATTAAATCAATTATTTACTGTACGAACTTACCGGACGCACTTGCAGTTAAAGTGAACTTTAAGGCGAATTCATAATTTTCCTTTTTCCACGATCGGGACACGATCTTGATCTATGAAAATAATTTCATTCAATTATTTTAATCAACATGAATTTTTAGTCATTTTATGCAAATAAGCCCTTTTGGTATTTTAACAAAATTACCCTTAACTTTTCACTTTTATTCAATTTAGTCATTTAGCTCAAAACTTGCAAATTAACCATTTTCCTTAAATACAAGTTCAGCTGAATATCATAGAAATCCTATACTTCCCATATTTGTTTTATTTAACAAGTCCTTGTACTTTTACTACTTTTATATTTTAGTCCTTTAACATGAAAATTACTAAAAATTACTTTACAAAATAGTCTTATTTAACAACTAAGATTAATATTTTATCATCAAACTTCAAAAACAAACTAACTCATTAATGGCATAAACCAAAATGTTTAACAGTTTTACAAATTAGTCCCCGAGTTAGTTAGATCAAGCTAAAACAAACTCAAAAACATAAAAATTACTAAAAATGGACGAGATTTCACATACCTACCAAGAATTAAAGTTCAACAGAATGTCCAAGCTCTTCTTTAGGGGTTTCATTCAAAATAGAATGAAGAAGAAGATGAAAATCACTTTTCATCTAATTGTTCTTTTTATTATTTATTATAATATTTTTTACTAATTTACCTTTGTACCCTTAATTACAACATTCAATTTCAACATTTCCAACTCCAAAACTGTCCACTACTTTCATTGGTGGTCTAATTACCATTCAGGTGCTTCAACTAAACCTCCAATTGACACCTAATACTTTTAATTCAACTTTTGCACCTTTTACGATTTAATCCTTTTTATTTAATTAACTATTTAAACGATTAAATTTCATAACCAAATTTTAATACTATACTAATGACCTCGTAAATATTAATAATTAATATTTACGGTCTGACATATCTAAGTTACAACCTTAAAATCACCATTCCCGATCATATAGAAAAAAATAGACTAATTAGTAAATCCTCATTTAATTAGGATTTAATAGCAATTTACCAAAATCTAAAGAATTCCACTTCATTTCTATTATTAAGCCATTTAAGGAGGGTCCAATTACATAATTGGTCCTTCAATTATTTTAAATTCCAACTAAATAAACTTGATTTCAATTTAAACTTAAACTACTTAGGACTAAATGAACAAATATCCCAAAAGTTAGTGTAAGGTAATCATATCCTGCACCGCTTGGACTTTTGAGCTTGGTGTAATTACCACTTTGATCCCTTTTATTTTATATCAATAGCAATTAACTTTTACCCCTTTTCAATTTACTCATTTTTCATTAATTAAACAATTAATCATCAAAATTACTCAACCGAACTTTAATTCACATATAATAATACTCTGTAAATATTTAAAAATATTTACGACCCTTAATTTCAGAAACGAGGTCCCAATACATCATTTTCTAAAACCACTTGACTTTTGAACCAAACCACTTATATTAACTTTTAATTCAATAATTAAAATTCTTCAATTCAAAATTCCATATAAAATTATTATTGACTTATTTAATTTAAACACTCATTTTAAAAATTTTCTCGTCGGGTTTGTGGTCTCGAAATCACTGTTTTCGATACCACAGAAAAATGAGCTATTACACTCCTAGAAGATAGAGACATAGATGCGACTGACTGGAATAACAATACATCCGATTAAACCCAAGAAGAATATATCCTGAATTCGTTTATTGATTTATTCACTTGTGACTTTCAAAGTGTGGTATATGTAACACCCATAACTCATTTTCGTCGTCAAAATAAGGTTACAGAGTATTACCAGATAAATCAAAACATTTCATCACAGATAGCATTCAATTATAAAATTATTTAAAAATACATCTATAATTCAAAATGGGATAAATCATACTCTTATGAGACCTTAAAAATAATTTGGGAATAATCAAGAACCAAACCGAAACAAAACAAAACATTTCAAGAAAAATTGAAAATTTTCACTTTAGGGGTCACACGGTCATTTTTCCAAGTTATGTGATAGAGCCCAAACCGTATGGCTCCAACCATGGCCGTGTGGCTATTCCACACGCTCGCGTGGCTATCCCACACGCCCGCATGGCTATTCTACATGCCTGTGTGGCTATTCTACACGCCCGTGTAACTCACTAACTTGGGTCACATGGTCGTGTTGCAAGCCGTGTGCCAACCCGTGTGAACCTTGGACCAAACATGCTCAAGGCACATGCCCATGTGGGCACGATCATGTGATAGCCCGTGTCACAAGTCGTGTATGCCTAAAAATGTCTCAAAACAAGCCGAACTTCCATCCAAATGCATAAATACCTATACCATCTCATGACACATTATTTCAAGCCTCAAAACACATTCAAGAACCAACATAACTTGCCAAATATATTAACCATAAACACTATCCAATATCATGCAAGTCACCACATCTCAAGTAATTAGCAATTCAACGACTTAACTAAACTTTCATGCTATCACATTTGACCACATCTAGCATACATATAAGTTAACAATCCTACCATTTGATGCACATATCCATACCACTTGTGCCTAGGTAGTTACAAAACAAGCATGCATTTAGGCTATAAAATTCAATCAAAGCATAGGATAATCTAATTTCTCAACACAACCCATCACTACATTCGAATGACTAACATTCAATCCTCAACTTACCATATCTACTACATACCACCTTACCATTTCCATGTTCATCCATTATGCTTAAGCTTGGGACTTAACATGCATACCACAACATTAAATCACATCACATACACATTTTAAAATACCTATGAATCATTTCAAGCATGATCAAATTGTCCTATTACATGCCATATAAGCCAAGTTAGTTTCAAAGTTTACCAAAGAGGTCTTCGAATAGTGTAATTCTTCGAATTGATTCGATCTTCCATCCTCAAAATATAATATACAAAAAAAAGGACAGGACACGAGTAAGCCTACGTAAAACTTAGTAAGTTTGTCAATTAAATGATAAATCTTACCGACTTTAAACTTAACAATCAAATAACAAGATTAAAGAATAAAGTTCTTGTTACAAGGTTATTATCATAATTCCTGTCAATCACAGCTCACAATAGATGAGTAATGCTTAATACAATAAAACCAAATTAGTTTTCATATTGCAATAACAATCAGAGATCAATAAAACATAGCCCAATTAATAGAATTTAAACAAATCAGTTTCTATAGTTCAATAACAATCAGAGATCAATAAAACATAGCTCGATTAACAAAAATTGGATACGAGTACATGGTTAATCATCCAACACACCAAATACTCGTTTGAGTCAATCCATCCATCACACCAGATGCTCGTAAGAGCTAGTCCCTCCAACATACTAGGTGCTCGTAGGAGCTAATCCAACCAACACACCAAATACACTATAACATATATCATTAGTCCGTAAAAAATGCAAGACCTCGACATATCCAATGAATGTATACCTCCTATAATAATCTCTACTGCTCTCATCAATCTCGTATCGCACGCATCATAACCTATTGGCATGCAAATTGTACTCTATCCCACGCTCATCGGTTCATAACATTCCATAGCATAGCAATTCATATATAATTCATTATCTCAATTTATGCTTTCAACCATTTGTACCAAAAGTAACACACAATATCAAATTACTTTAGACACCCAATTTTTTCGAGCCCAATTGGAGGCCCATTTATTCCATTTAAATATTTGTTCTCTCTTGGGCCAGTTCGAAGCCTACCCATTTTTGGTCAAATAGAGGTCTTTGTTGTTCTTTTCTTTTTCTTTCCTTTCTGGGTCTGCTAAGGGCCCAAATTATTATTATTTTTAGGCCCCAAGGCCCAAGATGTTACAATTGTCAGCTAGGGTTTCATGAACCCTAGCCTCCCCTTTTAACACACATCACAAACATCCAAAATAGTACCAAACCATTAATCAACAGATCAATGGAAACATAGCAAGAAATTACAAATAGACAAGATTAAAAATAATATATATGCATGAAATGAAAGTAAAAAAAAGAGGCCTTTCATATTCTGTTTTTTAAAAAGGTAAGAAAAAATAACAACAACAATAAGCAAGCTATTTCTTTTTCTCTTCTTTGTTTGCCATAGACATGTAATGAGGGATCGGGTTTGGGCTCCTATGATGGGGACAATACCGGACTATCAGTCCTCTGCCTCTACGGGCCCCAAAAATCCCTTTTTCTTTCCCTTACCCTTTTCAAAATAACCTTTTTTTAAAGAAAAAGAGCTTAATCTTGGGAAAAGTTTTGATTTTTTTTTTTAAAAAAAAGGGAGTTTAGATTTTTAAAAATAAAAATATGCTTTTTAATCATTTTAAAGGAAAAAGTTTAAATTTTTAAAGAATTTTTTGATTTTTTAACTATTTCAAAATAAAACCTTTGATCTTTAAGAATGTGACACCCCAAACCTGATCGGGACAAATCGACCCGAATTCGAAGTGTTACATTAGTCACTTAAGTGACTCTCCGACTAACGACCTCCCACCACACCCCGATCTTATAACACCTCATTCTTATCCATTTATTAGTAATTTATTAATGTCGAAGCCATTTGTGAACCAATTTTAATATTTTTATATGTAATTTAAACTAAAAGCATTTTCATCATTTTACCACCTACGATTAATCTATCCCTATTTTAGATCTAAACATTTACCAACCTTCATTTAGTCAATTTTTGTAAGTCTTGAAAATTTCAGCTTAATCTGAGTTTATTTACTATGTCTAATTCAAGTTTTAACATTAAGGACTAAATTGTAACAATTTCAAACTATCACTACTATACCCTAATATTAAATTGACTGCATTTCTAACAAATTTTATCAATTACAAGTCTAATCCTAAAATTTCATCAAGTTTCATTATCATTTAAGGCTCTAATTAGACTTATCAAGTTATAGGACTAATTTGTAATTTAAACGGACTAGAGTTCTAATTTAAAAAGACCAGAATTCAAACCCCCAACACCTTACACTGCAGGTTTTTGTGTAAAAAAATTTGATTTAAAACCCGATTTTGAGTATTTTAATGGCCAATTAAACCCAATTTAGCTACGATTAAATACCATGCATATTCATATTGAATTTTTAACACAATTAAACCTCAAATAAATAGAATTAAACAATCAATTTCATGCATATCACGCACTGATTAATTCAAACAAGTGGCGTACCTAAGTCGCTCGTAAACCACTCCATGGAAGCTACATTTAAACAATTCTTAGTGTAAACATCATGCCTCACACACCGTGTTATCAATCACCGTATTATCAAGCAACAATACACTGTAAATTATGCAATAATCAAACTCAAACATGCATATATGATATTATAAAACAATCCAAAAATAAAGTGTCCAATGTCCAAGTCCAATTACAATCAAAATTAAACTAAGTCCCGAGAGCTCCGTAATGCCTGATTAACATCTCTAAAACATGTAACTAAATCTCTATCGAGCCTTAATCTCTTGGAACTCTCTTGCTTGGCTCCTCAGCTCCTCAATCCCATCGGATATCTGCATGAATGTGAGGGTGTAAGCTTAAAAAGCCCAAAGAATGTTAATAAAACGACGAGTAAATTAGCACCCAAATCATGCTTAAATTGAAACCAATCAAATACAAATTTTCGACCACAATATCAATCCATAATAGTTCAATGTCATATGCTTAACCATGTATCAAAAATCATAATTAATCACAGCATACAATCATAAATTTAGCATATAACATTTCATACTTTTATATTGGCATATACATTCATGGCTTAATTAGGTGATCATACATTGGATAAACGGATCTCCTTACTCCCAATCAGAATTAGAATTAGAATCAGCCCCGGATTGAGCGTGCCAAAGACACACACTCCCTTATATTGCCTCAAATCAGTTCCGTTGAGTGGAGACACAAGCTCCACACTCTCTTATCTACTCCAAATCAGTCATCCTAAAGCCTCATTGCTCACAAATAACATATCAATATGGTGAGTACTCACAAATCCTATGGCATGCCAACTATATCGAATGGATCCACCATGCTATAATGTTAATATAATCAATCAATCATAACATAATTTCAATCAATAATGTGCTCAAGGTAAAGTGTCGAAATGCATATGTGAATCATGTAACATAGCCATTTTAACATCAAATTAAATCAAGCATACCAATTACCAATTATCAATGTTCATTATCAATTGAAATATCAACATACCATGAACCAAAAACTCCAACATACTTGCTTAATTCACCACTATAATCAATCAAATCAAAGCACATAAAATCACTCCATGCTCACTTACCAATACCTAATAAATTTTTTATCACTTGCACATATATCAATAATCATGCAAAATTAACCAATCAACACTTAATTAAATATTTGTAATCAATAATTAATCATCTAATTAAGCATAAATGAGGGTCAATTTACCAAACCGCCCTTTAATAACACTCCTACACATCCAACTCAACCACAACCAAGTGATCAACCAAGCAAATTCAAGCTTCAATTTCGGTTAGCTCGATCCTCTTCAAGATTAGGAGCTTCAACAGAGATAAAATAGAGATTACCACCTTTCAAAAGATATATTAAACACAAATTTTCATCAACTGGGCTACATGAAATTCTCTCACAAATTTACCTTACAAAATTTGTAACATCAAGTCGAAAACTCGTTTCCTCACAAAATCGATCACTCCAGCCCTCCTAACCACTTTCAAACATCAATACTAGACCAAATAAACATATGCTAAATATCAATTTCACAAAAATCCGAAAAATTGGTTCATGAATATGATGAAATTCGAATTTCTCTAAATTACCTTACAAAATATGTTTAATCTTGATAAATAGATCCATTTTGAGTTGGAACATCCATTGATTTTTGGATTTCCTCTCAAAATTCAAGATCCACCATTAAAGCACCTTAAGCTTTTGAAGAAGATGACATGGATAAAAAAAAATCATGTAATTATCACTCAAATTATGTAAATATGTTTCTAATCATCATACAAATAAGTTTAGAAATAGTAATTACCTTCGATTCGTACTAAATCATTTGACTGAAAATCTTGATTTAAGAATATTGAGAAATTTCAGAATATTTTTTGCCACTTTTGTGAATAATTTCGGGTGAAAAGAGAGAGTATATTGAGAAGGAAATTTGTTTGATTTATTGTCTGATGATAGATCTTTAAAACCATGCAAAGAAAACGAATTTGATAGCTCTCTAACCTAATGTTAATGGTGTGAGAAGTAGGCTAGATACATTGTGTTTAAAATTGAAACAACCCACCAGAAATTTTGAAAATTGGGAAATTTCTCCAATGACCACTCCCACATTTCCCTTACTTTACCAATTGATCATTTCCCTCCAAAATTCTGAATTTAGAGATTTATTTGCCAAATAAATACTCCAAAATTTCTCTTATTTTACAATTAAATCCTATTTAATTAATATTTAAATTTAACTCAAATTAACTCTCAATAAAAATTATTTGAAAATTCTTTTTCGACTCCAATTAATTATTTTTACTAATAATTATTTAATTACTTTAAAATTATTTTTTCAAAAATATTTTTATTTTTTCGGATTATTGTTTAATCGATTTTAGATTAAATTGACCTCTTAAATTAAATTTAAAATTAATATTAACCCAATAAATTCCTAAATTCTAAATTCATGCTCGAAACTCAAAAAAATATACCCAAAACTATTAGACCCAGTTTAGGGATATTACAAAGAAAATTAGTGATTTTTTAAAAAAAAAGTTTATATTTTGAAAAATAAAAATATGTTTTTAGTCATTTTAAAGGAAAAATTTTAAATTTTTAAACAAAGTTTTGATTTTTTTTAACTATTTCGAAATAAAAACTTTGATCTGTAAGAAAAGTAGTGATTTCGTTAACAAACAAATAAAAAGTAAACTTTTGATTTAAAAAAAAAAATTTGGCCACCGTAGGTGACGACTCCACCACCAGAAGCCGGAGAGACATTAGGTCTCTGGTGGTGTAGCCATGGCCAACATAGAAGGAGGAAGAGGAGGAAACGTTTTTTTTTTTAATGAGGTTAAAAATGAAAGAATTTATAGATTTTTCTTATTTATAAGTACCAAAATTGGTAATTTATTTCCACCCCTTACCTTTTAAATTTACGAAAAAAACCCTATTTTTTGCAGCGTCGCCCTCACTCTCTGATCTATTTACACCTGTAACTCTTTTGTTTATTCAAACCTTCGATTTAATTCGAAATTTCAAAACTAAAAGAAAATTAATTGCTATATCAATCATCTTTCTTTCATATTTTTTTTATCTTTTAGTCCCAAAATCAAGTTATGTCATTTTGTTTCCATATTTAATAAGTTATTTACACTTATATCTTCCCTTTCATTTGCATTTATACTTTATATATTTGATGTCAATTATGCACTTTATTTTAATGTTTTTATATTTATTCACACTTGTATAATTTTTATTTATGCTTATTTCATATTTATTTATTTTCATGTTTATTTATATTTATGTTTTTTCACACATTCCCCTTACATACAATTTAATATTATTTGTTTATGTTATTTTGATTTTTTTATTGTATTATGAATAAGATATATTATTGTTATTTTTATTATCATCACGTCAAGTTCATTTTTTTTCTTTCTTATCTTCCCTTTCATTTGCATTTATACTTTATATATTTGATGTCAATTATGCACTTTATTTTAATGTTTTTATATTTATTCACACTTGTATAATTTTTATTTATGCTTATTTCATCTTTATTTATTTTCATGTTTATTTATATTTATGTTTTTTCACACATTCCCCTTACATACAATTTAATATTATTTGTTTATGTTATTTTGATTTTTTTATTGTATTATGAATAAGATATATTATTGTTATTTTTATTATCATCACGTCAAGTTCATTTTTTTCTTTCTTTCATTTATTTAAGTTTTCTTTTTATTATTTCCCTTTTTAAAAGAATTTTAGCTTTTCATTAACTTTAACAAATTTAATTAATTTTCCTATTCTATTCATTATAAAAGAGGTAACTTTTTAATATTTCTCTTAATTCATTGGTAATTTTTAGGTTTTTTTTAGAATTTTAAAATTAAGTTAATTTTAGAATTGAAGGTATTTTACTATAATTATTTAGGTATCCTTTAGGGTTCCCGTTAAAACTAAAAATCTTTAATTTAAGTTTTAAATTAGATAAGTTAGGTGAACACGTCTTAGTCAAGTTACAAATAAACTAGAGGCATTTTTTAGAGTTTTTATTTGAGATTTCCATAAGATTTTAGCCTAGAGATATTAATATGTTTAAATAAAAAAAAACTAACTCCCAAGACCTTGTAAGACTATCCCCAGATAGGCGTTGTGGGAGTGCTATAACCTTCTCCACACGTAACCGTACTCCCGAACCCGAAATTTGGTGATGAGATCGAGTCTAGACTTTTAGGATTTTTTTCGTAGTTTTAATTTTAGACTTTTAGACGATAGGTGGCTAACCAACCTAGCCCTAATTGGTTAGTGACATCTCTATATTAATTTAGGCCCTTCGTGTTGCTTACTAGGCCCTCGTACTCTTATGTAGGCAACGTTATGGCAACTTGGTGACTCCACTAGGGATGTTAGTGAGTCGACTTACTAAGGTTTGAGAACTAGGTTTTTTAGTATTTGTGCATATTAGATTTATTTATTCGTGCATAAATTTATTAAATTGTCTAATGTTGTTTTAAATTGTTGAATATGTGTTAAATATTGATTTATTTGTTCATTTCATTTGCTTATCCTATTTTGATATGGATGTCAACGTGTTTGTTTATTCTTTTATCAATGAAATTGATTAATTCATATGTCGACTCTACTGTCGTGGGGTGGTTATAATTGTCATTCATGTTGGATCTTGCTTTCGATCCTACACTCGGGCCCATCCCATTTAGGAGTAGTAGCCTTAGGCTTTCGTGTTGCAATATGTCACCGTATATGATTAAGATGGACATAGATGTTCGTGTAGCAAATGTTACAGTGTATGCTATGAAAGTTTTACCACCCGAGGGCCAACCCTTTTTAAAGGGGAACGCATCCCTATGGATGTCATATTTAAGCCTTGGGTTCCCCATGCATTAGAGTCAGCCATAAGCCAGCATGTAATGACCATTTTAAATGTGAAGCCTAGATATAAGAGCCATACCTTACCCCTCGTAATAATACCCTATAGGACCTCATGAGCGTTTATTTGTATGTTTTGTGTTTGAATTTTCTCTCAATGTTTTATGATTTAAATTCACATTTTTTTATGCTTCATTTGACCTTTTTTTATTGATTTTGTTTTTCTTGTGTCTTTGTCTCTTCATGGCATAATTCAGGAATCATTTAAATACCTGGGGTACAGTGTCACATCTATATCCGACATGAACACACTTTGAGAAGATTCAGTTGTTTGGTATGGGTAGAAAATATAAGGATAATAGCGAGAATGCCAGAGGGTACTCAGAGTAGAGAAGGCAATTGCCAGATAGCTAGTTTTGACTCGAGCCTGCCTCAGATAGTCTGCATGCACTGTAGGAGAAATCACGAAGATGAGTTAAAGGGAATATGGCAATCATGGGATGAGGCTAAGAAAATACGCTTCCGTGCCAAGTATGGCGATGTAGCACAGCTTCTGTTCGTTAAACCGGATGATGCCTAATGAAGGCCATGGTACGTTTCTAGGATCCCATTTATAGGTGTTTTTACGTTTAATGAAGTGGATATGGTACCGATTATTGAGGAATATTTTACCCTTCTCCACTATGACTTTAGAGATTCGCTTAAGATATATTGGAAGTAGAACGTCGATTTCCGAGGACCCTTAGCCAATCTGATGGGTTTATTTGTAGATATGGTGAAAGCAAGGTTAAAAGATAAAAATGGTCCCTGGATTTCCTGGTCTGACATTAGGGATTCCATGGGAAGGGCCAATAATAATAGACATTTGGCATTGTTCGAGTTTACCATATACGGGTTGATTGTGTTCCCAAAACCTCTAGGATATGTGAGTGTGAAGCTAGTTAATTTTCTTTTTCAGACTAAAAAAGGGGTGAATCTTGCTCTAGCAGTCTTAGCTGAAACCATCATTTCACTCAATTTTAGCAGAAGGAAAGGTGATAGCATTACAAGTGACATATATTTTCTCCCTAAATTGATGTTTTAATTATCTCTTTTGTATCTTATTTAGCATGCATTATAAGTATTTTATACTTAGTTTTTATATTTTCTAACTCATTGTAGTTTAAAAATTCTTTTTATTTTTCTCTTTTTGTACTAATGTCGCCACAAGCAGCCGATATATTGTGCCTTAGAATTGTCAACGCAAGAACTCAGCTTAGAAGTTCAATGTTGGAAGAAGAATGCAACCACAAGATCAGCTTGGAATTGCGACCAGAGATGTCACTGCAAGAACCTGAACTTCGAATAAGTAAATTCAAGCTGAAAATACAACTGGACGCACCAATGCAGGAAAATCACACATTTTCACCACAATTAACGATTTCAGATTGTGCTTAGCAATGCAGCGACAACCTGCAGATCTCTGAAGAAAACATCAAATATGCGTGAGTGCATAACTGTACTATAATTAACTTTGACAGCTATAAAAATTAGATACGGATCTAAAAAAGGAGGAGGATGAAACCTGCAACTTTTAAAGGTTATAAATAGAGGAAAGAAGATGGAAGAAATTATCAAGAGGTGGAGGAATTAAATACTGCAATTACTTTGTGTTTTTGGGATTGAAGCTGTAAACAGTGAACTGACAGAGTAAGGGAGCAACCACTTCTGACGAGAGGTGCTTAACGCAAAGCAAGAGGAGTGGTTAAGGAATAGTCCTAGTAGTCTAAATATAGTAAGCTTCGATTGTATTCGTTAATCCCTCTTTTATGCTGATGGATTCTAATGTCAATTGAATGAATACGAGAGTATCTTTCATTGTTAGATCACTTTGATTTTTATTTAATGCTTTTGATCTATTTATTCTTGGATCTAACTGCATTAAACACGAGAGTGCATTTTCAGTCTACCGACATCGAGAGATGCAGTAACAAGTTAGGTTAACAAGAAAGACAGCGAGAGTTGCTTGGGATTAGAAGATATTCTAGTCACTTGTTCTTGAGTGCACAATGTTGCTCACACCGAGAGGTGGGGTGATTGTGGGTACTTGAGTCTTGATTAAATGGAGGATTGTTATTGGTAAGATTTCATTGGAGCTCTATTGTTGTGACAATTTGTCTATACAATACCTTGTCAATGCATCCAGCGTTACGACTTAGCAAAATCAGTGATCCACTCCAATCCTTTACACTTAATCACACCTTTACTTTTATGCATTTAAATACTTAACACTTCAACAACACTTGGATTTACTTTCTGTTTCTTTGGCAATTAACCTTAATTGCATTGATAGTATTAACAATTTTAGTGTGCAGATCTGACTTAATTAGGTTGACATCTTTACTCACATTTTATCTAATTCTAGTATTAGTTGCTTCGATAGCTAAACATCAAGAACCCATTCCTCATGGGATCGATATCCGATAGAGTTGTTCTATCAACTATACTTGCATCGACTTGTGTCCGCTTGCACAACTGCTATGACGTTACAGACACGATCAAGTTTTGGCACCGTTGTCGGGGAATGTCGTTTGTTTGATGTTTGCTTTTGTAGTCGCAATTAATTTTACTTAACTTTTAATCTCTACTAATCTGTTTTCTTTTCTGTTGTTTTCTTTTTGAATTTTCTAGGTGTTGCATGTCTACAAGGAGAAATCCTAAGGATGTTGTGAGCTTTGATCCCGAGCTTGAAAGGACATTAAGGAGGAAAAGGCAAGAACAAAAGAAAATGGTTGGTAACAATAACGACAACAACTTACCGCCATTACTACCACAAGATGTAGTTCCTCTAAGACAACCACAAGTTATTAATAATCTACCACTATCGCCTCCACAAGTTGAACAAGTGAAAAATAGGACAATTCGATATTTTGTTGTTCATATCCTTAATGATTTACAACCAGGGGTTGTGAGACCAGCTATTCAAGCTGGAAATTTTAAGCTAAAATCGGTGATGTTTCAGATGCTTAACTCAAATGGGCAATATTCTGGTTTGCCTCATGAAGACGTAAAAGACCATTTAAATAATTTCTACTTATTTGTGCATCTTTTAGTTAACATGGTGTCCCTGAAAATGCCTTGAAAATGCAATTATTTCCTTATTCATTGTAGGGTAAAGCAAGAACATGGTTCTTGGGATTGTCGGCTGGATCCATTACATCTTGGAATGCGCTAGCAACACAGTTTGTTTTGTGTTTTAACTCACCGACAATGAATGCAAGGTTGCGCAATGATATTACAACCCATCATCAGCTGGATGATGAGAACTTACATACAACATGGGAGTGTTACAAGACGTTGCTTCAACGCTGCCCAATGCATGGAATTCAGCAAGAGACCTAGATAGAAATATTTTACAATGGTTTGAATGCCCAGACAAGGAATCTTGTCGATGTATCAGCTAATGGTCCCTTGTTGGATTGCATCTACAATAAAGCTGTAAGAATTCTGGGCTCAGAACGATTATCAGTATCCAATATCTCATTTTACGCAAGTAATGACTAACCCTGGTGTTTTTGAATTAGATGCTATTTCTACTTTAAGTGCGCAGGTGTCTTCGTTGGCTAATATCATAAAGAATATGATGGGGACAAGTGATGTTGCCCCTATTCAAGTGGCTTAACAAATGGATGCACCGACATTTTCTTGTGAAATTTACGGCGACAACCATAGTTACAAGGATTGCCCACAACATGCTGAAAATGCTTTCTATGTCAATAACATCAGAGGGAATTCATACTGGAACTCGTACAACAATAGAGCTCAGCAACCTTAGGGGAATCAAAATGCTCTCACATTCAAATATGAAAAGTCCTCAAATCAAGGGAGTTATAGACAAGGGAGTTACCACAACAATCAACAACAAAATTTTAATAAGAATTCGTAGGTACATTTGTATCCTGATCAATTGTAGGCACAAAGCCAGATGCAACCACAATCACGAATGCAATCACAACAATCTGCATTGCCACATATGTAAAGGACAACATCTGCAATAGTAGCAGTTTTCTCAGCAAAGGTCAGATCCGATGGCTGCTTTTGAAGCATTGATGCAAGAGCATATTACACAGACTGAAGCAATTGTGCAAGGCAATTCTTCTTCCATCCAAGTGTTGGAAGTTTGAGTGCATGATCACCTGGTACTCTACCTAGTGATATTGAGAACCCAACACAGAGAGGGAATGAGCACTATAAGGCTATCATGTTGAGAAGTGGGAAGTAAACGACTGGACCAAGCAATTTTAATCAGAACAATGTCGACACATCTGAGCCATAGCAACAAGAAGAGGATGCAGCTGAAGGAAGTAAAGCAGAAGCATATGAGGAAGAACCAACTATAGCACTATCTATGCCTACAGTTTGCTCACCGTAGTTGTTAACACAACTGTCAATGTCGACACCACAAAATTTTCCGTAACAACCCACTGTTACGATACCTTTGCCATTTTTGTAAAGATTTAAAGAAAAAGTCCATGATAAAGAGTATCAACAGTTTGTTTCTACTCTGAAACAATTACACATTAAGATACCTCTTGTAAATGCTCTTGTGCAGATACCCAATTATGGGAAATTCATGAAGGAGCTATTATTAAAGAAAAAGAAATTATCCAAAATCGAGATAATTGCGCTCACAGAGGGGTGTAGTGCTGTGCTTACAAACAAGTTTCCTCTTAAAATTAAAGATCCTGGCAGCTTCACAATTCCATGCTCCATTGGAAATCATTATTTAAGTAAAGCTTTATGTGATTTGGGAGCAAGTATTAACCTTATGCCTTTATCTACTTTCAAGAAGTTAGGAATAGGATCAATGAAGCCCACTGCAGTGACATTGTAATTTGCGGACAGATCCTTAGCACAACCTGAAGGCCAAATCAAAGATGTCCTTGTTCAAGTAGATAAGCTCGTGTTTCCTGTCGATTTAATAATCCTTGATTGTGAAGCAGACAAAAAGGTGCCTATTATTCTAAGGCGACCATTTTTGGCAATAGGACGCACGCTTATCGACGTGTTCAAGGGGGAACTTATCATGCGTCATAATGACGAACATGTGACCTTAGTGTGTTCGAAGCATCCCCGTCCAAGAGTAAAGAGCAATGTCACCACATCGACATGCAAGATGAGATAATTCTAGAAGAATTCAATGCAAAGAATTCAACTATCCTAGATAAAGATGCAGTGACATTCGTTGAGGAAATCCTAGTTGAATGTGACCACAAAGAGGAGGTTAATAATTGTGAGCTGAGGCAGAATTGACAATTGAAATCTTTGGATTTGTCAAACAGGACAATTCTTGTGTTTAAACCGTCAATTGAGCAAGCTCTTAGCTTGGAGTTGAAGCCATTGCCAATGCACCTGAAATATGTCTTTTTGGGTGACAATGATACATTACCTGTAATTGTCAACACATCCCTTGATGCAATGTAGGAAGATAATCTCATTGCCATTTTGAAACAGCATAAGAGAGCCATAGCCTGGAGCATTGCTGATATCAGAGGCATTAGTCCCTCTTTTTGCTTGCACAAGATCACAATGGAAGATGAGGGGAAGCAATAAATTGAGCAACAAAGGAGACTTAACAAAAAGATGAAATAAGTAGTGAAGAAGGAAATTATCAAATGGCTAGACGCGAGTATCATCTACCCTATTTTTATAGTGATTGGGTGAGCCTCGTCTAATGTGTGCCCAAGAAAAGTGGTTTCACAGTTGTGAGCAATAAAAAGAACGAGTTGATCCCTACTCGCATTACGATTGGCTGGTGAGTATGCATGGATTATCGCCGACTGAATGCTGCCAGAAAGAAGGACCACTTCCTATTACCTTTCATTGATCAGATGCTGGATAGGCTAGCTGGTAAGGCCTAGTATTGCTTCTTAGATGGCTATTCTAGATACAACCAAATAGCCATCGTGCCGAAAGATCAAGTAAAGACTACGTTCGCATGCCCTTTTGGCACCTTTACACTTTGACGTATGCCATTAGGGTTGTGCAATGTACCAGCAACAGTCTAGAGATGCATGATGGCGATCTTCTCGGACATGATTGAGGACTCTCTAGAGGTATTCATGGATGATTTCTTTGTCTATGAAAAAAATTTTAACCAATACGCTGACAACATGGTAAAAGTTCTAAAGAGATACGAGGACATAAATCTAGTTTTGAGTTGGGAAAAATGCCACTTCATGGCAACTAAAGGCATTATCCTCAGCTATCGCCATATCATGTCAGGGCATTGAGGTTGATAAAGCAAAGGTTGAAATCAATGAGAATTGCCACCGCCCACTAATGGGAAAGGAATAAGAAGCTTTCATGGACATGCTGACTTTTATAGGAGATTTATCTGAGATTTTTCTAAGATTGCTAAACCATTATGCTTACTATTAGAGCAAAATAAAAAGTTTGTGTTCGATGATGCCTGTCTGGACACATTTATGTCAATAAAGAAATAGTTGGTACAAGCTCCAATTGTCGTCGCATCGGACTGGATGCAACCATTTAAACTAATGTGCGACGCAAGTGACTTTACTGTGGGAGCTATACTAGGCCAACATAAAGAAAAGGTATTTCATTCCATTTATTATGCTAGTAAAACTCTAATTGAAGCGCAAATTAATTATACAACTACGGAGAAGGAGTTGCATTTGACAAGTTTCACTCATATCTTGTCGGTGCAAATATTACAGTGTACACAGACCACTCAACATTGAGATACCTTTTTGAGAAAAAAGATGCCAAACCAAGGTTGATTAGATGGATCCTACTCCTTCAATTATTTGATATCGAGATCAAAGATAAAAAGGATCTGAAAACCAAGTAGCTGACCACTTATCTCGATTGGAAGTTGGAAGTGAAGATGGGAGGACGTTTCAAATTGTCGATGCATTTCCAGATGAGCAGTTGTTCTTTGTAGACGCATCGTTGTGGTATGCTGATGGAGTCAATTACCTTTTGTGTGGGAAGGTACCTTTGAGTACTGTTGGTCACAAGAAAGTCAAATTTTTGCATGACGCTGCAAAATATCATTGGAACGAGCCATACTTGTTCAGGGTATACGCTGACAATATCATACGTCGTTACATTCCTAAAGAGGAAATGGCTTCTATCCTACGACATTACCATGATGCTCCCTATAGAGGCCATTTTGGTGGTGTAAGGACTACTACAAAAGTCCTACAGTCAAGATTCTATTGGCTTGAATTGTTTCGAGATGCCCACAACTTTGCACAGGAATGTGACAAATGTCAATGCACTGGTTCAATATCTTGAAGCAACAAGATGCTCCAACAGTTGATTATGGAAGTAGAGCTCTTCGACGTTTGGGGTATAGATTTCATGGGACCATTCCCTAACTCCTTTTAGAATGTGTACATTCTAGTTGCGGTTGACTATGTCTCGAAGTGGATCGAGGCAATTGCGATGCCAAAAGATGATGTTCGAATGGTGTTGAAATTCTTTCACACTTACATCCTTACGAGATTTGGAACACCTAAAGCGTTAATAAGTGATCAATGTACTCATTTTCATAACCATCAAGTGGCGAAGCATTAAAGAGATATGGTGTGAAGCATCGTATGGCTACTACATATCACCCATAAACCAATGGTCAAGCTGAAGTATCCAATCGGCAAATCAAAAGCATCTTTGAGAAGGTGGTTAATCCATCTAGAAGGGATTGGTCTTCGCGGCTACATGATGCATTATGGGCGCTTCGCACTGCTTATAAGACCCCACTAGGAATGTCACCGTATCAGTTAGTGTTTGGTAAATCTTGTCACCTGCTAGTTGAGTTTGAACATAAAGCAATGTAGGCAATCAAGCAGGTAAATATGGATTACGACGTTGCTGGAAGAAAAAGATTGTTGGACATTATTGAACTGGAGGAAATCCATCACCATGCTTATGAGAATGTTGCAATTTATAAAGAAAAGACCAAGAGATGGCACGGAAATATCATCTTACATTGACAATTTAGCCCTAGTAAGTTAGTGCTTTTGTTTAATTCTCGTTTAAAACTTCACCCAGGTAAATTGCGATGAAGATGGTCAGGTCTTTTCAAAGTTGTTGAAGCATCTTAGAGTGGTGCAGTGACAATTGAGAATCTGAAAGATGGACAACAATTCAAGGTGAATGGCCAACGGCTAAAACACTACGTGAGCCCAGATGTCAAGGAACTAAACGAGCACATCGATCTGGTCACATTTAAATAATGTCGACGCATTTTTACATTTTCTTCTATTTGTTTCACCTTTACCTGTTTTATTTACATTCTATGCAAAAATAAAGTCATTTTTTTGTTGATGCATCGAAACACAACTTGGCGCATTCTACTGTGAGTCAGCAAAGCTTTTCAGCAGCAAGAATCGTGCCAATTGATTTCTTTCCTTTCCCAACCGTTCGATTTGATGAAAAGGTATGATCTGCAACCTTGCCTTTAATGGCTATAGACGCAACATTTTCCCATAATCTTTTGCAATCATCATGATTTTTGCCAACGTTAGATTATAAAACCCCTTGCTATAGATTTCTTTTCTCCTCACAGTCGCCATTGTTGCTATATCTTCTCTTTTTCATTACCTCTATTTTTCTCTTATGTTCACAAGTTTAACTTTTCCTCTGTAAGTTCCTCTAATTTCCTTTTTCATTACCATGGCTAAAACCAGAGCATCAAAGAATCCTTCCAAAACTCCTTCTAAAACCACAACTTCAACTTCAACCACAGTGGCTCCGACCACAACTTCACCACCATCTACAGGGTCAATCTTATTTTTGACCATTGCAGTCAAAGATCGTTATCAGAATGTTATGCTGAAGTGGAATATCCATCCAGAGAATGGTCTGCAACTGTCCCTACATCAGACCTTAGGGAAGCAAGTCGCGAGGACTATAAGCCATCTGGGTTGGGAGTTCTTTTGTGAACACCCCGCTGGCTACTCCCCGACACTGGTATGGGAGTTTTATGCAAACCTTGTCGATTCAGAACAAGAGTTTATGTTCGTGAGGGAAGGTCTAATCCCATGGAGTGCCGCCCATATCAATATTCTGTTTTGGATTCCTGAGAGGGTAGACGACCACTCTCCATTTTTGTAGCAATTGGATGATGAAGTAACTGCTTAGATCATGAGGGACCTTTGCATTGATGGTGCTGCCTGGATAGGTAATGTTTTCATAATTACACTATGCATAGGAGGTATCTTACAACCTTCAGCAAAGTGTGGTTCCACTTCGTGAACAGATGTATTCTGCCGTCCATGCATAGCACTACGGCGACATTAGACCGTATGTGTCTTTTGCACTCCATCCTACAGAGCTGTCACATCGACATTAGCGAAATCCTCCATGATCAAATAGTTGAAGCTGCTGCCAAACAAAATGGTATACTCCCATTCCCTTATTTGATAATGTTGCTTTGCAAACAAAAAGGCATTGTGCCTAGTGATGGCGAGGAAGTATTAGAGAACAAGAGTCTCATCAATGACATATCAGTTGAAAGGATGACTCGCAGCTAATAAACGTTGATGAAAAAAGAGGCCTCAAAGAAGAAGGATAAGGGCAAGGGAAAGTAGAAGGAAGACCAAACTGATGCACCCACAAATCTCCAACTGGAAAAGAGGCTGACTACTATGGAAGCCAATATTGATCGCATCGACATGCGCACCATCCGCATTATCGACGTATTAAAAGATATGGATTACAGACAACATATTTTCTATGCATATACAAAAGCCTGGAATGAGGCAATTGTTACTGCACAGCGCAGCATGAGTCCCAGTTTGATGCCAGACTTCCCAGCCTTTCCATCTATTTTTCGCCCAATGCAAGCCTCATCCTCCGATCAACCTACTCCTGATGGTCGGCCTCAGAATGTTCCATCCTAAATGAGAATTCATATCTCTGATGACGAGGAGAGCGAGGGACATTCTAATGCCATGGAAGACTACTACAAAATAATTGCTAGTCTATTCGAAGAATTTTTGAATCACCTTGGGGCGGCCATGACAGGTAGGAGGGTTGTCATTGAGGAGCTGCATAGCCCCATGGGTGTAGACGCAGTGGAGGGCACTGACATGGCCACAACCGAACAAGAGCATCATACGGATAAAGGTGTCGAACAAGAAGATAACCAGAAGAAGGAGAAGGAAGAGGAAGGGAAAGAAGAAAAAGATGAGAATGACATGAAGGACCCTACGGCAGAGCAGGAGAAGAAGGAAGAAAATGCTCCAATAACTATCGTTGAGGATATTGTTGGTACACCTGTGAGTGTGGGGGCATCTAGCACTGATGAGGCTCTACCTGATTTGAGCTGGGCCGATGTTGTTACGAGCAGCATTAAGGAGCCTAATCCTCCTGCAATTGTGCCCTATGTGGCACCATTAGCTGAAATCCATCCATCCGAAGTAACTATCGATGAAGCCACCACCCAACCTGCTGAACAGGAGCAATCCACTGAACCGGTTGGTCTGAAGGATAAGAAATGGAAACAGCACAAGGATAAGAAGTGGAAGCATAAGGAAGAGGGTGAGCGCCCAAGAAAGAAGAAGAAGAAAATAAAAGCAGCCTCTGTATCGACTGCCGTAAGTCGATACATTTCTCTGTAGATAGTTTTCATGCATTTTTACTTTGTCATTGCATTTTTATTTTTTCATTGCATTTTTGTTATGTTAGTTGCATTGTCATTACATTTCCATTATATTTATATAGTATTGTCAGCGCATTGGGGACAATGCAGACACTGAGTTTGGGGGGGATATTGTGAAATGGAAATGCAATTACACCCACATCTTTGAATTTTACTTGTTTCTTGTGTTAATAAAAATATGCAGAGTTTCAAAAAAAATGTGCCCACAATTTTTATTTTTATGCGTAAATCTTGATTTGCTTGGAATGCTGATGTGTAAATTGGATGAATGTGAATGGATAGTAAGTCTTCTATTTTTGAATGAATAATTGGAATTGCTTCAGTAATGAATGGATAGTGTGAATGTTTGAATCTTGAACTAACTGACCAGTTGTAGCAACATTGTATGAATAAAAGGCACTCCAATGTGCGTGCATTGTGACTTTTCAAGGGAGAACACTCTGTTGCAGGTTTAGAAAAATCATCTAGCCAAAAGCTGTCACTATAAGAGTGTGTGTCGGTGCAATTACATACCTCCTGGGGGTTTGTTGCACCCCATCATTACTGCTCAGGAACAAAGGTAGAGTAATGCAATGACATCTCTCAGTCACTTGAAAAAGAAAAATGAAAAAAGGAAGAAAAAGAAAAAGAAAAAGAAGAAAAGAAATTTATGATAAATGTTGTATTGGTTCAAGGAAGATTAGGATTCAATGCATGATACTAAGATTTATGAAGTTGCAATTTTTAATTGTTCATACCTATAAATTGTCAGCGCATTATTCTATCATGTAAATACAATTTGTGCATTAGGATTTTAGAAAATTCAAGTTGTGAGAATAATGATTGCGGTGACATATTTGATTGTGATTTTGCTAATTTTTGTTTACTTGAGGACAAGTAAAAACTCAAGTTTGGGGGTATGATAGCATTACAAATGACATATATTTTCCCCCTAAATTGATGTTTTAATTGTTTCTTCTGTATCTTATTTAGAATGCATTATAAGCATTTCATACTTAGTTTTTATATTTTCTAACTCATTGTAGTTTAGTTTAAATTCTTATTATTTTTATCTCTTTTTGTACTAATGTCACCACAAGCAACCGATATATTGTGCCTTAGAATTGTCAGCTTAGGAACTCAGCTCAGAAGATCAATGCTGGAAGAAAATATAGCCACAAGATCAGCTTGGAATTGCAACCAGAGATGTCATCGGATGATCGGTGTTTTTACGACATAACGATTATGCAAGTATACACACGTCGATGCAAGTATAGTTGATAGACAAATCTATCGGATATCGATCCCTCGAGGAATGGGTTCTTGATGCTATATGTTGGAGCAATCAATACAAAATTTAAGTGTAATGTGAGTATTGATGTCAATGCAATATGTCAGATCTGCACACTGAAATTAGATATCAATGTCAACGCAATCATAGTTAAATATCAGGTGTTAAAAGTCAATGTATTGAAAGTAAATCAAATGTGTTGAGTGTTGAGTGCTGAATATTTAAATTGCATAAAATGTAAAAGTGATCAAATGTAAATGGTAGAAATGGTTAACTGATTCTGCTAAGTTGCAATGCTGAATGTGTCGACAAGGTAAAGTATAGATGAATTGTCGCTGCAATGAAGTCCCTTTGAGTTCTTACCAACAATAGCTCCCTACTTAATCCTGACTTAAATATCCACAATCACTCCACCTCTCGGTGTGAGCAATTATGTGTATCCAAGAACAAGTAACTGGTTCTTATCCTAGTCTTGAGCAACTCTCGCCTAACCCACTTATTAACCAAACCTATCACCGCATCTCTCAATGTCAGCGCATTGCAATTTCACTCTCATGCTTTAAGTGGTTAAATCCAAGAATAAACAGATAAGCAGTGTAAAGTAAGAATGAAAATGATATAACATTAAAAGACACTCTCGTATTCATTTAATATAATCAAAATCCATCATCGTTTAAGAAGAATTAAAGAGTACAATGAAGCTTACTATCTCTAGACTAATAGGCCTACTCCCTAATTGTTCCTCTTGCCTTGAATCAAACACCTTCTCTTCAGAAGTGATTGCAAACTTGCTTCATCATCTTCCCAATTCCTAGTTCAAATCTCCAAAATCACACAGAAATTATAGAATTTAATCCCTTAGCTCTCGATGATTTCTTCATTCTTTGTTAATATATTTATAACCTCCAAAATGTTGCAAGTTTCAACCTTCCTTCCCAGATCCAAATCTAGATTTTTATAGCTGTCAAAATTAGTTAGAGTACAGCTGTGCACTCACGCAGTTCTAGTATGTTCTTCAGAGATTTGCAGTTTGTCGCTGTATCACTAGACGCATTTTGAAATCATAATTGCAGCGACATATGTGAAATTCCTGCATTGGTGGTTCTAGCTGTGGATTCAGCTTGATTATACTCATTCCAAGTTTAGTTGTAATGCGACGACATCTCTAGGTCGCAATTACCAACTGATCTTATGGATGCATTCGTCTAGTATTAAGCTTTTAGACTGAGTTCCTGCGCTAACAATATTAAGACATAATATATCGGCTGCTTGCATCGACATTAGTACATAAATGGATAAAAATAACAAGATTTTAAACTAACTAACAATGAGTTGGAAAATATGAAAAATAAATATAAAATGCTAATGATGCATGCTAAATGAAATACAAAAGAAACAATTAAGACACTAAATTAGGGAGAAAATCTATGTCATTTGTAATACCATCACACCCTAAACTTAGGTTTTTACTTGTCCTCAAGTAAACAAAAATAAACAAAGTTCCAATTAGAAATGTCACCGTAATCATTATTCATACAACTTGAATTATCTAAATCCCTAATGTGTAAATTGCATTCATATAATAAAATGATGTGCTGATAATTTATAGTAATGAACAACTTAAAACTGCAACTTCATCAATGTTAGTATCATGCATTGAATCTTAACCTTTCTTGAACCATTTTAGCAATTTATTCTTTTTCTTTTTCTTTCTTCTTTTTCTCATTTTTTTTTAAGTGACGGAAAAATGTCATTCCATTACTCTACCTTTGTTCCTAGGTAGTAACGATGGGGTGGAACAAACCCGAGGAGGCATGTAATTGCGTTGACACACACTCTTGCAGTTACAGCCTTTGGTTAGATGAATTTTCTTTTCTAAGTCTGCAGCCGAGTGTTCTCCCTTAAAAGTCGTAATGCACTCATAATGGAGTGTCTTTTATTAATAAAATTTTGCTGCATGGTCAGTTAGTTCAAGATTCAATACCAACACTATTCATTCATTATTAAAGCAATTTCAATTATTCATTTAAAAATAGCAAACTCATCATTCATTCATATTCATCCAATTTCCACATCAGCATTCAAACAATTCCAGAATTACGCATCAAAATAAAAATTATGGGCACATTTCTATTGAAATTTTGTAAATTTTCATTAATTAAAGAAACAAAATAAAAGTTAAACATAAAGGTGTAGTTGCATTTCCAATTCACATTAGCTTCCCCCTCAAATTTAATGTCTGCATTGTCCCTAATGCACTAACAATAGTTTTACATATATAATGGAAATGCAGCTACAATGTACTAAACTAAAATGAATGCAACGACAATTAAAATGCAAGCACAATAAGAATGCATGAAAACTAACTAAAAAGAGATGTACCAACTTACTTAGCAGCAGCCAATGCAGAGGCTGCTTTGGTTTTCTTTTTCTTCTTTTTCGGGTGCTCTTCCTCGTCATGGTGTTTCCTCTCTTCTTATCCTTGTGCCTCTTTCACTTCTTATCCTTTGAACCAACCAGCTCGGCGGATTGCGCCTCCTCAGTGGGTTGGGTGACGGCCTCATCAGTTGTTACCTTTGATGGGTAGATCTCGGCGAGTGGTGCTATGTAGAGTACAATAGCTAGAGGATTTAGTTCCTCTATCTTGCCAATGATAACCTCAGCCTGGATCGCAATCGGTAGAGCCTCCTTTGAGTTGGATGCTCTCACAATATCCACAATGGTCATTGTTTGGGCATCAGTTTCTATCTCTACTTGCACCTCGGTAGGTTCTTCTTCTTTCTCTGCCTCGTCTTGATCCTTCTCCTGATTACCTTCCTGATTTTCCTCTTCTTCTACACTCGGCTCATTTTCAACTACACCAATGTCAGTGTAATCGACTACATCAACATCTTCTTTCAGAATAACTGCCCTCTCTGTCATATTTGCGCCCAAACTATTTGAGAATTCATCTTCAAATAAGTGGGCGATGTTGCAATGAAAATCGTTATCAGCCTGTGACTACCCGCCATCCTTCTCATCATCACAAATATGGATCTAGGTTGGTGTAGGGGCAGGCCTACCATCAGGGTAAGTTGCTTGGAAGATGAATACTTAATCGGGCGGTAGATGGATGGGAAAGTTGGGAAATCTAGCAATGAGGTTTGGCTAATCTGTTTCAATGCAACGACAAGGGCTTCATTCCACGCCTTGATGTATGCATAAAACTTGTGGAGTCGAAAATCCATATCGTCCATGATGCTATCAGTGTGGATAGAACGCATGTCGAGGCAGTCTAAATGAACTTCCATCAGTGCCAGTTTCTTTGCTAGTTGGGCTTCTGTCGGTACCTCAATTTTGTCAGTCTTCTTCTTACCGTTTCCTTTGTCCTTCTTCTTGGGGATCTCTTTGGCCACTAAGGTGTCTTGGCCTCATTTCATCCTCTCAACAGAAATGTCATTGATTGGTCCTTTGTTGTCCAGGACCTCCTCCTCATCTTTTGGCACAATGCCTTTATGTTGATAGAGTAGCATAATAAGAGGGGAAAGGAAGGATACCAGTTTGCTTTCTTGCAGCTTCCTCGATCTGGGCATGTATAAGCTCCCCAACGTTGATGTGTGGGTGATGCAGAATGGAATAAATCATACACATATGGTCCAATGTGGTCGTAGTGTTGTGGGTAGAAGGCATAACACGACTATTGATGAAATGAAAGTATACCTTACAAAAGATTGTAAGATACCGCCTATGCATTGTATAATTGTGAAACCTATTGCCCGTCCATGTAATGCTATTGATGTAGAGATCGTTCATCATTTGGGCCAAACAATCATAATCCAAATGGTGTATAAAAGGTAAATGGTTGTCTACTCGTTCCGAAATTCTCAACAGTACGTTAATCTATACAGCACTCCATGGAACTAGCCCTTCTTGAACAAAGACAAATTCTTGCTCTTGGCCCACTAGATTCGCATAAAACTCCCTCACCATTATGGGAGAGTAGCCAGAAGGATGGTCGTAAACATACTCCTATCCGAGACGTCTGATGGTTCGATGGATTTGTTTCCCTAGGGTCTGATGTGGAGATAGTTGGAGACCCTGTTCACAGTGAATATTGCATTTTAGCATAACATTAGGGTACTGATCTTTGGCCGCAGTTGTTCAAAACAAAATCGAGCCTATGGATGAAGGTGGTGGTGTCGTGGACGAAACCACAATAGGAGTAGTCCAAGTATTCTTGGAAGGTTTAGGAGTGTTTTTTGAAGCACGAGTTTTAGCCATGGTGAGAAGAAAAGAACTTCAAGAAGTTTCATAGAAAGAAAGATTGCTTTTGAGATTAGAAAAGGAAATATGCAGACAATGAAAGAGAAGAGTTGCAGTAACAATGGTGAATTTGAAGAGAAAAGGTAACTGCAATGAGAGGCTTTATAACATAGGCATAATGAGTGGAAAAACACGGGGACACGTTGTGTCTGCAGCCATTAATTGCTAGGCTACAGATCCTACCAATTTGTTTTGATCTAACGACTGGAAGGGAAAGAAATAAATTGGAGGGATTCTTGCTTAAAAAGTAATGCTGACTCATTGCAGAATGCATCAACAATATGTGTTTCAATGCTTCGACAAAAATATGATTTTTATTTCTGCAAGGAATTTAAAACAACATAATGAAAACTGAAACAATTAAAAGTAAATAAAGAAATGCATCGACATTATTTAAATGTCACTAGGTTGACGACTTTGTCTAGTTTTTGAACATCTAGGCTCGCATAATGTTTAAGACGTTGGCTATTTACTTTAAATTGTTGTCCATCCTTTTTTGATTGTCAACACCGTTTTGGATTGCTTCTACAATGGGCCTGACCATCTCGATCTTAATTTTCCTAGATGCAATTTTAAACGTGAGTTACATAAAAGTACCAACTGACCAGGATGAAATTGTCGACACAAGATAATGTTGTCATGCCATCTCTTTGTCTTTTCCTTGTATATCTCCGCATTCTCATTAGCATGGCATCGATTTCTTCTAATTCCGTGATGTCCAATAGTCTTTTCTTTTCAGCAACATCATAGTCTAAATTCACCTACTTAATTGCCTACATGGCCTTATGTTCAAGTTCGACGGCAGGTGACAAGACTTTCCAAACACTAGTTGGTATGGTGACATCCCCAATGAGGTTTTGTAAGTGGTGCGAAGCGCCCATAATGTGTCATGTAGCCGGGCAGACTAATCCTTCCTAGATAAATTAACCACCTTCTCAAGTATGTTTTTAATTTGACGATTAGTTTGTGGGTGATATGTGGTGGCCATACAATGCTTCACACCATATCGCTTTAATGCAGTTGCCACTTGGTTATTACAGAAATGAGTACCTTGGTCGCATATCAATACTCTCGGTGTTCCAAACCTTGTGAGGATGTATGTGTGAAAGAATTTTAACACTGTTCGAGCATCATCTTTTGGCACCGCAATAGCTTCAATCCACTTTGAGATGTAGTTAACAACCACTAAGATATACACATTTCCAAAAGAGTATGGAAATGGCCCCATAAAATCTATACCATAGACATCGAAAAGCTCTACCTCCATAGTAGGTTGTTGGAGCATCTCGTTACGTCGAGATATGGATCCAGTACGGTGACAACAATCACATTGTTGTGCGAAATTATAAGAGTCTCGAAACAAATTGGGCCAATAAAATCCTGATTGCAGGACCTCTGCAGCAGTCCGTGTTCCACCAAAATGACCTCTATAAGGGGCATCATGGCAGTGTCTCAGGATATACATCATTTCTTCTTCAGGTACATAGCGACGGATGATATTATCGGTGCATCCTTAAATAGGTATGGCTTGTTCCAATGGTATATGGTAGCATCACATTCGAACCTGCTCTTCCTGTGACCAGTTGCACTCATAGGTAGCTTTCCACACACAAGTTAATTGACGACATCAGCATACCATGGTGATGCGTCGACAAAGAATAACTGCTCGTCAGGAAATGCTTCGACAATTTGGTTTGTTTGCCCGTTCTCACTCCTAGTTTCCAGCCGAGATAAGTGGTTAGCTACTTGATTCTCAGATCCTTTCCTATCTCTGATTTCAATATCAAATTCTTGGTGGAGTAGGATCCATCTGATGAGTCTAGGTTTGGCATCTTTTTTGTTGAAAAGGAATCTCAATGCTGAGTGGTCCGTGTAAACTGTAGTCTTTGCATCGACAAGATAGGAACGAAACTTGTCAAATGCAAAGACTACTGCTAGCAACTCCTTCTCTGTAGTAGTATAATTAACCTGCGCTTCAATTAGAATTTTACTAGCATAGTAAATAAAATGAAATACCTTTTCTTTTCTTTGGCCTAGGACAACTCCTGCAGCAAAGTCATTGGCGTCACACATTAGTTTGAATGGTTGCGTCCAGTCTGGTGCAACGACAATTGGAGCTTGTGCCAGCTACTTCTTTATTATTGTGAATGCATCTAGGCATGTATCGTCAAACACGAACTTTTTATTTTGCTCTAGTAATCTTCTATAAAAGCCAACGTGTCCAAGAAAGCTTCTTATTGCTTTGATAGTGGTGGGTGGTGGTAATTTTTTGATGATTTCTACTTTAGTTTTATCAACCTCGATGCCCTGACAAGATATGCGATGGCGAAGGACAATGCCTTCCGTAGCCATGAAGTGGCATTTGTCCCAATTCAGAACGAGATTTGTGTTATCACATCTTTTCAAAACTCTTGCCAAATTGTCAGTGCATTGGTCAAAACTCTACCCATAGACCGAGAAATCATCCATGAATACCTCGAGTGAGTCCTCAATCATATCTGAGAAGATCGCCATCATGCACCTCTAGAATGTTACTGGCGCATTACACAACCCAAACGGTATCTCGGAAAGCAAATGTTCCAAAAGGACATGTGAACATTATCTTTGCTTGATCTTCCGGCGCAATGGCTATTTGGTTGTATCTAGAGTAGCCATCCAAGAAGCAATAATAGACTTTACTAGCTAGCCTATTTAGCATCTGATCAATGAAAGGTAGTGGAAAATGGTCTTTCTTTATGGCCGCATTTAGTCGCCTGTAATCCATGCAGACTCGCCATCTAGTTGTGATGTGAGTAGGGATTAACTTGTTCTTATCGTTGGTCATGACTGTGAAACCACTTTTTTAGGCACACATTGAACGAGACTTACCTAATTACTATAAAAAATAGGGTATATAATGCCCGCATCTAACCATTTAATGATTTCCTTCTTTACCACTTCTTTCATTTTTTCATTGAGTCGTCTTTGTTGCTCAATTGATTGCTTCCCTTCATCTTCTAGCCATATCTTATGCATGAAAAAGAGGGACTGGTGCCTCTGATATCTGCGATGCTCTAAGCTAAGGCTCTTTTGTATTCTTTCAGAATTGCGATGAGCTTATCTTCTTGCATTGCATCGAGGGATGCGTTGACAATAACATGCAGTGTCTCGTTGTCGCAAAGGAAGACATATTTCAAATGTGTTGACAATGGTTTTAACACCAAGGTATGAGCTTGTTCGATAGATGGTTTAAACACCGAGATTATTTTGTTAGACAAATCCAAAGACTCCATTTGTCAATTCTAATGTAGCTCACAATTGTTAACCTCCTCTTTGTTAACACAGTCATCTAGAATGTCATTGGTAGATGTCGTCGCATCATCATCAGATAGTGCTGAACTTCATGTATTAAATTCTTCCAGAATAATCTCATCCAACACATCAATTTGGTGACATTGTTCATTAGATCCAAACGATGATGCTTCAAACACACTGAAGGTTACCTGGTCATCATTATGACGCACAACAAGTTCTCCTTTGAAAACGTCATTAAGTGTTCTTCCTGTTGCCAGAAATGGCCTCCCAAGAATTATGGGCACCTCCTTGTCCATTTTTCAGTCTAAGATGATAAAATAAGCAGGGAACACCAACTTATCAACTTGAACAAGAACATCTTTGATTTGTCCTTCTGGTTGTGCTAAAGATCTATCCACCAGTTGCAATGTCACCGTAGTGGGTTTCATCGAACCTATTCCTAATTTCTTAAAAGTAGACAAAGGTATCAAGTTAATACTTTCTCCTAAATCACATAAAGCCTTACCTAAATAATGATTCCCAATGGAGCATGGAATAGTGAAGCTTCCAGGATCATTCATCTTGGTTGGCAACTTGTTTGTAAGAACAGCGCTGCACCCCTTTGTGAGCGCAATCGTCTCGATGTCGGACAATTTCTTTTTCTTTGATAACAGCTCCTTCATGTATTTCCCATAATTGGGTATCTGTACAAGAGCATCTATTAGAGGTATATTAATGTGCAATTGTTTCAAAGTAGAAACAAACTTTTGATATTCTTTATCATGGACTTTCTCTTTGAATCGTTATGAAAACGACGGAGGTATGGTCGTAGTGGGTATGGATAACTCGGTAATATCAGCACTGGTTGTTGCGTTGACAACTTTGTTAGGCAAACTGCAGGTATAGGTATTTCTACAGTTAGTTCCTCAGCATTAATTTCTGCTTGACGTCCTTCAGCTGCATCCTCCTCTTGTTGCTATGGTTCAGATGTGTTTACATGATCTTTATCAGAAACGTTTAGTCCCACCGTCTGTTTTCCACTCCTTAATGTGATTGCTTTGCAATGATCTTTCCCCCTTTGTGCTGGATTCTCAATATCAGTAGGCAAAGATCCTTGTGATTTAGTGCTGAGATTAGAAGCCAACTGACCGAGCTGGGCTTCCAACGCTTGTATAGAAGAAGAGTTGTCTTACACTATCACTTCAGTTCTTGTAATATGCTCACGCATCAGTGCTTCAAGAGCAGCCATAGGATCTAACTTAGGTTGAGAAAATTGTTGCTGTTGATGCTGATGATATTATCCTTGCATTTATGGTAATATAGACTGTTGTGGCTGTAATGGTTGCATTTGGTTATGTGACTGCATTTGTTCAGAAAAAGAATTTATCTGTGAATTCTGAAGATAATTCTACTATGGATTGGCATTGTAACCTCCTTGTCTATAACCCCCTTGATTTGAGGAATTCTCATGTCTATACGTGGAAGTATTTTGATTCCCCCAAGGTTGTTAAGAACGATTGTTGTTTGAATTACCAAATGAACCCCCTTGGATGTTGTTGACATAATATGCATTTTCTGCATGCTGTGGGTAATCTTCATAGCCATGATTGTCACTGCAAATCTCTCAGGAAAATATCAACTCATCCAATTGCTAGGCTACTTGTATAGGAGCAACTTCAGTTCTTCCTTTCATATTCTTTATGATGTTGGCTAGTGAAGTTACCTACGTTGATAATGCAGAAATAACATCTAATTCAAGAACTCTAGGGTTAGTTTTCACTTATGCAGATCGAGAGATTGGATATTAGTAGTCATTCTGGGTAATCCTCTCTAGAATTTGAATAGCTTCACTGTAAGTTATAATCCAACAATGGACCATTAGTCGATGCGTTGACAAGGTTTCTTGTCTGATTGTAGAAGATCTCTATTTGGGTCTCTTGCTGAATTCCACGCATTGGGTAGTGTCGAAGAAAAGTTTTGAAACACTCTCATGTTGTATGTAAATTCTCATCATCGAGCTGATGATATGTAGTGATGTCATTACGCAACCTTGCATTCATTGTCGGCGGGTTGAAACGTAAAACAAACTGCGTTGCTAATGCATTCCAAGATGTGATAGATCTTGCCGGCAATCTTAAGAACCATGTTCTTGCTTTACCCTGTAACGAATAAGGAAATAATTGCATTTTCAAGGCATCATCAGGGACACCATGTTAACTAAAGGATGCACAAATAAGCAAAAATGATTTCAAATGTTCTCGTGCATCCTCATGCGAAAAACCAGAATATTTCCTATTTCAGTTGAGCATTTGAAACATCACATGTTTCCATTCAAAATTACCAGCCTAGATAGCCGGTCGTACAACCCCTGGTTGTAAATCATCGAGTATAGGCACAACAAAATCTCTTATTGTCTTATTCTAAACTTGTTCTTCTTGTGGACGTGGTGGTGGTCTATCGTTAACAATTTGTGGAAGCACTGGAGGAATTTCATCTTATGGCAATAATGGTGGTAGATTATTGTTGTTGTTGTTACCAGCCATCTTCCATTGTTCTTACCTTCTCCTCTTAAGTGTCCTTTCAAGCTCCAAATCAAAGTTTACAATGTCCTTAGGATTTCTCCTTGTGGACATGCAACAATTAAAAATCTAAAAAAGTAAATAATTAAAGAAATAACCATAGATTAGTAAAGATTAAAAGTTAAGTAAGTGAAATTAATTGCAACTACAAAAGTAAACATCAAACAAACGCCACTTCCAGGCAACGGCGCCAAAACTTGAATGGTGTTTTTATGACACAATGATTGTGCAAGCGTACACATGTCGATGCAAATATAGTTGATAGACAAATCTATCGGATATCGATCCCTCGAGGAATGGGTTCTTGATTTCTAAATGTCGAAGCAATCAATACAAAATTTAAGTGTAATGTGAGTACTGATGTTAATGCAATATGTCAGATCTGCATACTAAAATTAGATATCAATGTCAATGCAATCATAGTTAAATATCAGGTGTTAAAAGTCAATGTACTGAAAGTAAATCAAATGTGTTAAGTGCTGAGTGCTGAATATTTAAATTGCATAAAATGTAAAAGTGATCAAGTGTAAAGGGTATAAATGGTTCATTGATTCTGCTAAGTTGCAATGCTGAATGCGTCGACAAGGTAAAGTATAGATGAATTGTCGCTGCAATGAAGTCCCTTTGAGTTCTTACCAACAACAACTCCCTACTTAATCCCAACTTAAATACCCATAATCAGTCCACCTCTCGGTGCGAGCAATGATGTGTATTCAAGAACAAGTAATTGGTTCTTGTCCCAGTCCTAAGCAGCTCTTGCCTAACCCACTTGTTAACCTAACCTGTCACCGCATCTCTCGATGTCGGTGCACTGCAATTTCACCCTCGTGCTTAAAGCGGTTAAATTCAAGAATAAATAGATAAGCAGTGTAAAGTAAGAATGAAAATGATATAACATTAAAAGACACTCACGTATTCATTTAATATCATCAAATCGTTTAAGAATAATGAAAGAGTACAACGAAGCTTACTATTTCTAGACTGCTAGGTGATATGAAACGAATGCAGAAGAGGATCATAAAGTTGTCAAGTCATGGATCTACCCTAAAGCTCTAGACAAAAGTAATCTGAAACGAAAACAAAGAAAACAGATTAGCTGACAAGAAGAATAATCAAATTAAAATTAAAACACAAGAAAGATTAATGGCTGGTAAAGGATCCAATAGAGAATGGAATTAGGGTTTCTTGGATGAAAGAAACCATCCTTGGACCTCAAGAAAATGTCTCAACCAGATTTGAAAATAAAAACACAAAGCAGATTCGTTAGAAGTGATTTAAAAGATGAAAGCACACTGTTTAGGCAAGAACGTTTGAAACAGCAAGAAAAGACTAAATCTCCTAATTTTTTATGTGTTCCTTGATGGGTCAAGGTAGGATAATGTCCCTCTTGAAGCAATTTCAACCTAGAATGAAAACAACTAAATTAGTAACCCTAAACAGCAAGAAATAAACTAGATCAAACTAGAACGATAAATTAAAGATAGAAAAGAGAAGATAATGTCCTAAGAAGCCTTGAAAACAATAAGAATCCACAACTCCCTTCAAAGGCTCTAATTTCCCCTCCAAAAAAGAGATCTTGGCAAGAAAAAGCTCGAAGATGATTCCCACAACCTGAAAGATTGTTAAAACAACTTCTAAAAAAAAACTCAAGAGCAATTCTTGAAGAAAAAACTCAAAGAAAATTATTATTAACTCAAAATAATCAAAATCAAGTGTCTTGTTTACAATTCCAAGGTCTATATATAGGCAAGCTAAATAAATCTAAATAAAACTCTTAATTAAACTAGAACTCTAACTAATCTAAACAAGAAACTTTCTTGTTGACATAAAACTCCTAAAAACTTAAACTACTTAATAATTATTTAAAAATTCGGAATAAAAAAATAACAACAAAACAATAAGAGCTGATAATACAATATTGCACTCATATTTAATAAAAATTAAATCTAAAACCCGAACCCAATATGATTTAAACTAAAATTGAAAACCCGAAACTCGTAATTCCCGTCATAATCACGTCCAGAAATTCTGCTTGCGCAGTCTTTATTAAAATGATCATAACTTGAGCTCCCGAACTTGGAATTGAGTGATTCAAAGTGTGTTTCGAAGATAAGAGATAGATATTCGAAATCAATGCAGACATCTCAACCCATAAATTCCTGGATCCCAACCAAAAAGTCGTCGCAAGCCTACTGATTTCCCCAACTTGATATTTGGCAGCTTCGGTTTCTTGGACCAAGATTTCCAAGATTTGAAATATTGATTTTCTTGATTCTTGAAATTGTTTGGAATGAAAAAATTGGACCAAGATTCGGTTTCTTGATTTTCTTGAAAACAAGAAAGTGAATCTTGATTTTCTTTTTCGAACATGTGCGCATTTAGGGCCTTGGTAACAAAGTCTTGGATGGTTCTGTTCAATCTTGCTCGAATTTGTTTGGGCTTCGTCCTCATTATTGGGCCTTGAGAAACTTTGATCCCATCAAAATTTTAAGCTTGAATTTGGGCCTTGCGACTTGTATCTGATACGAAACGAATGCGGAAGAGGATCGTAAAGTTGTCAAGTCACGGATCTACCCTAAAGCTCTATATAAAAGTAATCTGAAACAAAAACAAAGAAAATAGATTAGTGACAAGAGAATAATCAAACGAAAATTAAAACACAAGAAAGATGAATGGCTGGTAAAGGATCCAATAGAGAACGAAATTAGGGTTTCTTGAATGAAAGAAACCATCCTTGGACCTCAAGAAAACGTCCTAACCAGATCTGAAAAAAAAATACAAAACAGATTCGTTAGAAGTGATTTAAAAGATGAAAGCAAACTATTTTGGCAACAACGTTTGAAACAACAAGAAAAGATTGAATCTCCTAATTTTTGATGTGTTCCTTGATGGATCAAGGTAGGAGAAGAACATCCCTCTTGAAGCAATTTCAACCTAGAATGAAAACAACTAAATTAGTAACCCTAAACAGCAAGAAATAAACTAGATCAAACTAGAACGATAGATTAAAGATAGAAAAGAGAAGATGACGTCCTAAGAAGCCTTGAAAACAATAAGAATCCACAACTCCCTTCAAAGGCTCTAATTTCCCCTCCAAGAAAGAGACCTTGGTAAGAAAAATCTCGAAGATGATTCCCACAACCTGAAAGATTGTTAAAACAACTTCTAAAAAAAAAACTCAAGAGCAATTCTTGAAGAAAAAACTCGAAGAGAATTATTATTAACTCAAAATAATCAAAATCAAGTGTCTTGTTTACAATTCCAAGGTCTATATATAGGCAAGCTAAATAAATCTAAATAAAACTCTTAATTAAACTAGAACTCTAACTAATCTAAACAAGAAACTTTCTTGTTGACATAAAACTCCTAAAAACTTAAACTACTTAATAATTATTTAAAAATTCGGAATAAAAAAATAACAACAAAACAATAAGAGCTGATAATACAATATTGCACTCATATTTAATAAAAATTAAATCTAAAACCCGAACCCAATATGATTTAAACTAAAATTGAACGCCCGAAACTCGTAATTCCCGTCATAATTACGTCCAGAAATTCTGCTTGCGCAGTCATTATTAAAATGATCATAACTTGAGCTCCCGAACTTGGAATTGAGTGATTCAAAGTGTGTTTCGAAGATAAGAGATAGATATTCGAAATCAATGCAGACATCTCAACCCATAAATTCCTGGATCCCAACCAAAAAGTCGTCGCAAGCCTACTGATTTCCCCAACTTGATAATTGGCAGCTTCGGTTTCTTGGACCAAGATTTCCAAGATTTGAAATATTGATTTTCTTGATTCTTGAAATTGTTTGGAATGAAAAAATTGGACCAATATTCGGTTTCTTGATTTTCTTGAAAACAAGAAAGTGAATCTTGATTTTCTTTTTCGAACATGTGCGCATTTAGGGCCTTGGTAACAAAGTCTTGGATGGTTCTGTTCAATCTTGCTCGAATTTGTTTGGGCTTCGACCTCATTATTGGGCCTTGAGAAACTTTGATCCCATCAAAATTTTAAGCTTGAATTTGGGCCTTGCGACTTGTATCTGATACGAAACGAATGCGGAAGAGGATCGTAAAGTTGTCAAGTCACGGATCTACCCTAAAGTTCTATACAAAAGTAATCTGAAACAAAAACAAAGAAAACATATTAGTGACAAGAAGAATAATCAAACGAAAATTAAAACACAAGAAAGATGAATGGCTGGTAAAGGATCCAATAGAGAACGAAATTAGGGTTTCTTGGATGAAAGAAACCGTCCTTGGACCTCAAGAAAACGTCCTAACCAGATCTGAAAAAAAATACAAAACAGATTCGTTAGAAGTGATTTAAAAGATGAAAGCAAACTATTTTGGCAACAACGTTTGAAACAACAAGAAAAGATTGAATCTCCTAATTTTGATCTATTCCTTGATGGATCAAGGTAGGAGAACATCCCTCTTGAAGCAATTTCAACCTAGAATGAAAACAACTAAATCAGTAACCCTAAACAGCAAGAAATAAACTAGATCAAACTAGAATGATAGATTAAAGATAGAAAAGAGAAGATAACGTCCTAAGAAGCCTTGGAAACAATAAGAATGCACAACTCCCTTCAAAGGCTCTAATTTCCCCTCCAAGAAAGAGACCTTGGCAAGAAAAATCTTGAAGATGATTCCCACAACCTGAAAGATTGTTAAAACAACTTTTAAAAAAAACTCAAGAGCAATTCTTGAAGAAAAAACTCGAAGAGAATTATTATTAACTCAAAATAATCAAAATCAAGTGTCTTGTTTACAATTCCAAGGCCTATATATAGGCACGCTAAATAAATCTAAATAAAACTCTTAATTAAACTGGAATTTGGGCCTTGCGACTCGTATCACTAGGCCTACTCCTTAATTGTTCCTCTTGCCTTGCATCAAACACCTTATCGTCAGAAGTGATTGTAGACTTGCTTCATCAGCTTCCCAATTTCTAGCTCAAATCTCCAAAACCACACAGAATTTGTAAAATTTAATCCCTTAGCTCTCGAAGATTTCTTCATTCTTTGTTCATCTATTTATAACCTCCAAAATGTTGAAAGTTTTAGTCTTCATTCCCAAATCTAGAACTAGATTTTTGCACCTGTCAAAATTAGTTAGAGTACAGCTATGCACTCACGTAGTTCTAGTATGTTCTTCAGAGATTTGCAGATTGTCGTTGTATCACTAGATGCATTCTAAAATCATAATTGTAGTGACATCTGTGAAATTCCTGTGTTGGTGCTTCTAGTTGTGGATTCAACTTGATTCTACTCATTCCAAGTTTAGTTGTAATGCGACAACATCTCTTGGTCGCAATTACTAGCTAATCTTGTGGCTGCATTTGTTTAGTATTAAGCTTTTAGACTGAGTTCCTATGCTAACAATATTAAGACGAAAAATATCAATTGCTTGCATCGACATTAGTACACAAATGGATAAAAATAACAATAATTTAAACTAACTAACAATGAGTTGGAAAATATGAAAATTAAATATAAAATGCTAATGATGCATGGTAAATGAAAACAAAAGAGACAATTAAGACACTAAATTAGGGAGAAAATCTATGTCGTTTGTAATACCATCACCGCATAAAACCTAAACTTTGAATAAGTAAATTCAAGCTGAAAATACAACTGGATGCACCAGTGTAGGAAAAATCACATGTTGTCGCCGCAATGAACGATTTCAGATTGTGCTTAGCAATGCAGCGACAACCTGTAGATCTCTAAAGAAAACATCAAATATGCGTGAGTGCACAGCTGTACTGTAACTAACTTTGACAGTTGCAAAAATTAGATCTGGATCTTAGAATAGAGGAGGATGAAACCTGTAACTTTTGAAGGCTATAAATTGAGGGAAGATGGAAGAAATTATCAAGAGGTGAAGGAATTAAATATTGTAATTACTTTGTGTTTTTGGGATTTAAGCTGGAAACGGTGAACTGATGGAGCAAGGGAGCAACCACTTCTTACGAGAGGTGCTAGATGCAAAGCAAGAGGAGCAGTTAAGGAATAGTCCTAGTAGTCTAGAGATAGTAAGCTTCGATTGTATTCATTAATCACTCTTTCATGCTAATGGATTCTAATGACAATTGAATGAATACGAGAGTATCTTCATTGTTAGATCACTTTGATTCTTATATAATGCTTTTCATTTGTTTATTCTTTGATCTAACTGTATCAAACACGAGAGTACATTTGCAATCTACCGACATTAAGAGATGCGATGACAAGTTAGGTTAACAAGCAAGACAGCGAGAGTTGCTTGGGATTAGAAGAAATTCTAGTCACTTGTTCTTGAGTGCACAATGTTGCACACACCGAGAGGTGAGGTGATTATGGGTACTTGAGTCTTGATTAAACGGAGGATTGTTATTGGTAAGATTACATTGTAGCTCTATTGCTGCAACAATTCGTCTATATAATACCTTGTCGATGCATCCAACGTTGCGACTTAGTGAAATCAGTGATCCACTCCAATCCTTTACACTTGATCACACCTTTACTTTTATGCATTTAAATACTCAACACTTCAACAACACTTGGATTTACTTTCTGTTGCTTTGATAATTAACCTTAATTGCATTGACAGTATTAACAATTTTAGTGTGCAGATTTGACTTAATTGCGTTGACATCTTCACTCACATTTTATCTAATTCTAGTATTAGTTGTTTCGACAGTTGAACATCAAGAACCCATTCCTCGTGGGATCGATATCTGATAGAATAGTTCTATCAACTATGCTTGCATCGATGTGTGTCTGCTTGCACAACTGCTGTGACGTTACAGACGTGCTCAAAAGGAGACAAGTGTTTCTTAGGATGCACGCAGTTGTTGTTCATATGGATAAAAAGTCATTTTAGGTGCCTTTATAAGCGTTTTTGTCAAGTGCTTGTTCCTTCGACCAGGCCTATAGAGGAATTTTTGGAAAGTGAGTGGCCTCCAAATCATTCGATTGAGGAGTGAGTTCAGAACCTTAGTACATTGACATACCAAGAAATAGAATGGAGGGCTCCATGGATGATTCGGAGCACGTTACTCATCGGGTGCGGTGGTCATTTGTAGGTTCCCTTAATTGACATATGGAGAGCCGTCAGTTATTCTGCGTTGATGGTTCTGAGCCAATACGGGTATGATCAATGCGTACCTATTACGACTTGTTTAAACAGGGTGAAAAATTCGATTTAAGAACCAAGATTTCGAAAGAAATTGGAAGAGATACAAATCAAGTAAGTTCAAACCTTAAGCTTGCAATCAATATTAGAAGAATGAAATATATGAAGAATAACAATCTCAACTCATCTTATTTATAAACAAGTGAACTATTTATACAAACAATAGAGTTCAAGAATGTAAAACTGATAATTGCTACTAACTAACTTGTGCTTAACTAACTAATAGACTTAACAGCTAGTTTGAGGTAGCTATACTCCTAACATTCCCCCAAGGCAACAAAAAAAAATCACTCAGCTACCTTCTCAACCTCACTAGGTGCACAAACTTTCAATCTTTGTTTAGAATAACTGAATGATCCAGTAGCTAATGGCTTAGTTAGTATATATCAGCTAGTTATTCTGAAGAAGGAACATAATTCATTTCCAACTTGTTTGCTGCTACAAGCTTTCGAACAAAATGAAGTTGCGTGCTTTGAACGAGAATGAAGCACTAGATTTGTGGATAAAGAAATGGCACTTGAATTATCACACCAAATGACTTGTATGTGAGACAACTGAACACCTAACTCATCCAGCAAAGCTCGAATCCACATGACTTTAGACACAATACTAGCCACACTCCCATATTCTGCCTCAGTTGTTGACACAGTAATAGTTGACTGCTTCTTTGAACTCTAAGCAATACGATTACTTCCTAGAAAAACCACATAACCTAAAGTTGACCTCCTGTCCTCAACATTACCCTCCCAATCAGCATCAGAAAAGGTAGTTAAGCTTAACTCTTTGATGGGACTAAAATAAACAGCATGATCAAAGGTACTTTTTAAATACCTGAGAATGCATTTCACTAGCCCTAGTGACCAACAATTGCCTGGATCATATGTTGACTCACTTGGATAACACTAAAAGTGATGTCAAGTCGAGTAGCACAAGGGTATTATAATTTACCAATAATACTCCTGTATTTGGATGGATCTAACAATGGCAGCTCATTGGCAAGTAAAACTTTAGAGTAAGGAACCATGGGAGTGGAAAGAGGCTTACAGTCAGTCATACCAGTAAACTATAATAGCTCTTGCACATATTTCTTTTGACTTAGTTGCACCTTATTCCCAACTAGAGTAGCCTCCACTCCAAGATAAAAATTAAGCTCACCCAAGTCTTTTATGGCAAAAGTTTCATTCAGTTCTACAATAAGCTTATCAATATCTGACTAATTATCTCCTATAATCACAATATCATCGACGTATACCAGGAGATACAACTTGCTACCATTCAGTATATGAACAAGTAATGCCACATCTGCTTGTGTAGAATGAAAACCAAGCTGTTCCAAGAATTTTTTCAATTTCTCTTACTAGGCTCTAAGAGCCTATTCCAAGCTATATAAAGCTCTGTGTAGCTTACAAACCCAACTGCTCCCCATTTGAACCAATGAACTCAAACCTTACTGGTTGCATCATGTAAATATCTTCTTGTAGATCTCTATTGAAAAAGGCATTGTTAAGTCCACTTGGTGTAGCTTCCAACTGTAAGACAAAGCAAGTGTTAAGATAACTCTAACTATAGTATTCTTGACCACAGGACTATAAGTTTCCCTATAATCATTACTAGGGTATTATGAAAAACCTTGAACCACTAATCTAAACTTCTTTCAAGCCTCAATCCTATATGTGTTTCTTTTAACCTTGAAAATCCATTTACACCCTATTATAGTTCTAATAACAGGTAAGGGAGTGAGACTCCAAGTACCTTGTCGAATAAGGGCAGTATATTCATCTTCAATAGTAGCATGCCGCTGAGGGTCAGCTAATGCCTCATATACAGTTCAAGGTTCATAAGAAACAATAGAAGGAGCTTCTGAAGAATATACCTTTGGTTGAAAATCCTTTCCTTGCTTCTAATAATTATAGGATGCTAATTAGTAGAAGGATTGTTAAGGGAATTAATCAGCATTGAACCTGATTGTGTGCAGAAGAGCTAGAACCAAAATGCAACTTAGGAGACAATAAACCAAAACCATCTACTCCAATCGATCCAAAACCATGAGCATTAGTTGACATAGGAAAATTTTCCATATTTGTGCTCGAAGAAGACTCACATGGGATATCAGGAGCTAATTCTAGAGGAGCAGATTTAGGAGCACTAGCTAAAGTTGTTAGAAAGAACCAATCAATGCCTCTGGTGTTGTTGAAGTGATCTCAGGAAACTTGGTGACCACTATCCTTGGAACATAAGGTGTGAATGTACTGACATAAGACTTCCTGAAAAAAGGAAAAAATAAATTCTACAAAAACCACATGTCATGAGAAAAAAACTCTCCCATTAGAATCAAGACATTTTTGGAAAGTGAGTGGCCTCCAAATCATTCGATTGAGGAGTGGGTTCAGAACCTTAGTACATTGACATACTAAGAAATAGAATGGAAGGCTTCATGGATGATTTGGAGCATGGTACTTCTTATCGAGTGTGGTAGTCATTTGTGGGTTCCTTTAATTGGCATATGGGAAGCCATCAGTTATTCCTTGTTACTGGTTCTGAGACAATACGAGTATGATCAATGCGTACATGCTACGATTGGTTTAAATTGGGTGGAAGCTTTGATCCAGGAATCGAGATTTTGAAAGAAATTGGAAGAGATATGAATCAAGTGAGGTCAAACCTTGAGCTTGCACTCAATATTAGAAGAATGAAATATATGAAGAACAACATCTTAACTCATCTTGTTCATAAACAAGTGAACTATTTATGCACACAAGAGAGTTCAAAAATGTAAAACTAATAATTGGTACTAACTAACTTAAGTTTAACTTAACAGATTTAACAACTAGTCTGAGCTAGATATAATCCTAACATTCCCTAAGGCAACAAAAAAAATCACTTAGATGTCTTCTAAACCTCACTCGGTGCACAAACTTTCAATCTTTTTTTAAAATAACTGAATGATCCAACAACAAATGGCTTAGTAAGTATATCAACCACTTGTTTTGAAGAAGGAACATAATTCACTTCCAACTTGTTGACTACTACATGCTCTTGAACAAAATGAAGTTGTAGTTCGATGTGCTTTGAACAAGAATGAAGCACTGAATTTATGGATAAAGCAATGGCACTTGGATTTTCGCGCCAAATGACTGGTATGTGAGATAATTGAACACCTAATTGATCCAGCAAAGCTTGAATCCACATGTCTTCAAACACAATACTAGCCACACTCTTATATTTTGCCTCAGTTGTTACTCTAGCTATTGACAGAGGAACAGTTGACTACTTTTTTGAACTCCAAGCAATAAGATTACTTCCCAAAAAAACCAAAAAACTTGAAGTTTACCTCCTGTCCTCAACACTACTCCCCCAATCAGCATCAGAATAAGCAGTTAAGCTTAACTCGTTGATGGGACTAAAACAAACACCATGATCACAAGTACTTTTTAAATACTTGAGAATGCATTTCACTAGCCCCTAATGACCAATTATTGGCTGGCTCATATGTTGACTTACTCGATTAACACTAAAAGTGATGTCAGGTCGAGTAGCACAATGATATTGTAATTTACCAATAATACTCCTGTATTTGGATGGATCAGACAATGACAGCTCATTGGCAAGTAAAGCTTTTGAGTAAGGAACCATGGGAGTAGAAAGAGGCCTACAATCAATCATACTAGCAAACTAAAGTAGCTCCTACACATATTTCTTTTGACTTAACTTCACCTCATTTTCCCAACTAGATTAGTCTCCACTCCCAAATAAAAATTAAGCTCACCCAAGTCTTTTAAGGCAAAAGTCTCATTTAGTTGTACAATAAGCTTATCAGTATCTAACTGATTATCTCCGATAATCAGAATATCATCCGTATATACCAGGAGATACAACTTTCTACAATTCAGTTACGGACAAATAGTGCTACATCTTCTTGTGTAGAATGAAAGCCAAGTTATTCCAGGAATTTCTTCAATTTCTCATACCAAGCTCTAGGAGCCTGCTCCAAGCCATATAAAGGTTTTTGTAGCTTAAAAACCAACTGCTCCCCATTTGAACCAATGCACTAAAACCCTACTAGTTTCATCATGTAAATATCTTCTTGCATATCTCCATTGAGAAAGACATTGTTAAAGTCCACTTGGCATAGCTTCCAACTGTGAGACAAAGCAAGTGTCAATATAACTCTAACTATGGTATCCTTGACCACAAGACTGTAAGTTTCTCTATAGTCATGTCTAGGTTGTTGTGAAAAACCCTGAGCCATTAATCTAGATTTCTTTCGAGCTCCAGTCCCATCTGTATTTCTTTTAACCTTGAAAATCCATTTACACCCTACTGCAGTTCTATTGACAAGTAAGGCACTCCAAGTACCTTGTCGAACAAGTGCAGTATATTCATCTTCAATAGCAGCACGCCACTGAGGGTCAGCCAATGCCTCGTATACAATTCGAGGCTCACAAGAAATAGTAGAAAGAGCTTTTAAAGAATATACCTTTGGCTTGAAAATCCCTACCTTGCTTCTAGTAATCATAGGATGCTGATTAGTAGAAGGATTGTTAAGGGAATTAATCAACATTGACCTGATTATGTAGAAGAGCTAGAACCAACATGCAACTTAGGAGACAATGAACCAAAATCATGTCCTCCAATTGAACCATAACCATGAGCATCAGTTGACATAGGCAAACTATCCATATTTGTGCTGGAATATGACTCACATGGGATAGTAAGAGCTAATTCAATAGGAGCAGCTGAAGTAGTTGGAAAAGAACTAATCGATGCCCCTAGTGTTATTGAAGAGATGTCAGGAAACTTGGTGACCACTATCATTGGAACATAAGGTGTGAATGTACTGGTAGAAGACTTCCTGAAAAAAGGAAAAATAGATTTTTCAAAAACCACATGTCGTGAGATAAAAACTCTCCCATTAGAATCAATACATTTGTAACCCTTGTGCATGTTAGAGTATGCCCAAAGACTAATCATGAGATGATTGTAATCACATACTTATTTTACCTTGTTCATTAGAAAAAGGCATTGCCATTGTTATTTCAGTTTCTTTTTCTATGTATTTAAATAAACTGATTTATAATAATGTACTGAGGATAATATGATTATTCTTAAAAGGTCCTTATTTAAGAATTATTGTGGGCTTGGACAACAATAATGCATTGAGACTAATATGTAGTTGATTGATGACAAAGTATTATCATTGACATAATAAGGATGTCAATATCAATATATGAGCCTAATATTGTATTATCAACTCTTATTTTTTTATTGTTATTTTTTTCCTGAATTTTTAAATAATTATTAAGTAGTTTAAGTTTTTAGGAGTTTTATGTCAACAAGAAAGTTTCTTGTTTAGATTAGTTAGAGTTCTAGTTTAATTAAGAGTTTTATTTAGATTTATTTAGCTTGCCTATATATAGGCCTTGGAATTGTAAACAAAACACTGGATTTTGATTATTTTGAGTTAATAATAATTCTCTTTGAGTTTTTCTTCAAGAATTGCTCTTGAGTTTTTTTTTTAGAAGTTGTTTTAACAATCTTTCAGGTTGTGGAAATCATCTTTAAGCTTTTTCTTGCCAATATCTCTTTCTTGGAGGGGAAATTAGAGCCTTTGAAGGGAGTTTTGGATTCTTATTGTTTCCAAGGCTTCTTAGGATGTTATCATCTATTTTCTATCTTTAATATATCGTCCTAGTTTGATCTAGTTTATTTCTTGTTGTTTAGGGTTATTGATTTAGTTGTTTTCGTTCTAGGTTGAAATTGCTTCAAGAGGGACGTTCTCCTACCTTGATCCATCAAGGAACACATAAAAAATTAGGAGATTCAATATTTTATTGCTGTTTCAAACGTTCTTGCCTAAACAGTTTGCTTTCATCTTTTAAATCACTTCTAACGAATCTGTTTTGTGTTTTTATTTTCAGATCTAGTTGGGACGTTTTCTTGAGGTCCAAGGATGGTTTCTTTCATCCAAGAAACCCTAATTTCGTTCTCTATTGGATCCTTTACCAACCATTCATCTTTCTTGTGTTTTAATTTTCGTTTGATTATTCTTCTTGTTAGCTAATCTGTTTTATTTGTTTTCGTTTTAGATTACTTTTGTCTAGAGCTTTAGGGTAGATCCGCGACTTGACAATTTTACGAACCTCTTTCACCTTCATTTCTACTCGTTTTGTATCACTAAAATACGTCGCAACCAAGGGACAAGACTTAAGGAACTCGAAGACTGACTTATTTGTTGCGACATACATGAGCTATGTCGCTACAACGCTTGTGGGATGACGCTTCACATGGAGACTGATGCCTATGTTGCGACATAGGACCTAGTGTGTCATGAAATCAACCCCTAGACGTAGATCTCACATTAAATGAAGGGCATTTTGGTCTTTACGATGCCGCTTAAACATGAGAAACGACAGCTAACCTAGGGTTGAGGAAAATGACCATCTAAAGCTATAAATAGGACCTTTAGCACTAGGGTTTTACACACCATTACTTAGCCTTTAGTTTTTAGTTTTTAACTTTTCTGTTTTTGAAATGAGATTGTAGAAACTTGCTTAAACAATCGATGAGTTTTTCCCGATAGATTGCTTAATACAATTCTAATTTCTTGTTAAGTCTCTTTAGCATTTATATATTTTCATATAATGTGTTATTAATGAATAAAGAAACCATGAGGAACTAATTCCATTTGAGGAATTAGGGAGTGGTCGTATGAATAATTGATTGTTGTTTTATAGGAGTTTTACCTTTCAGATCAACTGTTTGGGAAAGGAAGATCATCAAACAAACACTAGTTTTACCTATCCGTGAGCACCTTTTCCCTAAACTGGTTTAGATTGTGACATCTAGCGATAAGTAATCTCTCTTGACTTGCTATGCTGATAGAAGATCGAGAGATCCAACTATGGTAGTGACTAGTTGATTGGAGGAAAATCCCCAAAACCCAACAATTAAGGAACTCATACAAAAACGACCTAATTATCCTCAAAGTCATTTATAAGATTTCTACAACTCAATATTTTTCTTTTATTTACTATTTTATTTTATCTTTTATTTTATGTCTTTTACAACAAACTCTTATATCCTTCGTATTATAAACCCTAAAATAAGTACTAATTAATTTTATTCTTAGCAGGAATTTTTTTTACTATAGCTTTACGCCTCCTTTGGGTGCGTTCTTCGGAACACTTCCAAGTGTTCCGTTGTAAACAAACTATATTTACAACCTGACCCGTATACTTGCGAAAAGCCAAAATCTACACCGAATGGGAGTACATTCGATTGTGGTCAAGTTGTTGGCGCCGTTGCTGGGGAGGCAAGGCTTTAGTAAATTTTATTCTTTCATATTTAATAAAATAATTAGAAAAATTTTAGGTTATAGATACGATTATCTTTAAATTCTTATTTTTAATCTTATTTCTTTTCTTACATCGACTAACAAAATGATGAAAAATTCATTAAGGATGTTTTTCGATTTAGAATGGTTACAATCTAGTATTACTACATCGTCAATTTATCAAAATCATTTTGAATTAAATCCATCCTTAATATCTTAGATTACTAATAATGTTACTTTCTCTGATCCCTTGACAGAAGATCTCGTCGCATTTTTATTGAAATTCAAGGTAATTTGTAGTACGATTTCTTATGTAAGGGTGACACCAAGTGTGATTCGATTATTATTGGTTTCTTTCGCCTTAAACAGAAAAGCCAAGTTATGGTTGGATTCTCCAACCCCAAATATTATTACTACTTGGGAAGAATTTGTGCATATGTTTTTTTAAAGAATGATTTCCATGCCTAAGGTTATGCAAGGATATATACAAATGTTTCATTTCAAGAAAGGACAAGCTTGAGAAAGATTCAAAGCCATACTTCAATCCATATTAGGCGGGAGAGTCCATATTGATATACAACTTCAGTATTTTTATGATGGGTTATGTACGAAAAATAAACGTAAGGTAGATATAATGACTAGAGGAAGCATTTGGACTAGGACATGGCAAGACATTATTGATATATTGGAAGTAGCAAGTGCGAATGAAATATTTTGGGAGGAACAATCGAGACCTATAGAAGAGATTAGTAACCCCGTATGTAACCAGATTATGACTAATCATTTCGAAAAGGAAGATTCCGAGGATGAGGAACTCATGGAAGAAGAGACGAATGAGGAATCTTTAACGGCTCAATTAGAGTGGTGGTAGCAAAGTAAAGGGGGTAGATCAATCGATGCCAAATTCTACCAAAATGATACCATCAATTGTGAAGCCACCAAAAGTAGAGTTAAAACCATTACTAGAACATTTAAAATATGGATATTTGGGTGAGAAGAATACTTTACCTGTTATACTTGCATTAGGATTGAGTAACTTACAAGAAGAAGCTTTATTGGATGTACTTAAACGTCATAAAAAGGCTATTGGGTGGACAATTGCTGATATAAAAGGAATAAGTATTTGTCACAAACAGTCTTTGTCAACTCAAAATTTGAATGGAAGTAGGTAAGAAACCTGTTGTCAACGCACAACGAAGACTTAATCCAGCCATGAAGGAAGTAGTAAAGAAGGAGCTAGTAAAATGGTTAGATGCAGGTATAGTTTATGCCATCTCCGATAATGAATGGGTAAGCCCTACGTAATGTGTACTAAAAAAAGGTGGGTTGACAGTTGTAGAGAATGATCATAATGAGCTAATCCCTACAAGAACTGTTACCGGATGGAGAGTTTGTATTGATTACAGGAAATTAAATGATGCAACAAAAAATGGTCACTTCCCACTACCTTTCACTAATTAAATTCTAGATCGATTGGTAGGTAAAGAATATTACTGTTTGTTGGATGGTATTTAGGGTATCATCAAATTTCAATACATCCTAATTATGCTACTTTTATAAGATGTATGACCGCTATTTTTGCAGATATATTAGAAAAAGGGTTAGGCATTTTCATGGATGATTTCTTGGCATATGGAGACTCTTTCAAGGATTGATTGTTGAATTTATAGAAAGTTTTACAGAGGTGAAAGGAAACTAACCTAGTGCTCAATAGGGAAAAATGTCATTTCATGGTAAGGGAAGGGTTGGTTTTGGGGCATCAAATATCATAGAAAGGGTTAGAAGTGGATAAAGCAAAGATCGAGGTAATAAAAAACCTACCACCTCCTACAAATGTCAAAGGTATTTAAAATTTTTTGGGACACGCTGGGTTTTATAGGAGGTTTATAAAATATTTTGCGCACATTTCTAAACCTTCGAATTTATTATTGTAAAAAGATGTTCCTTTTGTATTTGATGATAATTGCATTAAAGCTTTTGAGACCATAAAAGAGAAGCTAATAAATGCCCCCGTTATTATCACACCAAATTGGAATGAACCTTTTATTATTATGTCTGATACCAGTGATTATGCTATAGGTGCTACCTTAGGGCGAAAGAAAGACAATATATTTTCGAGCAATTGGTTATTGCAGCAAGACTCTTAACCCCGCTTAGTACAATTATACTACTACTGAGAAGGAAATGCTAGCGGTAGTTTTTGCTTGTGATAAATTTCGTGCTTATTTAATGGTTAATCGTGTGTATATTTATACAGATCATTCAGCTCTAAAATATGTGATGAAGAAAAAAAGAAACCAAAGCAAGGCTCATGAGATGGGTATTGTTGCTATAAGAATTTGACTTATGATTACGGATCGGAAAAGGGCAGAGAACTAGATAGCAGATCATCTGTAGCGGCTAGAAATCCTCTTACAGATTATGTCTGGGGAGAAATAATGAAAAATTTTACAAATGAGTAACTTTTTAGAGTGGAAGCTCGATCTCTAAATACAAAGCACCATGGTATGTAGATTACGTGAATTATTTAGCAAAAGGGGCGTTCCTAGCAAAAGCATCTTGGAAATGAAGGAAACGAATTATGCATGAGGTAAAAAATTATATCTAGAAGGATCCTTATGTATTTCGACAATGCACAAATCAGATCGTATGAAGATGTGTAGCCGAGGAAGAAATCAATGACATCGTATAAAGGATGTGACGACCCCTCCTTTGTGGAGGACATTTTGACGGAAAACATATAGTCTAGAAAATTCTGTAATACGAATTCTATTGGCCTACTATGAATAGGGATGCCCATATGTTTGTACAAAACTATGATAGATGCCAACAAATGGGGAATATATCTATGAGGGATGAAATGCCACAGGTGGGAATTATTGAGGTAGAAATATTTGATGTTTGGGGAATTGATTTCATACGTCCTATAGCTCATTTAGGAACCAATATATCTTGTTAGCAGTTGATTATGTTTCCAAATGGGTAGAAGTAGTGACATTACCTACTAGGATACCAAATCAATGGTAAAATTCTTAAGAAAAAACATCTTTTCAAGATTTGGAACTCCCAAGGCATTGATTAGTGATGAAGGCTCATGCTTTTGCAGTAAACAATTGGAAGCTGCTCTTGCAAAATACAATATCCGACATACGATGGCAACTGCATATCATCCGCAAGCAAATGGTCAAGCTAAAGTTTTCAATCGAGAGATTAAACAGATCCTTGAAAAGACAGTAAATCCTAATCGCAAGGATTGGGCGGCAAAATTGGATGATGCTTTATGGGCCTATCGAACAGCATACAAAACACCTCTTGGTATGTCTCCTTATAAACTCGTGTATAGAAAAAATTGTCACCTACCTATTGAATTAGAGAAGAAAGCATATTTGGCTATTAAAGAACTGAATTTAGATCCTGAACTAGCAAAGAAAGAAAGAGTGTTCCAATTACAAGAATTAGAAGAGCTTAGATTCATGGCCTACGAAACCATGAAACTTTACAAAGAAAGAAGTAGGTTGCGTCATGATGCCAAGATTCGAGAACAAAACTTTGAGCTAAGACAAAAGGTACTCTTGTTTATTCTAGACTCAAATTATTTCCTGGGAAAATCTAATCACGATGGACAAGGCCATATATCATTAATAAGGTAAAACCATATGGGGCAATTAAGTTGATAGGTAAGAGCGGTGAAACTTTTTTAGTTAACGGGCAAAGGATAAAACCATATTACGGGGAATCTACAGATATAGTTATTGAGGAGCAACCTTAACGTGCAAAATGGTATGGGATACAAAGCCAGTGTTAGACTCAGACATTAGAAATACCCTAGGGATAGAGAATAGTTCAGATTCAGAATTTGAAGAAAACTTGTCCCAATGTCGTGACAACCCAATAGCAAGGCAATATAACTACTGGTCTCGATGTCACGACACGACACCTCTACGTCGCAATGAACAAAATTCTGTAGAACAGCAATATTAGTCTCGATGTCGTGACATACCTAGTGTATGTCGTGACACACCAACATAACAACAACGATTCAGGTAAGACTCTAACTCCTAACAGTTGTAATTAGAACTAAATACTGTAATTTTTTAATAACACTTAACTTCTAAATTTACTAAAATTCCTATTATTTAGTGCCTATAAATAAACATCTCTCCCATGGGTACTTTTCCATTCCATAATCAAAAGACTTCAATCATAAAGTCAAATGGCTGATTCAAGTGAAAGTTTTGCTAACCCTATTTTTAAATTCCCATAAGATGATCTAGACAAGTATCTCCAACAACTACAACTATATACTTTCGTTCAGGAACAAGGGTTTGATCCTTTGTTGCGAGTTTGTCGAGGTATTTGGGAAACAATAGTCAATCAGGAATGGGCTCAATTTTGTATACCCTGTAAAGAACCGGTAAATATTTCAATAGTTCAAGAATTTTATTCAGCCCTGAAGAAATGTGAAGCTGGGAGAGCTTGTGGGCAGATTCAAGGTTCAATGAAAATTTGAGGAGTTGAAATATACTTGAATGAGGCCCAAATTTGTAGATTCTACAACATCCTGAATTATTACCAAGATTATCTTCATAGAGTCAACTTGAAGGAATTTAAGAATATTGAAACTGAGGAGATCATAATGTTCTTAATAGCGGGTAAAGAGGTATGGACCTATCGCGAAGGTACGACAATCCCAAAAACTTTCAACCAAGAACTTATGACGCCTAAAGCTAGGATGTGGATGAAATTCGTTTGTTCTCAAATACTTCCCATTTCTGTTATGACTGAGATACGTACAATTCATGCCATAATAACATACGAAATTCTCAAGAAGAAACGAATTTGTGTAGGAAAGTGGATTCACCGAAGCATGGTGGAATGCACGAAGAACTTAGGGAAAGGTATATTTTTCCCTCATCTAATTTCTGCTTGTGAGTAAAGACAGGAATACCAATTGGGAGATTTGATTGTACCATGAATCCACTAAGCAAACTCTTAGGCGATGACTTGTTCGCACAATTCACATTACTACAAAAAAGTCAAAGTGAAGAATGGAGGAAAAGAGGATTGAATGACGAAGAAGAATAGGAACTTATAATATGATTTATGTTTAGAATTAGGTTTTCTTTGCTTTTATTTTATTTATTTATTTTTAATTTATTCATTATTTAAAACAATTTTATTTTGTAACTTTTGAATAATTTCTTGCTTTCTATTTTAGACTTATATAATTTATAGGAGTAGGATTAGAATTTATTTTTGTATATATGCTTGAATTCTTTGGTAAATTTGGAGTGATGATAAGGAATTTTTAATTTTTGAGTATGAAACTTTTAAGTTATATAGGTTATATTAAAGTATAGATAAAAAGATATTATTAGTACCAAGTGATGTGCAAGATATGAGGAAACAAGCATGCTAGTATATATGATAGATGATAATTTTGAAATTATGGGATGAAATTGATATTTGTGCATATTAAGGTGTTTAGGGGATGATCTAATGCATTGTTTGGACTCACCTAGAGCTAAAAAGTCAAACCCTAATATGAATTTCCAAATAGTACCCACCTTTGATCCTTATGACCCTTCTTGATAAACCACACTATAAGCCTCTTTAGCCTTAAAATGAAAATTTTTTGTGTATATTCTTTTCTTTGGCCCTGTTTGTATGAAATAGACGTATGGCCATTGGTATTGAGGGTAAATAGACACATTAAGGTAGAGGTTACAAAATGAGAATAGGAAACTCAATATAATGTATGAACTTTAGTTTAGTCAAAAAGAGAGAAATAGAGAAAAATAAAAAAGAAAAGAAAAATAAGTAGAAACAAAAGAATCATGAGTAAGAAAACATGTGAATAGTGATAGAATTATAAAGTCGCCAAAAAGACGAAAAAGAAAGAAATCTTACTCAAGAACCAAAAAGAAAGGAAATACTCTCATAGGCTAGCTAAAGGATTTATTTTATTTTGGGAATCCTAAAATGGAGAGAAAAGGATGGTGAAAGAAGGAGAAATAAGGGGGTGAGATAGAGTGGGACATAAAAGGGAACAATAGGGAACAATACATTGTGCCAAACTATTTTTGTGTTTGCAACCTTGCTTAACTATTCTTTGAACATCCTAAGCCTCAACACGTTACAAGTCGAAAACCCCTATGTGACTTAAACAATTTTATGCATGAATAAATATGAAAATTGCATGATTTAACTATGGTTGTCTTTATTGTACTAGTATAATTAAAATACTTATATTTAGTATTGATGGATATATATTGAGAAAATTTTAATATGTGTATTTCGTATAACCTACTCAACTTATATTATTTCTAATAAAAAATGGTAAAGTTGCTTAATTATCATATCAAAGTTATTAAGAAATATATGATGCCTAGACTACATGCTATGAGCCACTCTCTTTATAACTATAAACTCAAGCTCTTCATTTTTCTATTTATTTTGTTTGCTCGAGGACAAGCAAAGACTTAAGTGTGGGTGAGTTTGATCTGCCTATTTCATACCTAGCAGATAGTTATTACACTTGAAGAGCTTGAAATCAAGTATTTTCGTTATGTTTTCATAGGATTTAGTTTAGATTTATTATTTAAATAAATTATGTAACCTAAGTGTTAAAACGCCGTTTTATTTGTCTTTAAGGCCAAATGAGGCCTAAAGGTTAGCTAATGTACTTAGTGAATGTGCAGGTGAAGTGTTTGAAAGAACATATGTCTTCTCCCTAATTATTAGTTAAATTGTTCCCATTTAGTTATCTTTAGCACATATTTTAGCATTTTTTGGTTTAGTTAATAGCATTTTATTACTCAATGGACCCTAGCCTACTTACCCTTAATATTGTCATGTTTTGGTACTAATGTCACTGCATGAGTATTTTCAGATTGCGTCTAGGATTGTTACTGTATTCAACAGCTGTCCGAGTAAGAAAGAAATGTGTGAGTTGTCCAGTCTGGTGTAACCAACTTGTCTGACCAGCAACAGCTTGATTCAAATGAAAGAACACCTACAAAATTTGGAAGGATATAAATACTTACAGGGAAAAAGAAAAGAGGGGGAGAGAGAGGAGAGAGTTCTTTTTGGTGTCATAACCTTCTTCAACCTACCTTTTGAAGCTTTCGGCTATGGAGACTTAAGGCTCTCACGGGTGAATCGATGTGAAAGGGATGCAGATCAGCTCTTGACGAGGAGCCATGAGTGCAGCACAAAAGGGAAGTGAGAGAGCAAGTCGAGTTGTTTAGGAATAGTATTCTCCACTTGTTTCTTTTATATTTCTTTTCTAAATGATGTTGGTTACTTTATATTTCATGTTTGTATGGAAGTACACATGAAATCTAGGTTAAATGTTATTTTATACAACCTTGCTTCTACTATTTAATCTTTGGGTTTGAATTTTTTAGCATGGAAGTGTTATTGCAATCACTGTCACTAGAAAGTACAGTGATAGTTCAAGCTAACAGGTATGACAACGGAAGTTGCAAGAGGATTAGAGGGATTTAATCCACTTGTTCTTAACTATGTTGCATTGCCATCATCGAAAGGTGTGGTTAATGTGCATGCTTAAGTGTTAGGTCAAATATAAAAGTTAAGCTTCGTAAGATATTCATTACACTTTATTGTAGCGACAATCACCTATTTTTTTATACCTTGTGAACACTTAGTATTCTGTTAAATATTCACGTTGGGAATCTCATTTTATCATTATCAAATTTCATTTATATTTTAAAGTTATTGCTCCGACAACTATTCTCATAATTTATCTCATTTTTATTTGTTCACTACACTGGCATTAGTAGACAAAAGACAACCATTCTCGTGGGATCTATATCCGACAGATTCACATCTATCTACTATACTTGCATCGACAGTGTATGCTCGCACAATATTGTTGTGATGTTAAACAATCAATCAGTAGGAGACCACAAGAAGTTTACTAATAGGACACTGATCACTTCGTCACGACATAGGCTGCGCTACGTCGCAACCAGGGGACCAGACTTAAGGAACTCGAAGGCTGACTTCTTTTTTTCGACATACATGGGCTATGTCATGACAACACTTGTAGGATGACGTTTTACATGGAGACTGATGCCTTTGTCACAATACAGGACCTGGTGTGTTGCGATATCGACCCCTAGACTCAGATCTCACATTAAATGAAGGGTGTTTTGGTCTTTACAGTGCCACTTAAACACGAGAAACGACAGTAGACCTAGGTTTGAGGAAAAATGACCATCTAAAGCTATAAATAGAACCTTTAGCACTAGGGTCTTACACATCATCACTTAGGCTTTAGTTTTCAGTTTTAGTTTTTACTTTTCTCTTTTTTAATCGAGATTGTAAAACTAACGTAAACGATAAAGGAGTTTTTCCCCAAACCAGTTTAGATTATTGATTATTTTTTTACAGGGGTTTTATCTTTCGGATCAGCTGTTTGGAAAAGGAAGAGCATCAAACAAACACTAGGTCTGACAACCTTAGAAAGTCATCTAGGTGGGAATGAACCCAAAATTGGTATTGCTCATCTGTAAACATCTTTTTCCCAAACCAGTTTAGATTGTGACATCTAGCGATAAGTAATCTCAATGGACTTGCTATGCCAGTGGAAGATCGAGTGATCCAACTAGGTAGTGACTAGTTAATTGGAGGAAAATCCCCAAAACCCAACAGTTGAGGAACTTATACAAAAACGAACTAATACCCCCGAAGTCGTTTATAAGATTTCTACAACTCAAGCATTTTCTTTTATTTACTATTTTATTTTATCTTTTATTTTATGCCTTCTACAACAAACTCTTATATCCTTCATACTATAAACCCTAAAATAAGTACTAATTAATTTTATTCTTTGTACGGATTTTATTTACAATAGCTTTACGCCTCTTTTGGGTACGATCCTCGAAATACTTCCAAGTGTTCCGTTGTAAACACATTATATTTACAACCTGGCCCATATACTTGCAAAATGCCAAAATTTACACCGAACGGGAGTACGTTCGGGGGCGGACAAAAGTCAAGGATAGTGACATCCCTAAAACAACTTTTCATACGTGTTATGGCTATTATGAATTTTTGGTGATGCCATTCGGTTTGACAATCGCTCTTGTAACATTCATGGACCTGATGAACTGTATTTTCCAACCTTACTTGGATCAAGTTATGGTAGTCTCCATAGATGATATTTTGATATATTCAAAATCTAAAGCTGAGCTTGAGCAACATCCTCGAATGGTTCTACAAGTATTGAGAGAAAAGAGATTATATGGAAAATTGAGCAAGTGAGAATTTTGGCTATCGAAAGTCAGGTTTTAGGGACATGTTATCTCGATTGATGGAATCAAAGTTGATCCGAAGAAAATCGAGGTCGTTGTTTAATGAAAAGCACCGAGAAATATGTCAAAGGTTCGTAGTTTCCTTGGTTTAGTTGGTTACTACCGAAGATTTTTAAATTAATTTCAAAGATAGCTATGCCTAGAATGAAGCTTTTCCAAAACAATGTTTTATTTTGTTGGAATGATCGTTGCCAAGAGAGTTTAGAGCAATTAAAGCAAATGTTAACTGAAGCGTTAGTACTAACGTTACTTGAATCGAGAAAAGATTTTATGGTTTATAGTGATGCTTCCTTGAATGGTTTGGGTTGTGTGTTGATGCAAGACGGGAAAGTGATCGTGTATGCTTCACACCAGTTGAAAATTCATGAGTGTAATTATCCGACGCACGATTTAGAGCTAGTTGTAGTGGTGTTTTCCTTGAAGATCTAGAGACAGTATTTATATGGTGAAAAGTGTCACATCTTTACCGACTACAAAAGTCTGAAATACCTCCTAACTAAGAAGGAGTTGAATTTGAAACAGTAATGATGGATGGAGTTTCTCAAGGATTATGATAGCATCATTGATTACCACCCTAGAAAAGCTAATATTGTAGTCGATGCATTGAGTAGAAAAATAGCAGTTGAGTTGTGAAAAATGTTTGCTCAACTCAGTATTAGTGATGATGGGAGTTTGATGGCTGAATTAAGAGCTAAAACGATGTTGATTGATCAAATTAGAGAAGTACAACTTTTTGATGTAAAACTATTGAAGAAAAGAGAAATGGTTCAAAATGGATTAGTAGAAAACTTTAACACTGATGATCACAGTTGCTTAAGATTTTCTAATCGAATTTACATGCCTAATGCTGCGGATTTGAAAGGATTGATACTTCAAGAAGCTCACAATAGTCCTTTTTGCCTTTCACCCTAGTGAAATGAAAATGTATCGTGACTTGCAAAAGTTTTATTGGTGGCTTGGAATGAGAAGAGAGATAGTTGAATTTGTGGCTAAGTGTCTAACTTGTCAATGAGTTAAGGTGGAACATCAAGTTCCCACAGGATTATTTCAGCCCATTTCAAATCCTGAATGGAAATGGGAGCGCATTACGATTGATTTTGTAACGGGATTGTCGTTATCGCTAAGAAAGAAGAATGCAATGTGAGTAATAATTAATCGACTTATGAAATCGGCTAATTTCATAGCCATTAGAATCTATTCGGCACTTTAACTTGTCGAAGTCATATTCAAGAGATCATTAGATTGCATGGTATACTTGTATCAATTATCTCTGATCGAGATCCTTGTTTCACTTCGAGATTTTGGAAACAGTTGCATGAATCCCTAGGTATGAGGCTCAACTTCAGTACAGCCTTTCACCCTAAGACGGATGGGCAATCTGAACTTGTTATTCAAATTTTAGAGGATATGTTGCTAGCTTGTGTGATAGACTTTGAAATCAGTTGGGAACGCTATTTAGCTTTTGCTGAGTTTGTTTAAAATAATGGTTTTCAGTTGAGCATCCAGATGGCTCCATACGAAGCTTTATATGGTTGCAGATGTCGAACACCAGTTTGTTGGACATAACTAAGTGAAAGAAAGATAGTTGGTCCTGAGTTGATTCAAGAAACAGAGAGTACAGTGAAGTTAATTCGGGAAAGATTAAAGACAGCTTTTGACAGACATAAATCATATGCAGACTTTAAGTGACGAGATATCGAGTATGCTATTGGTGATAAAGTTTTCTTAAAGGTTCCACCGTGGAAGAAAGTTCTTAGATTTGGACGAAAAGGGAAATTAAGTCCATGTTTTTTTGTGCCTTATGAGATCACGGAAAGAGTGGGACCAGTGGCTTATCGTTTGGCCTTACCGGTAGAGTTGGAAAAGATTCACGATGTTTTTCATGTTTCAGTGCTTAGAAGATATTGTTCAGACCCGTCGCATGTTATTAAGACTGGAGAAGTTGAAATCCAACCCAACTTGTCTTATGAAGAAGAATCGGTAGAAATCTTAGCTCGAGAGGTGAAAGAGTTGCGTAACAAACGCATTTCACTTGTGAAAGTGTTATGACATAGCCATAAAGTTGAAGAAGTGACTTGGGAACCGGAAGAGACGATGAGGTCTTAATACCCCTTCCTCTTTTTAGGTAAATTTTGAGGATGAAATTTCTTTAGGAGGAGAGTTGTAATGACCCGAATTCGGGGTTGTCGAAAAATGCATTTTTATTTTTTTTGAGCCTCCGTATTTGTAAACCGAACTCGTAAATATTTAACAAAAATATTTACGAAAAATAAATAATAGAATAATGGATTTTTGAATAAGAAATTCTAATTGTGTAGTGTTTAATTAGGCATGTGGACTAAATTGCATAAGTGGTAAAAGTGTAATTTATAAAGGGATTTTTAATTGAAATTAAAAGGAAGGACCAAAGGGGCAAATTCTCCCTTTAAATCCTTAGTGCTGTTAGGTGTATTTGAGTGGCTTCAAATATTTGTTTAAATTTTATAATTAAAATAAAATAAAATAATGATGATAATAAGTATGGGTGTTAAAAGAAAGAGAAAACAAAAATATCTTCTTCTTTCATTGTAGCAAAAGTGGTAGGAAGGGGAAAGAAAAATTTGAGAGAAAGCTTTGAGTTTTTGATAAGTTCAAGCTTCAAATTGGTAAGCTTAATTAAGTCCTTTTATTGTAATTTTTATGTTATTGGAATCCCAATACCTCACTTTTCATGACCCATGTCGTATTTTCGTTATTGTTAAGAATATTAAATACCACCATTGTTAAGTAGATAGAGCTTTAAGGACAATTTGGTGTATTCTGGAGTTAGAAGTGAAATAGAAATAAATGGTGAGATAAATTGTTAATTTTAATATAATAAGGCTCAAATTGAAAATTTTGGTGATTTATTGTAAGAATGAGAAAGTAGGAAGTGAAATTTAGTTGGAATAAAATATGTTGTGTTTTAATGAAAAATATTATGTATTTAATTCCGTAGCTAAGGTTGACCAGGACTCCTCAAGATGGAAGAGCAAAGACAAGGTCGTTGATGAGTAGCTCAGAATTTTCAATTGGTATTTCTAGAACCTAAACTACCTTATTAAATTGCCACATTATAATTAATTGCTCAAGGTAGGAAATTAAGGTATGGAAATAAGATATGAAAATAAGGTATGAGATTCTCTACTCAATTGGGTTGAATTGAATAAATTGATGGTATGATGATTTAAAATGTATATTTCTCCATGTGTAAATGTATGATGTGAAATTATGATATTGGCAATTTATGATTATTATTAGATTGAATTTTAAATACATTTGTGTTATGAACAAAAGCAATTTTTGAAATGTGGATTGATATTAAATGGAAATGATTACCCTATTAACTGTTTTGACCGAGTTGGATATAGATGGCATGCCATAGGACAGGAAGAGTTTAGGGTTACTTCGACCATGAGTCGATAAGGCATGGGTGCCAAGTTACACCAGTTTAACCGATGAGACACTGTGTGTCAATTTTATTATAGCACAGAGCGCATTTTATTACTTTGGATTTATCCGATGAGGCACAAGGTGTCACACTGGTGTGTTGGTTGGATCCGTGTATCCATCAGAGTCCGAGTCATATTAATAGGGAACTAAATAAATATGATAAATGATTGGTATACTTGAAATGGAAACATCATGATATATGTGATGAGAAACAAAGAAATAAGATAAAGTATGCATAATGATAATTTGCATATTGAGAATGGAAATGATGGTTATAGAAATGGAAATTTATGAAATGTACATTAAGAATCAATATGCGATGTGAACATGCACAATGATCCTATGATGTATGAAAATAAACACACACACACACATATATGTATGTATTGATGAAATGCATAATGTAACTACAATCTTTATGGATATGATATCATTAAATTGATGTTGATATAGCATGAACAAATATTGAATAAATTCCTTAAATGTATTTATGCTTGCTTTTATTTTTGAGTATAGTAATGCCACTAAGTAATACTCAAGCGTGCAATTTGCTTCTCGTGCGCAGGTTAGGTACTTTTTGGTAGAATCACGACTCAGCATCCTAGATAATCCCATACTCAAGTGTTAGTAATGATGTCTTTATTTCGTTATGGCATGTACTTAGGATGTCTTTTGTTATTGAGTCCGTACTTTTATGAGTTAATGATGATGGTGGTATTTTGTTTGAAAATTGCATATGTAAAGAATGTATTGATGTGTGAATATGTCACACGTAGTTCTTATGATGGAAGCATATATAAATGCATATAATTGACTGGATGATTGCTAGGTTAAGATGCCTAAGTATGAGATTATTAGAGTGAGTTATTGTTTGAGGAATTTATAACAACCCGATTTTTAGTGGTGTCGGAAACAAAGATTTCAAGATCACAACTTCGATGAGTTGAGTCAAAAATTTATTTATTTATGATGTCGTTAGCATCGCATTAAAATTTGTTTATGAAATTTAATGTTTAGATAGTGAATTGAGTAGAAAGGACTAAATCGTAAAAGGTACAAAAGTAGAGTTGTTAAGTTAGAAGGATCAAATGAATAAATTAAACTAAAGTATTAAAATGGGTGACTTATCATGAAATATATTGAATATATGTAGGATTAATTAAGGTTGAATGAGTGATTAGTAAAACTAATTATGAAAGTCTAAATAATTACAAAATTAACATTAAGTATATAAGTGAAATTAAAGAAGAAAAATGACATTTTTCTTCATATTATCATCTTCTTCACACAACTAAGAGAAGAAATTAGGGTTTCCATTGTTGAAACTTTAAAGCTTTGATTGGGTAAGAAAACCTTGATCGTTTTTTATTAATTTTTATGTTTTTGAGTCCATATTAGCTTAATATAGCTAACCTAAGGACTAATTTGTGAATCTGTCAAATGTTATGAAACTTGCCATTATTGAAAACGCTTGTTCTTGAACACTTTTGATGGATTTGTATGTGTGATTTTCGGGTTGAATCTTTTTGTAAAGTGAAATTGGATGAATTTAGGGTTAAGAACTAAAATGTTAAAATGATGAAATTACATGTATTCGGTATGAAATAGTTGCATATAGGGTGTGAGAATATACCCATTGATATTTGGCTAGTTTTGGTTTGAAAGGGAAATGGTTATTTTGCATGTTTTATGCTTAAGGACTAAGTCGAATAAAAGTAAAAAGCTTAAGGGTAAAATCATAATTGTCCTAAAAAGGATCAAATTGTGTTAAATGATTTGATTGTGTGATTTAATGTGAAAATTTAATTTATTGATTTAGATTACAATCGAGCCACAAATCGCGGAAAGGGGAAATTAGCAGATTAGTACTTAGAGCCTATCCATAACTGCAATTCAGTTTGGTAAGTTCGTAACATAATTTGTATTTGTTATTACTTGTATCAATTTTTATCCTTGTTAAACAGATGGAAGTATTTGGAACTAAAGAAGTTGAAAGAAAAGGATTGGCAAAGATAATCGACTTTTAGCAATGAAATGAAACCGACGCAATGGTTGGGGTACCGCATATGTTGCGAGTCCTCGACAACTCGTGTGGTTAGCATCGTGAGTTAAAAAAGAGATATGAATCCTAAAATGGATTACAGGGTTTGCGATGGTTGGGATTTATGCATAAGTGCATATTCTCGACAGCTTGTGTGAGCAGCATCGTTAGGGGACAATTATTTAGATATACATCGTACTGAAGGCTGGGGTACCACATATGTTACGAGTCCTCAATAGCTCGTTTGAGCAACATCGAGTACTGGTAATAGAAATTAATAAGGAAGTTGAAATGCTAATTATGGCTCAAGGAAGTAATAGGTTATCCTAGCTCGGTTGAGTGATAACTGCTTTATGCATATGTTTGGCAACTCTTTAAAACTCTTCAAACTTACTAAGCTATGAAACTTACCAATGATGTTATTTTTTGTTCTGTAGATTATTTTGCTACTTGAAGATCGGATCATCTCAAAGAAGTCACACTATCGTGGAGCTCGTTTGGTAATCCTTGATCACTTGGTTATATGGCATGTACTAGGATGGTGTTATCTTTTGTATTGCTTGTTCGGGATTGTTGATGTTCCTCATTATGTCTTTAGTGAAATATTGAATTTAATTATGCATGCTTGCTCACTTAGAAATGTAATGTAATGGCTTGGAAACTTTGAACTATGTGTTGGCCTAATGTATTTTGAAGTTATGGAATTGTTTGTTAGATAAAATTGAGTTTGATATAATTATTTGAGTTCTGCATACTTGTTTCGGTAGAACCCATGTTGTATTGGTAGAAGTACAAGGTAGGAGAGAGGTTGTTCACTAACTTCAGTTGTATTAGTAGGTGCATGATAAGTATCAGTAGTCTGTGAACTTGTATCAGCAGAAGTTGCAGGATAAGACTTCTTAGCTCTCTGGAGTTTTTAGTATCGGTAGAATCATGACTTGTTTCGGTAGTTGTGTCACATGTATCGGTCGAGCCATCTCAGGTATTGGTAGAACTCTACACTTATTGAATTATATTGATATTTAATTTATGATTTATGTCATACGTAATGTATTACTTTATTAAAACGAGACTAAATGGAACAATATTGAGACTTGCGATAGGAAATCGAAAGGACACCGAAACTCTAATCGATGACGGTTTCGAGTTTTGGGTGTTATAGAATTAGTTGGTTGATTTAGATGTTGGTTTGTTTTTGACATGCTTCTAGATGCATTTATAGTATTATTTGAGCCCCATTTAGGCTAGGTAAAAGTTGTGGCATTGAAAGATATAAGTTTTATCAAATTTTACTCAAGGTATTGATAATTTAATGATGGTATCGATATTTCTTTACAAGTTTTGTTTTTAGGATTTGATAGAATGCTAAGTTGGTATCGATTTTTAATTAGGTATCGATATTTTTCATAAAATATTGATTCCAGAGAATTATTATCGATACTACTACTTTTACATGGAAAATAGAATAGGGGTTTGGTATCAATTTTCATAAGGTATCGATACCAATTACAATTGTTGAGAAATAACTTTAAACTCTTAAATTCCATAAATGTCACCTCATATTATACTCGTATATCGTAACTAGATCCTTATACGAAATAAATTTTTAGTATACTCGAATATATATGTGTTATTTTGATTTAAATGATTGGTTAGTATTTTATTTTGATAAATATTGATTATCAAATTCACTGTGACACTTTCTTGCTCGGGTCTAGTGATCGGACCGAGTAAGGGGTATTACAACAGTAACCTTACTTTCCCTTGTATATGGGACACTATTTTTCACCTTTGAAGCATCACTAGTCAAATGAGAGGTTGCTCTTGAATCCGAAATCCTTACATGTCCCCTGATAATAGCAGTATTGACAGAAGTAGATGAATCATTCGCAGAAACAAAAGCACTTGCCATATTTTGTTTAAGATGGTCATTGACCTCACAGAAAAAAGATTAGTAGTACCACCTCCATGACCTGTATTAGACTCAAGAAAACCAGTAAATGATGTGTCAAATCGATAATAACATTTCTGTACAATATGTCCGATCTTTCCACACAATTGGCATTATGGTATACTTGAAAAATGACCTCTGCCTCTTCCTCTATAAAAGTAACCTCCTTTGCCTCTATATCCTCCTAAATCAGACACACCTACTGATGACTGCTGATAACCTTGTACACCATGTGAAGGAGCCTGACTTGCAGCGAGATTGACACTGAATAACCCTGCCATGGCACCAGACTTCTGCCTAGCTTCAAGATCAATCAACATCAACATTGAAGTCAAAGTAGGTACATCACAAGCTTGCCTACTAGTGGTTATTAAGGTAATTACAGAATCAAACTCATTCGTTAACCTATTAAGAACTACTGCAATGTGCTTTGCATCAGATATCTTTTCTCCATAGACTGCAAGATTATCTTTAATTAGTTTAAGTTGTCTCAAATAATCTCGCATACTTTGATCTCCTTTCTTTTAAGAATACAAAGAATATCGAAGATTCATAATCTTGGTACTTGTTTTGGTAGAATACAACTAACCAATAACCTCTCAAATTTTAGCAGCTGATTTACACATGACCAAGTTTGGTAAGATCTCAGGACTAACCACAAACAGTAATCAAGAAGCTATAGCTTTATCTTGTTTATTGAACGAGATTCTTTCAAAATTCTTGATTGAGTGACTAGACTCATCAAGAACAAACTCAGGTGCTTGGTATATCCTAAGTGCCATCAATGTAGGACTCCAAACCATAACTTTCCAAAGTAAAAGATATTTGTTATTTCCACAACGGATAGTTGATTTCATCAAGCTGAATGTTAATCTTCATGTTGGTAAAGTTCTTGGACACATTAGTGGAACTGCTCCCAACAGCTTCTCGATCATCAACCATCACGATCCAAAGAAAAAAAATTAAAGACCTAGCTCAGATACCATATCAGAAGAATGAAATATATGAAAAATAGCAATCTGAACTCATCTAATTCATAAATAAGTGAACTATTTATACACACAAGAGAGTTCAAGAATGTAAAACTGATAATTGCTACTAACTAACTTGAGCTTAACTAACTAACTATCAGACTTAATAGGTAGTTTGAGGTAGCTACACTCTTAACTATCAGGAACCTCTTTCAACCATTCCCCCTCGAAAACATATATCCAGTGGAGCCTAAAATGAAGCAAAATCATTGTGTCAGTGTAATTTAAGGGAAAAAGGAAGGTCCTAGATGACGTAGCCGAGCTAACAGAACAAATATGTGATTTAGAAATACGTTTGAGGGGGAGAGATGAAGAGGTCAGATGACAATGAGAGCAGCATCAAGCATACATAAAGGAAAAGGAGGAAGAAATCAGGAGACAACAACAAAAACGGTTAGACATGTAGGGAAGAGAGGGAGAACTAAGAATAAAGTTAGAACGACGACAACGAGAAAGACTAGACTTGATTCTCTGAACCCTTGGCAGTCTTTTATCTCGATATCTAATTCTTGCAATAATAGGATCCAACGTATCAGTCATGGTTTTGCATCCTTCTTCGTAAAAAGATATCTCAACGTCGAATGATCAGTAAATACGATAAATTTTACGCTGATAAGATATGAACGAAACTTGTCGAAAGCAAAGATTACAGCTAACAATTCTTTCTCTATAGTGATATAATTGATTTGAGCCTCTGCAAGAGTTTTGCTAACATAATAGATGGTGTGAAATATTTTTCCTTTGTGTTGTTCTAGAATAGCGCCCACAACAAATTCACTTGCATCGCACATAACTTCAAAAGGTTGAGACCAATCTGGTGCAATGACAATGGGTGCATTGACTAGCTGCTTCTTTATTTGAATGAATGCATCCAGATATGCATTGTCAAAAAGGAATTATAAATTTTGTTCCAGCAGTGAGCATAAGGGATTTGTAATTTTCGAAAAATCTCTAATAAATCTTTGCTAAAACCTCGCAAGCCTAAGAAAATTACGAATACCTTTCACATTTTTCAGTGGAGGTAATTTCCCAATGATTTTCACTTTAGCCTTGTCTACTTCAATGCCTTGACTAGAGATGCGATAGCCTAACACAATGCCTTCAGTTGCCATGAAATGACATTTTTCCCAATTTAGAACAAGATGTGTGTCTTCACATCGCTTTAATACTTATCCAAATTGTCAGTGCAATGATCAAAATCATTCTCATAGACTGAGAAATCATCCATAAAAACCTCTAAAGAATATTCAATCATATCTGAGAATATTGTCATCATGCACGTTTGAAATGTGGCTGGTGCATTGCAAAGACCGAAATGCAAACGACGAAAAGAAAAAGTACCATAGGTGAAAGTTATTTTCTCCTGATCCTCCAACGTAATAGCAATTTGATTGTACCCTAAATATCCATCTAAAAAGAAATTGTAGTCTCTTTTAGCAACCCTATCCAACATCTGACCAATGAAAGGAAGTGGGAAATGGTCATTCCTTGTGGCAGCATTGAGTTTGCGATAATCTACATAAACTCGCCATCTTATAGGAATACGTGTAGGAATTAACTCGTCTTTTTCGTTGCTAACCACAATGATGCCACTCTTTTTAGGTACGCATTACACTGGACTTACCCAATTGCTATTAGAAATAGGGTAAATAATTTCAGCATCAAGCCATTTTATAATTTCTTTCTAGACAACTTCCTTCGTTTTCTCGTTTAATCTTCTTTGTTGCTCAATCAATTGCTTGCCTTCATCTTCCAACTTGATCTTGTGCATGCAAAAAGATGGACTAATGCCTCGAATATCAATAATACTCCAAGAAATAGCTCGTTTATGTTGCTTAAGAATATGAACCAATTTCTCTTCTTGAGTCACATCCAGTGTTGCAGAGACAATAACTGGGTGAGTATTGTTATCACCAAGAAAGACATATTTAAGATGAGCAGGTAGTGGTTTCAATTCCAAAATAGAAGCTTCTTAAGTAGATGGCTTGAAAATTAGAGCTGTTCTATTGGCTAAGTCTAAGGATTAAATCTGCCAACCATGTATGAGTTTAATGTTATTAGCTTCAACCATGTTGTCACAATAAGCTAAAAATGCCTCATCAAGTGTCACTGCAAACTCCTCAGAAAGTAATGTGCTCTGGTCATTGAATTCTTCCTCAATTAGATCCTCTAACACATCGACAGTATGACATTCTTATTTATTCTTGCATTGAATAGATTAGAAAACACTAAAGGTAACATGCTCATCATTGAGTCGCATGGTCAGTTCACATTTGTAAACATCAATAAAAGTTCATCTGGTAGTTAAAAATGGTTGTTCCAGGATTATTGGAACCTCCTTGTCTACCTCGCAGTCAAGTATGATGAAATCAGTGGGAAAAATGAATTTATCCACTCGAACTAAAACATCTTTGATTTGCCCTTCAATTTGAGCCAAGGATCGATCTTCTAGTTGCAATGTCATTGTAGTAGGTTTCATATTACCATTTCCCAACTTTCTGAAAGTAGATAGTGGCATTAGGTTGATGCTAGCTCCCAAATCGCATAAAGCCTTGCCCAAATAATGGTTGCCAATTGAACATGGGATCGTAAAGCTCCCATGATCTTTCATTTTGGGGGGAAACTTATTTGTTAAAACAACACTATAGCCTTGTGTAAGTGCAATAATTTCAATATCACAGAGCTTATTCTTCTTGGACAAGAGCTCCTTCATAAATTTCCCATAATTAGGAATTTGCATAAGAGCGTCCACTAAAGGAATATTGACATGAAGTTGTTTTAGTGTGTTCAAGAACTTTTGATACTGCTTACATTCTCATTCTCTCTGAATCTTTGTGGAAAAGGTAAAGGTGGAGATACATCATATTGTGTCGACACCTTTGATTGTGTCAATAGTTTCAAAGGTCAAACATTAGGCATATGAGTGACAAATTGTGGAACTTCTTTGTCTAGTACATCGACAAGCTCTTCATATTCAACCTTCTCACCAGGAATCACTTCACCAATGTCTTGAGGTACTATAGTAGAGTCTATAGGTGGCTCACCAGTTTGTTTACCACTCCTAAGAGAGATAGTCTTGCAATGTTCCTTTTCCTTCGGATTGAGATTTTTCATGTCACTAGGTAGTGTGCTTGGTAGTTGAGTACTCAGATTTGAAACAAGTTGTCTTAATTGTGCCTCCAACGCACGAATAGAAGATGAATTCCCTTGCACAATAGCTTCCGTGAGAGTAATATGCTCTCGCATTAAAGCTTAAAGAGCAACTAAGGATCAAAACAAGAAGCTTGTATGTACTGTTGTTGTCGATGTCCCCGAACATGTTGATTCTGCATTGAAGAGTGTTGTGGATGCATCTGAGTCTGGTGTGAATGCATCTGAGTGTGTTGATTGTAGTTTTGCAATTGTTGATTCTAATTCCCTTGTCTTTGGTTATAATTGCCCTGAGTAAATGTATTCTCATATCGGAATGTCGCAGCATTTTGAGTTCCCTAAGACTGTTGATTGCATGCAGAATTATTGTAAGAGTTTCCATAAGAATTGTTGCGGATATTATTGACATAGAAGGCTTTCTCTGCATGTTGTGAATAGTCTTCATAGCTATGGTTATCACCACAAATCTCACAACAAAAGGTAGGAACTTTAACTTGTTAAGCGACTTGTATAGGTGCAACATCACTAGTCCCTGTCATATTTTTAATGATATTTGTAAGAGAAGAAACTTGAGTACTAAGTGCAGATATTGCGTCCAATTCAATAACTCCCGGAGTAGCTTTTGCTCGTAAAGCTCTAGATATGGGATATTGATAATCATTCTGAGTAATTTTCTCAATAATTCCAACAGCTTCATCATACGTACAATCCAGCAGAGGGTCATTGCCTGATGCATCAACAAGATTCCTTGTTTGTGAGTTTAGCCCATTATAGAAAATCTCAAATTGTGTTTCTTATTGAATACCATGCATGGAGCAATGTCGAAGAAAAGATCTATAACGTTCCCATGTAATGTGAGATTCTCATTGTCCAGCTGATGATAAGCTGTAATATCATTTCGGGACGAGCATTCATTGTCGATGGGTTAAAGCGCAAAACAAACTATGTTGCTAGTGCATTCTAAGAAGTAATTGAGCCGGCAAGTAGCCCAAGGAACCAAGTACGAGCTCTTCTCTTTAAAGAATAAGGAAATAACTGCATTTTCAAAGCGTCATCAAGAACACCTTGTTGACTAAAGGAAGCACAAATCAATAAAAATAATCTAAGATGTTCTCATGCCTCTTCATGTGGCAGTCCAGCGTATTACCCATTAAAATTCAACATTTGAAACATTACTGGTTTGAGTTCAAAATTTCCAGCTTGGATTGCTGGCCTAACAACTCCTAGTTGTAAGTCATCTAAGATGAGTACAACAAAATCTCATATAGTCCTATTTCGTATTTGATCGTCTTGCGGTAGTGGTGGGTTATTAGCATTTTGTGGTGATATCAAGGGTATAGATTTTGTTATTGCATCGGGGGCATGGTTGCATCATTTCTTGGTAAAGCCATATTCCTTTGTTCTTGAAGTCTCCTCCAAACAGTTCTTTCAATTTTTGGATCAAAATCAGCAATAAACTCCAAATTGCTTCAGGTCATAAAACACCTAAAATAAAATATGCAAATAGTGAAAAAAAAAGAAAACAAGTTAGTAACAACTAAATATTAAATAATAAAAAATAAAATTAAAAAACAAAAATAAACATCAAATGATCGCCATCCTCGAAAACGGTGCCAAAAGTTGATCGGTTGTTTAACGTCACATCAATATTGTGAAAGCGTACACTATCGATGCAAGTATAGTAGATAGATGTGAGTTTGTTTGATATCGATCCTACGAGGATGGTTGTTTCTTGTCTATTATTGTCAGTGTAATGAATAAGTAAAAATGAGATAATTTTTTAGAATATTTGTTGGAGCAATAACTTGAAAATAAAGATGAAATATGATAATGGTAAAATGGGATCCCCAACGTGAATATTCAACAAAATACTAAGTGTTGCTCACAAGATATGAAAGGATAGGTGATTGTCGCTGCAATAAAGTGCAATGAATATCTTACCAAGCTTAACTTAACTTCTATTTTGATCTAAAACTTAAACATGCACATTAACCACACCTTCCGATGATGGCAATGGAAAATCATTAAGAACAAAGTGGATTAAATTCCTTTAATCCTCACTCAACTTCCGTTGTGAAGCTTGTTAGCTTAAACTGTCACTGCACCTTTCAGTGATAGTGATCGCAATAACACTTCCGTGCTAAAAACTTTCAAACCCAAAGATTGAATAGTAGAAGTAATGTTGAATAAAATAACATTTAACCTAGAATTCATGTGTACTTCTATACAAACATGAAATAAAAAGTAACCACCATCGTTTAGAAAAGAAATATAAAGAATCAAGTGGAGAATACTATTCCTAGATAACTTGACTTGCTCTCTCACTTCCCTCTTATGTTGCACTCAGGGCTCCTCATCAAAAGTTGTTTTGCATCACTTTCATATCGGTTCAACCATGACAAACTTAAGCCTTCATAGTCGAAAGCTTCCAAAGGTAGGTTGAAGAAGGCTATGGCATCCAAAAAGAACTCCTTTTTTTCTCTTTCCTTATAGGTATTTATATTCTTCCAAATTGTGTAGGTGTCCTTTCATCATAATCAAGCTGTCGCTGGATATACAAGTTGGTTATACTAGATTGGATAGCTCACACATTTTTGTTCTTATCTGGACAGCTCTCAAGTGCAGTGACAATCCTGGGCACAATCAAAAAATACTCATGTAGTGACATTAGTACCAAAACATGACAAAATTAAGGGTAAGTAGGCTAAGGTCCATTGAGTCATAAAATATAATTGACTAAACTAAAAAATGCTAAAATATGTGCCAAAGATAATTAAATGGGAACAACTTAACCAATAAGTAGGGAGAAAACATATGTTCTTTCTAGCACTATTATAAGTAAAGGATCAAGTGAAGTAACAACATACACCTATATTGAAACAATTTAATAACAATAATCTTGCAAGTTATGCAAGGCTATGCATCATTCAATACCATCACTAATTTAACCTTCAGCCTCCTTAGAAGAGGAAACATGCACAAATTAAATAGTGTGTTCATTAATCACAATTTCAACGTGCTTAAATGATTATTCATAGTTATATCACAAGAGTAATGCAATTATAACTTAGGCATGATAATATTTAATTAAACAAAACATTTAGTGCCTATAACAACATAAACATAATTCATGATTAAATCAAGCAATCAACACAATCAACTCAACACTTAAAAAAATTTAAGTCATTTTAATTATATAAAAAAAACAGTCATAGTAGTATTCATCATAATAACAACAAGAATCTAAAAGAGAGAAAATTAATAGTATTAAATCTGGTAATTTCTTAAGAACTATTGTCGCGTGCTTGCTCGATTCTTCCCAGATCAAGGTCTCTGATCAAAACTCAATGAGGCAATTTCAAAGGTAGAAAACCACTCTTTTCCAAGAGAGGAAATCAAAGAGGGAATTGGAAGGGAAATGGAAAGGAAAACTAGAAAGGAAATGATAGAAAGAAGAGAGAATGGTTAGTGAATTGGTATGTTGAAATGAGAAGCTTAGGAGGGTTTTTGTAGGTGAGGATTAACAAATATATTTAACAAATAAATATCAGCCACTCAACCCCAATGGCTAGCCACCCTTGGAGCAAGTTTGACTAGTTCAAACTTTGCTTAAATTGGCTTGGGGCAAATCTACAAAATCACCAAAAGTGAAGGGGTTTGAATGGGATTTAAAGGGACTTTGAGGGTTGATTTGCAAGTATGAAAAATCAGCTAAATTAGTTGATTGCGTCATCCATTTGGATGGCACTAGGTTTTGCCCAATTCGTGGTGGTTCGGTCCTAGGCTACATGCACGAGCTTTATAAATTAATTTCTAATCGAATTTAATTGAATTAAAAATATATTATAAAGTATAATAATACTCATCAATTGGACCGACATTTTCTGGAAATTTAATCTTCTAAGCTCTTAATTCATTCGATGTAAAAATTCCTTTAACGGTTTAAGCCTTCTATAGTGTCTGCCGAGCCGATTTTCACCAATTGTGCAAAATTGTCAAAAAATCATCAAATTCATGCTTAATGTTTATAAAAAATAATTAAAAATCAATATGTTGACAAATTTAGTACAAATTAATTATTTTATAATTAATGTTTATAAAAAATATATGTTGAAATCTTGAATCAAATAGGTCTTTTGCATAGGTTGTAATGTGGTTAGGCTTGGGGTAAGCAAAAGATAGATAAAATTTAAGCTAAAACCTTAGACTCAGCTTGCAATAGACCTTCAATTTCACCTACTCTTTCGAACTTTAAATGCTCATGCTCTTATCTTGTTTTTCTTTTGAGTACATATGCTCTTTTTTCTTTTTCTTTTTCATTCTTTTTTTTTAGCATCATTTTTTTTGTATGTACTACACTTTGTTGATCATTTTGGTACTTCTTCTTAACTCCCCAAACTTATTTTCAGAACATATTCTTGATAGACTGAGTCTAGTAGTTGGGACAATTTAGATATAAGTACGAGAGATAGGATGGCTTATAATTGTAAGGTACAAAGAAGTTCAGGCCATATAGTCTCAAAGTTGGTTTCAAGAGATAACATTCATCAAGGTTAAATTGAAAGGCTCCAATGGTCCAAACAAATGTTGCCTAAATCATTTTCAAAATTTCATGCTTCTTAGGATTTCGCCTCAAGTAATTACTAAGTCAATTCTAGAGACTTAAACTTTCATGCATAACCAGCTTCTATAAGGAATTAAAAATTTTATGATATGATTCACATATTTTATTAAGACTAGCATTCATATCATGGTTCAGTTTAACATCACAACCATTGAGATAATTGAATTTTATTAATACTAAAGCTTAAAGTAATCAACATAAATTCAAAATTTTGAGCAAAATTATAATTAAATTCATAAAATAAGAAGAAATAACAATTATTAAGAAGTTTTTTATTTTTGGCCCCCTACTTAAGATGAAAAATGTCCCCATTGTTAAAAACAATATAGAGTAAAAATAAAAGTGAATAGATACTATACACCATGTAGGATCAAGGAAGAGGAGGTGAGTCAAATTTGACTCTAAGGTCCAATCCTAGACAAGTATATATCTATTGTCACACTCTTATTTTTCTAATTGTTCAATTATTGGCTTAAATCTTTGTAAAATAGCAGTAGAAAAAAAACTAAAATAAACAATAACTAAAAATATAAAAATAATGATAAAGAAAAGTTAAGAGAACTCCCTCTATTTTTTCAGAATCTTCATTGACCAAAACGGTGTCAAAGGGCCATCTGTTGTGCCAGCCATACTCATCTAGGAAGTAATCATACTCTTTCCCAACAACTTTATCCAACATCTTACTAGGGAAAGAAAACCAAATTTTTTTTTTTTGTGGCCTTATTTATCTTCTTGTAATTCATGTGAATCCTCCAACCTAGTACTCAAATATCATAGATAATCCATCTGATATCCTTCTTGTGTCTTTCCAAAACCACAAATGACTCCTCTTCGTGATTACTAGTGAACTCAACAGAAATAATGATAGGTAAAGTGGGATATAAAGCCAAATAATCATATTTCAAATGATGAGGTAAAATCCTTAGTTTCAGTTCGACTAGCTCTTCGATCAATGCTTTTGGTTGTGTGTACTCCTGAGATAATAACTCTATTGATTCCACTAGAGCTTCCTAAGTGAATCCCTTCAAATTAGCTCCTGACAAAGCTAAACATTCCTTGCCTTTATCATCAGTTGACAAATCCACTAATAGAATACATTCTAATGGATCTTCTAGAGAATTGAGTTCCAATTTTGTAGAATCCAACGATTTCATCTTAGAAATGGCAAAGTAGTCTTCAACTACATCTGGGGATTTGGCAGCATCAAAGTCTTTAAAAATCACCTCATCATCAAAAATTTCTTTCAATTGAGTATCTTGTTGCTACTTCTGGAATCGTTGAGGATATGGTAGTGGACCAGACAACTCTTCTGTGGCAATTTCTCTGTATATGAAAAAGGTGTTACATTATCAAAACTGACTAGTTTAGTGTTTACCTCATCAAGGATCATCGAATCTGACTTCTATTAAATAGGAGTTTCAACACTCGATTGAATTTCCTCTATCTTGGCCTATAACAGGCTCATCTTCAACCTCGACCGTTTTGGACTCCAATGTCTTCTCACTTTGTAATGTGACAATTTTGCTATGCTCTTTTCCCGTGCTTCTCAAATTTTCTGTGTCGCTAGGCCAATTACCTTGGGGTCTGCTTCTTAACTCATTGGCTAGTTGTCCCACTTGGTTTCCTAAATTCTTTAACGTTGTTGCTTGGCTTTGGATTAGGTCATCATTCTTCGCTATGTACGCTTTTAGCAAATTCTCAATATTACTTGAAGATTTAGTTGGTGGGGGTTGTTACACTTGTTGAGAATATTCTGTTGGATAATTTGATCGAGATGGCACAGAAGAGTTCCTAGACTTCATGGAAAGTTTGAATGATACTGTCATGAAGAGTTGTAAGAATTCGATTGCATACTATTCCAATTCTGATTTCTCATGTAATATTTTGTCTCTGGATTCGATGGGAAATTTTCAAAGAAATGGTCATCTCCATAGTATTCACAAGAATTATTCCAAAATTGATTTGGCTGCTGACCTGTCAAATTACCATTGAAACCATTAACAGACATGTTCTTAAGCATAGAAGACATAGAGGATACCCAGGTTGTAAAAGAAGTAAGTGCATCAACTTCATGTACTCGTATTACTCGTCTTCTTGAGGCTACAAGGTTGGTTGGCCATTGATAGTTATTGCTAACAATTCTTTCAAAAATCTTGTAAGTCTCGTTATAAGACTTAGAAAGAAGGGCTCTATTTGCCAAAGCATCCACCATCATTCTAGAATGATCATTAAGACCAATAAAGAAAATCTCCATTTGAACGTAATAAGGAATACCATGGTTAGGGCACTTTTGTAATAACTCTTTGAATCGCTCCCATGCCTCATATAAAGATTCTTTGTGAAGTTGATGAAATGATGTAATCTCATTTCTAAGCTTGGCAGTCAAGGATGGAGGAAAGTATTTCATTAAGAAACGTTCAACCAACTCTTGCCAAGTAGTTATGTAACAAGATGAGAGGGAATTCAACCATGATCGTGCTTTATCTCTTAAGGAGTATGAAAATAATTTCAATCTCAAGGCATCCTCAGTCACCCCAGTCATTTTGAATGAGTTCCTCACTTCCATGAATAGTCGAAGATGAAGATGCGGATCTTCAGTAGACACCCCACTAAATTGACCCATATTTTGCTACATTTGGAACATGACTGGTTTTAGTTCTAATTGTGGTGCCTCAATTTCGGGTCTCACAATACCAGGATTGAGTTAATTGAAGATAGGAATGGAATACTGTCGAATGGCATAATTTCTGTCATAGGCAAAAATGATTGAATTGTGATCATTAAGAGCGAATGCTCCTCCTTGTACATGTTGTAGAGGATCCATTATCACCTGAATAATAAAGAAAAATTATTAAAGCAAAAATAAAAGAAAATTGAACCAAATTGCAAGATAATTAATTTCACAAATATTTAACTAGAACAACAATCCCTGAAAATGGCACCAAAAATATAGAATGATGAAAATGTGCAAGTGTACACAATCATATTCAAGTAAAAAAGTGACAAGTAAATGTCGAGTATCGCACCCACAAGGATAGTGCTAGGAAAGGTATTTATAAAATATTTAATCAACAAATTAGTTAGCAAAAAGATTATAATTTGGAAGAGTATAAAACTGAACTAAAATTAATCTAAGTTAAAAATAAAAATAAAGTTTAATTCAAATGCATGATTTCTAAGCTTTAATAAATATGACATAAATGTATTAGGTTAATTGCTTTAATTACTTAATTAAATCTAAACCATGTTCATTCTTGTTATGAAATAAATTCATGGCAACCTAAAATCTTGCTAACTTATGAACAATATTACTTACAAAAATCAATTTATCTCTTGACGATATTCCTATGTCAATTCAATCGACTAAACTAACTTTTAATAGGTGTGTTATGGCACATACATACTTTCTGAACTCAACGTAATCTCTTGAACATACACCTATGCCAATACGACCAATTAAATTAAAATTCACAAGTAAAGGATCAAGTGAAGTAACAACATACACCTATATTGAAACAATTTAATCTCAAAAATCCTGAAAGTTATGCAAGGTTATGTATCATTCAATACCATCACTAATTTAACCTTCAACTTCCTTAGAAGATTAAACATGCACAAATTAAATAGTGTGTTCATTAATCACAATTTCAACGCACTTAAATGATTAGTTCCGTAGTTATATCACAAGGGTAATGCAATTATAACTTAGGCATGATAATATTTAATTAAACAAAACATTCAAGGCCTATAACAACATAAACATAATTCATGATTAAATCAAGCAATCAACACAATCAACCCAACACTTAAAAAAATTTAAGTCATTTTAATTAAATAAAAAATAGCAGTCATAGTATTCATAATAATAACAACAATAATCTAAAAGAGAGAAAAAGAATAAGATTAAATCTGGTAATTTCTCAAGAACTGTTGTCGCATTCTTCGTCGTTCTTGCTCGATTCTTCCCAGATCGAGGTCTTTTATGAACACACAATGAGACTATTTCAAAGGTTAAAAACCACTCTTTCCCAAGAGGGGAAATCGGCAAGGGAATTGGAAGGGAAATGAAAAGGAAAACAAGAGAGCAAATGGGAGAAAGAAAAGAGAATAGTGAGTGAATTGGTGTGTTAAAATAAGAAGCTTAGGGGGTGTTTTTACAAGTGAGAGATGAGTGTTATATTTAGCAAATAAATATCAGCCACTCAATCCTCATTTCCGGCCACCCTTGGAGCAAGTTTAACTAGTTCAAACTTTACTTAAATCGACAAAATCACCAAAAGTGGAAGGGTTTGAAAGGGATTTAAAGGGACTTTGAGGGCTGATTTGCAAGGATGAAAAATCAGCTAAATTAGCTGATTGGGTCATCCATTTGGACTACACTTAGGCTTGCTGATACGAGTTGCAAGGCCCAAAATCTAGCGTATGAACCTGATGGGCTCAATCTTCCTCAAGGACCAATAACGAGGTCAAAAGCCAAGTAAATTTGAGCAAAATTGAATGGGACCATCCAAGACTTCGTTACCAAGGCCCTAGATGCACACATGATCGAAAAAGAAAATCAAGATTCACTTTATTGTTTTCAAGAAAATCAAGAAACTGAATCTTGGTCCAATTATGTTATTTCAAACAATTTCAAGAATCAAGAAAATCAAGATTTCTGTTCTTGGAAAAAGAAATCGAATCTTGTAGCCAAGGCACATTGGATTTCTTATACGACCTTGAACAAGCCAATTTCGAGAGCAAACGGATCAAAAGACCAAGTTCTTGCAAAAAGGCCCATTAAGATATCTACAAGTTCATATTGAAGTTTAGAAAGTAATTTAATTGAATATCAGGCCAAATTATTAAAGTGGCCCAAATTGAAAAGTATTTAAATTTAGGTCCAATTTTTATTTTAAAAAGTGGATCATTATGTAAGAATTCAACCCAAGGAGCCCATTTAAAGCCCTTTGACCAAAATTCCCCATATCCACACTTAAATTTATTTATTTTTATTTTATTTGATTAGCTGTCATGGTTAGAATTCTATTAGGGTTAGGAAAGCTTATTTTGGGGGCCTATAAGTAGCATGGTCGTTCCCCCCTTGAAAAGACACTTGATTTTGATTATTTTGAGTTAATAATAATTCTCTTTGAGTTTTTCTTCAAGAATTGCTCTTGAGTTTTTTTTAGAAGTTGTTTTAACAATCATTCAGGTTGTGGGAACCATCTTCAAGCTTTTTCTTGCCAATATCTCTTTCTTGGAGGGGAAATTAGAGCCATTGAAGGGAGTTATGGATTCTTATTGTTTTCAAGGCTTCTTAGGATGTTATCTTCTCGTTTCTATCTTTAATCTATCGTTCTAGTTTGATCTAGTTTATTTCTTACTGTTTAGGGTTACTGATTTAGTTGTTTTCATTCTAGGTTAAAATTGCTTCAAGAGGGATGTTCTCCTACCTTGATCCATCAAGGAACACATAAAAAATTAGGAGATTCAATATTTTATTGCTGTTTCAAACGTTCTTACCTAAATAGTTTGTTTTCATCTTTTAAATCACTTCTAACGAATCTGTTTTGTGTTTTTATTTTCATATCTAGTTCGGACTTGCCCAATTCGTGGTGGTTCGATCCTCGATTGCATGCGCATCGAGCCACTTTGCACCAAACTTTATAACTTAATTTCTAATCCAATTTAATTGAGTTAAAAATATATTATAAAGTATAATAATACTCATCAATTGGACTGAAATTTACTAGAAATTTAATCTTCTTAACTCTTAATTCAGTCGATGTAAAAATTCCTTCTACAGTGTTAGTCGAGTTGATTTTCACCAATTGTGCAAAACTGTCAAAAAATCACTAAATTCATGCTTAATATTTATAAATATAATTAAAATCAATATGTTGGCAAACTTAGTACAAATTAATTATAAAATGTTTAATTTATTTTTTGACATTAAGTACTAAGAATTTGCATGAATGTAAGTTAAAAAGGGCATGAAAAAGTCTATATATTTTCATCGTTCCACAGGTTGATGAACTCCATAAAGCGTGAGAACAAGAGTGAACCTGGAGGAGGGTGACTAATGAGAAAAATACTGAAATAGAGGTGCTGGAAGAGGAAATTTGTCATCTTACTAAAGAATTAAAGGCAAAATAAGAGCAAAACAAAGAGGTCACAGAAGAATATACGGAGCTTGAGGAGAGTTTTATCGTGGTGGACAAATGGCAGTAAGCCAACAAGAGGTGTTTGCAATAATGCACAGCGAAGGTCAGTTTTTCATTCAGTGCTGATGTCATATGTGAGAACAGACTGAAGAACTCAAAAAAGAATCCACTCCTTTTGCAACTCGAAACGAGCCTGTAATGAAACTTCTGGAGGTGGCTCAGGCACATTATCAAAAATTCATCAAGCTCATGAGGAAGATGAAGTAGAATGGTGAGTAGAGATTTGCACTATGACAATAGGATCGATTAGAATTTTCTTTAAGTATGAATGAAAAATGAAAACAAACTTTGTAGGACGAACAATTTTCAAACCTTCCATGAAAGAAAATGTTTATATTCAAGTATATTTACGATAATGTGCCCCAATTTCATTCATTCATCCATTCATTCACTCATTCGCTCATTTGTTTATTCAGAAACATTATTTGAAAAAAAAAAGAACATTTATTATGACATTCAAATAATATTCTAACTTTGGAAATAAATGTCATTCAAAAAAGGACCAAGGATAGCTCACCAGTATAACACCCGCTCAAAGCCTAAGAAGATGACGGAAGAAGAATTAGCACACATGGCCAAACTAGAGGAACATATAGAAAAGATGATGGAAAAGATTACAATAATGGTCAAGGGCAAAGCCAAGGTAAGAGAAAGAAGCGACACTTTGGACAATCCTTTCCCTCTTTGTAATGATGCAGAGGAAAATTGCAAAGAATTATCGCTTCAGGCGCCAAGTGTGACCATTCAAATCCCAGGAGTAAACAAGTTGTCTACAAGCGAGGAGCTGAGAGAAGTGGACAAGGGAAAGTCGATTATGGATGAAGAAGCTCATAAATTCAGCTTAATTGAGGAACGTTGGAAATTCATCGAAGGATTAGACACCTTTAGATTTGTAGAAGCAGAAGGTTTATGTCTAGTACTCGATGTGGTTGTCCTACAAAAATTCAAAGTTTCTATCAAGGCCTAAATTATTATCATTATCATCATCATCATCATCATCATCATTATCATCATCATCATTATTATTATTATTATTATTATTATTATTATTAGGGCCCAAGGCCCAAGTTGTTACAATGGTCAGTTAGGGTTTCATAAACCCTAGCATCCCCTCTTGCCACACATCACAAACATAAGAAATAGTGTCAAATCATTAATCAACAGATCAATGGAAACATAACAAGAAATTACAAATAAACAAAATTGAATAAGAGTATATATGCATGGAATGAAAGAAAAAAAGAAGAGGCTTCTCATATACTATTTTTTTTTTAAAAAAAGGTAAGAAAAATAACAACAACAAGAAGCATTCTATTTTTGGGGCTCCGATGAAGGGGACGATACCGGACTATCGGTCCTTCGCCCCTAGGAGAACCAAAAATCCCTTTTTTTTTTCCTTCCCATTTCTAAAAGCTTTCTAAGAAAAAGAGTTTGGTCCTGGGAAAAGTTTTGATATTTTTAAAAAAAAGAGAAAGTTGTCATAAAATAATAATAATGATGTAAAGAACACAAGGATAATATATGAGAATAAAGAGAGAGTATGTATTGTATTCTATATATTTCATCACATTTACAAGTAGAATTTCTCCTCTATATATATAGGAAGATTCAACTCTTCATATTCTAATACATAAATAGGAAAAACTAGTTACAAGAATATGAAAGGTTGAGGAAGATGGAAGGTTAAAGGTCAAGGAGAGGTTAAGGAAGATGGAAGGTTAAAAGTCAAGGAAGATGAAAGGTTAAACATCCATTTAATAATATTCATAACACTCCCCCTTGGATGTTCATTATATAAAGGATATGCCTCGTTAAAAATCTTACTAGGAAAAACCCTGTGGGACAAAAACCTAGTGAAGGGAAAAAGAGTACATAATCCTTCGATACATAGTATATCACAACCATGCATATATATAGTGTGTGTGAATTTACTCCCCCTCATGTAAGCATCACTTAAGATCTTTGAAACAATGAAATCCAATATTGAAAATTAGTTTCTCAAATGTAGCAGTAATTGTTTGTTTCATAGAGCGCTAAAAAATTGCAGTACCACCATATGTGAAAGTATAATCAGTTTGTGATTGAGCATTGTGAGGATCAGATAAGTACCCTGCATCTGCAAAACCAACTAATTCTATTTTGGGTAGGTTAGGGAAAACTAAATTCTCTTGTATCTTGAAAATAACAAAAAAATGCTTAACCTCATTCTAATGTCTTCGGGTTGAACAAGAGCTAAATCTTGCTAATATGTTGATAGCAAATGATATATCAGGTCGTGTATGACTAGCAAGATACATCAATGCATAAATAGCACTTAAATATGGTACTTCAGGACCAATAAAATCTTCATCATTTTCCCGAGGACAGAAAGGGTCTTTATTTACATCAAGTAACCTAACAACCATTGGGGTGCTTAACGGATGTGCGTTATGCATGTAAAATATTCTTAGCACTTTTTCTATTTATGTTGTTTGATGCACAAGGATTTCATTCTTTAGGTACTCCATTTGTAACCCTAGACAAAATCTTATCTTTCCAAGGTTTTTCATTTCAAATTCTTTCTTTAAGTACTCCATTATCACTAAATTCTCTTCAGAAGTCTCAATGATATTTAAATCATCAACATACACAGCAATTATAATCAATCCTAATCCAAACATCTTTATAAAAATGCATGGAGAAATGTGATCATTCTTATAGTCATCTCTCAATAGGTATTCACTAAGGTGATTACACCACATGCGCCTAGATTGTTTCAATATACAAAGGGATCTGTTTAATTTGATTGAATAATGTTCTCGAGAACCTGAATTAGTTGCTTCTGGTAGATTAAAATCTTCTGGGAGTTTCATGTAAATGTTATTATCAAGTGACCATATAAATAGGCAGTAACTACATCCATTAGGCATAAATCAAGCCCTTTTCTTATTCTCAAACTAATCAAGAACCTAAAAGTAGTTGCATCCATCATAAGAGTGTATGTCTCTTCATAATCAATATCAGGTGTCTTGTGAACGTTCTTGTTACAAGTTAATTCTATATATTGTGATTTGTATTTTCTTTCGCTATTATGCTAACATGTACTCTCCTTAGCTTTACACCTTCTGGGTGTTTGGACTTTTTGTTCGAGAGACATTTCATAAGTTATAATAGAAACACTTATTTATTGTTAATGACTTGTTCTCATCTCAATGCTTTCAAGTATATTTTCATTCATGATCCTCACTTTTCCATAATATTGAAGTGTTCTACGTATATTATCGTTGTCGACAACAATTTCATTTTTTTTAACTCCATCATATTCATTTATGACATAACTAATTGAGATATCTCATTATATTCATAATTTCAAGTACTTGAACCTCTTTTAGGGTTTTATCAAAAATTATGCCTTGGGTCTCTTCATAAGTACCCGCCTCCTTTCAGTATATGATTATCTTCATTTTTTTCTCCTTTATTTCAATAATTTTTCATTTTATAGAATCGACTAGTTGTCACGCTTCTAGCATGCTCAAGACTTATTTTTATCACATTGTCCTTCTGGGACATATAATTATTTAGAGCATTTTAGCTGGTATATGTATCAACTAGTATATGAAATCTCTAAATGTCATCACTAAACATATCTAGCAAATAATTTTTATCCTTCAAATTTTGTACACATAATATTAGTGAGGATCACAAAAAAACGATGACATAATTATTTAACTAATTTGTCTCCCCTTAATGTCGAGAAAATTTGCAACATGACAATACTTTCTTTTTTTTCAAAATTATAAATATATCTTCCTTCAATATCTAATAAAAATTCTAAAATTTCTCAACTTCATATTTGATGATCCATCTTAGTGCATTATGATGGAATATGAAATAGATATTGCACATCCAAATATTTTTAGATGGAATTTATTGACTTATAAATGAAAGTCCATTCTCACGAGACAAATATTTCTTACATGTTGGCTTGATGCAAAAAAGATTACATGCTTATTGTAAATCAATTCTTATATTAATGGTTAAGTAACTAAATGGAGGCATAATTTTGCTAACCATTAAATATAACATATATAGGCAATAAACAACTTAAAATTATCCCAGTTAAAACTATAAAAATCATGCTAGGGATATAATGCACCAGCGTTGTTAGCACAAATTGCATTCTATAGAGATTGTGCACAGTCAAATTATTTCAAGAAATAGTATTGCAAACTTCGGGTTGCACACATGTGATACATGAGCTCATATATTATTCGGTTATCATTGAAAAATGCAACCGACTTCTACCTTTAGCTGGTGTTAGATCAATATATTGTCCAAATAACTAGTATGATGAAATTTATTAAAATATAACTTCTAATTCTTCAATAAACTCATATAAAATTTCATCAAATTATTTTGCATCAACATTGACTCGGGATGGTCTAACCGGTCATACCAACACTATGAACTTCTATTCACTATCTCATATGTCATTCATTTAAGTGTAATGTATTCCTTTTGGGAATATTTATAATACAAAAACATGAGTATCTCATGTCATTTCTATCCATGTTTTAAATGTAAAACACATAAAAAATAATTCCTTCAACATATATCTTCTTGATCTGAAAAATTATCTTATGTTTTACAAAATTTTGCATCTCAAGGAGGTAAAATATTAGCCCTTCAAAAGCTTTTTACAGTTTGATACAATATTAACTCTTCAGGAGCATGTAATCATTTTATTATATATATCCTCAATGAATACTTAATGTATTCATATAAAAATAAAATGAATAGGTATAAATAAAACATATATTAAACATAATAAATAATAAATTAATATTACTAATAAATCACTATGGTTAGATAATATATCATCCCCAAGCAAATATCAAGTAGACACTGATTTTAATGGTTCTTAAATCAAACAATTAAATTTCACTGCTTGGATCAACAAAATTTTAACACAAACTAATTAATCATCCTTGTATGCATAGCCAACTTTAGCATCATATTGACAATTTTCATTTTTTTCTGAAACAATTATCCTCCATTTCATCATTTTGGACAAAATTTATCTCAATATTATTTCCTTTTTTTAATGGATACTTTGATAAAATTTTACCAAATGCTTAAACATACGACAGGTATGTGACCAATTCATTTTCATACAACACTGGTAGCATGAATTTTCAATAACCTTCGAATATTTTTAATCTTCATTTCCTTGATTTTCCTTATTATTCTTTCTAGTGGTTAGAAGTATCACTATTATAACAACCATGATAACAATTATTAGTATATCTCCAACCACATCCTCAATTACAACGACAACCACAATTTCTATATTTTGATTTTTCATAGTTGTTATGCATTGTAACATTCACTTAAGGGAATGAAGTCTTTTCACTAAAAGGCATGAGTTTGTTCCAAAATACTTTTTAAAGCCCTTTTCACAATATTGCTGATGCAGGAGCACATAAGATATTTCAATCCTAGAAAGCTTTAAGAGAGTATTATCATCATTTTTTCAAATTATTACATCATTCAAGAATCAAGAGGATCTTTCACAGTTAGATGTTTCACACTTTTAATTCTTCATGTAGATGATAATCATTAAACTTTCATAATTGTAACTTTCTCATAATTATTCGTGTCAAGTTATATATTCTAAGCTAACAATTAAAGCGAGAAAGCACTATTATTCATGTTTATTCAAACTTAAGTATAGAAATATGTATCATCTAGATCTATTAAAATCTTATGATAACTAAGATCAACCTTACAATTTAATCAACATAACAATAGAATACCCAAAAATGTTTTATGGAATATTAACTAGAGACATCACATTATTTTATTTACTATAATAAAGGTTTTCATAGAAAATTTCATCCGCAAAGAAACAAATAGCCATAAGCTATATCATATGCATTTGGATATATATAATGTACAAGTGCATTTAACTTTTTCTAAGTTTTTCTTATGACATATCCAAATATTGAACATGAGCCTCTAGTGTCAAAAATAATAAAATAATAATCTAATAAGCAACGTAGTACATTTGGTAATGGTCACCAAATAAAATAAATTTTTTTAAAATGATTACTTTATTTTTAATAATGTCAATGACATATGTTATGAAAGATATACATATTCAAGTAAAAATATTCAAGTTGTTGATACTTCAATCTTATTCAAAATATTAGATCATAAACAAGCATATCATGAAATATATAAAACATAAATTCATATTTAAATATGGGAAAAAAATGAGCATCATTTTAACTTTTTTTCATTAAGAATATTGAAATCTCAAAATCTTTCATGCACACAGAGAAATTCACATACCTTAACCTTGTTGCTTCAATAAGAATGTTGTACGTCTAGATTACTTGTTCTCCAACGAAATATTGAATACTATCAAGCAAGCTCGTACTGATAACATGTTATAAAATAATAATAATGATGTAAAGAACACAAGGATAATATATGAGAATAAAGAGAGAGTATGTATTGTATTTTATATATTTCATCACATTTACAAGTAGCATACTCCTCTATATATATAGGAAGATTCAACTCTTCATATTCTAATACATAAATAGGAAAAAGTAGTTACAAGAATATGAAAGGTTGAGGAAGATGGAAGGTTAAAGGTCAAGGAGAGGTTAAGGAAGATGGAAGATTAAAAGTCAAGGAAGATGAAAGGTTGAACATCCATTTAATAATATTCATAACAAAAGTTTAGATTTTTAAGAATTAAAATATGTTTTTTAGTCATTTTAAAGGAAAAAAGTTTAAATTTTTAAAAAAAGTTTTGATATTTTTAACTATTTCGAAATAAAAGTTTTGATCCTTAAGAAAAGTAGTGATTTCGTTTAAAAATTAGAAAAAAATTGATGTAGTCAAAAAAAATTTTCGGTCACTAAACACGACGGCTCCACCATTGGAAGCCAAAGAGTCATTGTGCTCTTCGGTGGTGGAGCCATGGCCAACATAGAAGGAAGAAGAGAAGGAGGAAGAATTTTTTTTAAATGAGGTTAAATATGAAAGAATATATAGAAATTTCTCATTTATAAGTGTCAAAATGAGTAATTTATTCCCACCCAATTCCTTTTTTAAATTTATGAAACATACATTATTTTTGCAGCGTCGCCCTCACTCTCTGGCCTATTTACACCTGTAAACTTTTTGTTTATTGAAACCTTCGATTTAATCTGAAATTTCAAAATTAAAAGTCAATTAATTGCTACATCAGTCATCATTCTTCCACATTTTTTATCTTTTAGTCCCAAAATCAAGCTATGTCATTTTGTTTCCATCTTTAATAAGTTATTTACATTTATATCTTCCCTTCCCTTTCATTTGCATTTATGTTTTTATATATTTGATGTCAATTATTCACTTTATTTTAATGTTTTTATATTTATTCACCTTATATAATTTTTATTTATGCTTATTTCATCTTTATTTGTTTTCATGTTTATTTATATTTATGTTTTTTTACACATTTCCCTTACATACATTTTAATATTATTCTCTTTTTTTTTCTTTCATTTATTTAAGTTTTCTTTTTATTATTTTCCTTTTTGAAAGAGTTTTAACTTTTCATTAACTTTAGCCAATTTAATTAATTTTGCTATTTTATTACTATTCGTTTTAAAATAGGGAATTTTAGGTATTTTTCAATCCTATAAATGTTGACATGAAGTTAGTTAAGCAGGTGATATATTTTAATGATACTATAAGATTTCTACATTTGAATTTAGCTTAGTCTTTAAGATCTTATCTACCATTTGCCTTAGAAAAATTATAAATAATATGTAGGATTTTATTTTTTTACATTAGTGTTTTAAACTAATTTTAAATATCGTATAGGATAATTAATATGTACATATTCTTTAAGACTTTGTTCAAGATTAAAACTAAGAATTTTTGTAGGTGAATTGTAAATCATGAGTAAGTTTTTCTAAGTTTTTTATTTTAGAAACTCTTTAAGAAAGCTAATAAATGTTATTTAAGATATATTATTTTAGGATTTTGATGAATTTAAACCTTAGATAAAAAATTTTAAAATAAGATAAGTCATAAACCCGACAAAGGATACTTTCGTAAGATATTGATAGGTTCAACGTTATTAATTGAATTTTTAAAATAATAATAATAATAAAAGATCGAATAGTTGTAGATGAATTTTAATATTTCTCTTAATTCATCGGTAGTTTTTAGTTTTTTTATAGAATTTTAAAATTGAGTTAATTTTAGGAATTGAAAGTATTTTACTAGAATTATTTAGGCATCCCTTAAGGTTTCTATTAAAAGTAAAAATCTCTAATTTAAGTTTCAAATTACAAAAGTTTGGGAAACAAGTCTTAATCAAGTTACAAGTAAATCGGAGGCATTTTTTTAGAATTTTTATTTGAGATTTTCATAAGATTTTAGCCCAGATCAATTCAGTAATATGTTTAAATAAAAAAACTAACTCCCAAGATCCCGTAAGACTATCCCCGAATAGGCATTGTAGGGGTGCTACAACCTTCCTCACACGTAACCATACTCCTGAACCTGAAATTTGGTGATGAGATCGAGTCTAGACTTTTAAGATTTTTCCGTAGTATTAATTATAGACTTTTGGATGATAGGTGGCTAACCAACCTAGCCCTAATTGGTTATTGGTGACTTTATTTTTAAATTAGGCCCTCCGTGTCTAGCTTTGCTTACTAGGCCGCCATACTCTTATGTAGGCAATGTTATGACAACTTGGTGACTTCACTGGGAACGTTAGTGAGTTGACTTACTTAGGTTTGAGAGCTAGGTTTTTTCATATTTGTGCATATTAGATTTATTTATTCATGCATAAATTTATTTAATGGTCTAATGTCATTTTAAATTGTTGAATATGTGTTAAATATTGATTTATTTGTTCATTTCATTTGCTTATCCTATTTTGATATATATGTCAACGTGTTTGTTTATTCTTTTATCGATGAAATTGATTAATTCATATGTCGACTCTACCGTCGTGGGGTGAATATAATTGGCATTCATGTTGCATCTTGCTTTCGGTCCTATGCTCAAGCCCATCCCGTTTAGGAGGAGTAGCCTTAAGCTTTCGTGTAATAATATGGCACTGCATAAGTTTAAGGACTACTCCATGATTAAGATGGACATAGATGTTCATGTAGCAACTGCTACCGTGTATGCTATGGAAGTTTTAGCACCTAAGGGCCAACCCTTTTTAAAAGGGAACGCATTCCTATGGATGTCGTATTTAAGCCTTGGGTTCCCCTTGCATTAGAGTAAACCGTAAGCCAACATGTAATGACCATTTTAAATGTGAAGCGTAGATATAAGAGTTGTACCTTACACTCAAAATAATACCCTATAGGACCTCATGAGCATTTATTCTTATGTTTTGTGTTTGAATTTGTTCGCAATGTTTTATTATTTAATTTTGCATTTTTATGCTTCATTTGACTTTTTTTACTGATTTTGTTTCTCTTGTGACTTTGTCTCTCCATGGCATAATTCATGCATCATTTAAATACCTGGTGTACAGTGTCGCATTTATATTCCACATGAACACACTTTGAGAAGATTCAGTTGTTTGGCATGGGTAGAAAAAATAGGGATAATAGCGAGAATGTCAAAGGATACTCAGAGCATAGAAGGCGATTACCAGATAGCTAGTTTTGACTCGAGCCTGCCTCAAATAATTCGCATGGATTATAGGAGAAATCGCGCAGATGAGTTAAAAGGAATATGGAAATCATGGGACGAGGCTAAGAAAATGCGCTTCCGTGCCAAGTATGACGATGTAGAACAGCTTCTGTTCGTTAATGATGTGAGCTCGTAATCGTTTTATAATTACAAGTCACTCGATTGCTCGACTACTTCTAAATAGGTACTTGATAACTAAAGAAATATGATAGGAATCTTGAATTAACGACTTCTACAAGAAAAGAACCAGCATTATTGGAACCTGACCCACTTTTTATATGACAAATAATCGAAAACAAGACTAGAATTGAACAGACCCCGACTCATTCTTTATGAAAGAAACAAGAACCGAAGGTATAGAAAAGAAAGAAGAATGCCACAAAGAAATAAGCCTTGGTAAGTTCAATTTTTTTTTTCTATAGAACTCAAGAGAAATTCTCATAAGTTGTATATTCATTCTTCATTCATCCTCCTAACAAGGTTCTGTTTACAGATTATTTATAGACACTTTTGTGACTATTCAAATGCCTATGTGAGGCCTTTGACATTCCGCCATTAACTAAAGTTAATATAAGCACTAATTTCATTTTAACTCTTGTAGGGAAGCCAATGAGTCATGTGATCTCTTCACTAGGATTTAATGTAGGTGAAAAAGCATGACATTTCTCCTTAAATGAAGACTTATTGTATCCTTAATGTCTCTTTAGCTTCCTTAAAATCAATTTGTGTTAGCTTGTGTAACAACCTCTTAAATGGCATCTTGATGAAAGTTAAAGACTCCAAAAACGTTCAGACTTAAAGAGTCTCATATGGTCCATTAAACAACATGCATAATGTTCTTTAAAAAGCTTTGAAACCTTCTAACTTGAAGAGTATTTAATCATAGGAAAAGTCACCTGCAAAAATAGATATTTAAGCATTGAACAATAACTTAAAACACTCATAAAAACATCATATTTAATAACACTCATGTACACAAATTAATTGAACATGCAACTTAAACCATACTTCAACAAATGAGATGATTTAATGCATGACTTATTTAATTTCAAAACACATAATGCAGATCTTTAAAGATGCTGATGCGTTAATGCAAGGCATTTAACAGAGATGCATTTAACAAATAAAACATTTAATAATGCAGATTACTAAACAAAGATGCATTTAACAAACAAAACACTTAATGATGCAAATTATTAAACAAAGATGCATTTAACAAACAAAACACTTAATGAAGCATAATTATACGACTTTATTTATGAATGAAATAAAACAAACAATGAAGAATAAATAAAGAAAAACACAACTTTATGCATGACTTAATTAAATGCAAAACACTTAATGCAAGACATAATTAAAGATGCAAACACTTATTAAACTAAAATAAAACAAAAATAAAACAAAAAAAGTCCTTAAAAACATTAGCCCAATAATCAATCAAGCTCGTGAGATGTTTCTTTTTCACTTGGGCCCCTCATGTCAATCTCGATATCTCTGAATTGCATCGTAACATGATGTGACCATGCTCACATCATACCCTGCCTTTTGAAAATGATTTGTCCTCAAATTGGGCCACTTGCTTGCGAAAAATCATTCATGGTCACGAACCCCTTTAGTCATGAACTTGAAAAAATCGCTTCCAAAAACCTGGAAATCAAACATAGTTTGAAAAGAAAGAAAGTTAATTGCAAACCCTCCCTCTTTAGAATGATTCAATTTCAAGTTGTAACCTATACATGAGAGAAACAAATTAGTGACATTAGGAAGTATAAGCACAAAATATTTTTCCAGAACCCTTTTCAAAGTTTGAATATGAAAATCAACACCTGGATCAAAGACATAAGTTTGCCTTACCTTTTCAAAATGACTCAAAAATTTCATCATTTCCAACATGGAAGAATCATAAAGCATTTGAAAGTTATTCACATGGTCATGCAAAACAAAATTCTAATGCTCAGTTTCCTTCAATAATATAGATGAACAATCTCCGGGATTGAACACACAATTTTGATTACTTATCTCAATAGGCAACAAAAGTTTTTCTTTGAAAAATAATTCACGCATGTTAATTAGAGAATATTTTGGCATAGGTATGTTCCAACATTCAAAACTCTCATAATTCCTTCGAATAGGCAAAGATATCCATAAAACTTTCTCACATTGATTTAGAGAATTCTCATAATAATCAAAATCTAATAGATTAAGCTTTTTACGTGAAAGTTCTTTATCACACACAATAATCAAATTTTGCAGACATCTAGTTAGACCAAAGACATCAATGGTTATATCATATTGTGATTTAATGTCACTTGAACCAACAGGAAACAAGTCACGAGAAAAAAATTTTAAATCATTATTTGAAATGAAACCATCAACAAGATTCAAAGAATAACAAGACTGATCATTGTAGAGAAATCTTTGGAGAACATAATCGTCGAAAGATTTTTCAACAATATTCAAAGAACACTGAATTGATTTGATATCAATAAATTTCTTACCTTGTTTACCTTCCGTATCTTGTGGATTGATGTCATTTTCAAACTTACCTTTGTCAACTACATGGAATCATCTTTCGTTAAGAAGGTAAAGAAGTCGACACTCGTTTATTGAATCTTTAGAGACCTGAAATGAAGAAATTTCACAATGTAAACTCATAGGTGGGTTAGTTAGGATGTTCCTCACTATTTCTTGATCACTTTCTTCTTCTTTAATCATCTTTCTTTTTCTTCTCTCTTGCACTCTTTTTCAATTTTCTTTTCAAGCTCACAATTTCTTTCAGTCTCTTTTTCTTTTTCATTCTCTTTTCTCACAACTTTTCTCACACTCTCTTTTTATTTCCTTTTCTTTTTCCCTCATTTATTTTTTTCTTCTCTCAATCTCCTTTCTTTTTCTTTCATTTTCTTTCATAAAAAAATTCTTCTCTCTCACTTTTCTCTATTTCTTTTTCTCCAAAATTTCACTTTTTTACAAAACGTGGTTGAAATGATAGAATCCGAACAAATGGACTTTCTTTGCGTATGAATGGAATGATTGTCATAGGAAACACATCTTTCCTTTCTTGGTTGCAAATTCACAGATGGATAGTTTGGAACGCATGAGGTAACATTTGTGTAATTAATGAGTGTACATTCATGTTTGTCACCTTGGGAGGTTTCAAACTTGCGATCCACTTTACTCCGGATCGAATTCCATGATGAATGGGAATCAAGATGTGGCTCTCTCCTAAATGAATCTTTTTGCTCTTTTTGCACAAAGGACTCCTTCGATGATCTTACTTCCACATGACCAATTCTTTTATGCACTTTTTCAAATCCAGATCGCATGATACTATGCATTTCTTTCATCAAATCTTGAAGTTCTGAATCTAAAAGTTCTTCTTGAAACATGATTGATTGAAAAAAATTGGAAAACACAAAAGAATTTAAAATAGAAGATGAAAACCTTACCAATACAAACCTCACAAATCCACTCAAAAAAAAATCACTCCTCTCGTGTTTGCTCACAACTTAGGCTTTTATCACTCGGTTGATCTCACACGCTTTTGTCTTTTTTCACTCAAAATTCCTCTTAAGCTCTTCAAGAACGCTGGAAATGAACTTAGCAAAACCCATAACCTTCTGGAAGTTGATAGGATGTGACAACTTGGAAGAAATAAAAGCAAACAGGTGAAAACGAACAAATGATTGAAATAAAAAAATTACAAAAAGGCTTATACTACTTTGTTAAAATAGATGTATCAGACTCAAAATGTTGAATGAAATGTAATATAGATGATTTGGACAAACTGAAATTTTTCACACGAATTATTTTCGGATCCTAAACCGTCTTTTTCCCCCCTTTTTTTTATTTTTTTTAGTCTCACTTCATTTTATTCTTTTTTTTTACTTCCACACTTCTTCTCTTTTTGCTATGAAATTTTTTTGAATATTTTTTCGATTTTTTCGAAACTGGGAAAGAGAAATAAAATGATACTTGTGAAGAAAAATAACTCTGATACCAAATGATGTGAGCTCTTAATCGTTTTACAATTACAAGTCACTTGATTGTCCTATCGTTTCTAAGCAGGTACTTGATAACTAAAGAAATATGATAGGAATCTTGAATCAACGACTTGTACGAGAAAAGAACCAGCATTATTGGAACGTAACGCACTTTTTATATGAAAAATAATCGAAAACAAGACTAGATTCGAACAAACCCCGGCCCGTTGTTTATGAAAGAAATAAGAACCAATGGTATAGAAAAGAAAGAAGAACGCCACAAAGCAATAAGCCTTGATAAGTTTAGTTTGTTTGTTCTAAAGAACTCAAGAGAAAATTCTCACAAATTATATATTCATTCTTCATTTATCCTCATAATAAGGTTATATTTACAGATTATTGATAGACACTTTTGTGACTATTCAAATGCCTATGTGAGACCTTTCACATACAGTCATTAACTAAAGTTAATACAAGTACTAATTTCATTTTAACTCTTATAAGGAAGCCAATGACTCATGTCTCTTCACTAGGATCTGATGTAGTTAAAACGCATGACATTTCTCCTTAAATGAAGACTTATTGTATCCTTAATGTGTGTCTCTTCAGCTCCCTTGAAATTGATTTGTATTAGCTTGTGTAACAACCTCTTAAATGGCATCTTGATGAAGGTTAAAGACTCCAAAAATGTTCAGACTTGAAGAGTCTCATATGGTCCATTAAACAACGTCCATAATGTTCTTTAAAAAGCTTTGAAACCTTCTAACTTGAAGAGTCTTTAGTCATAGGAAAAGTCACCTGTAAAAATAGATATTTAAGCATTAAACAATAACTTAAAACACTCATAAAAACTTCATATTTAATAACACTCATGCACACAAATTAATTGAAGATGCAACTTAAACCATACTTTAACAAACGAGATGATTTAATACATGACTTATTTAATTTAAAAACACATAATGCATATCTTTAAAGATGTTGATCCGTTAATGCAAGGCATTTAACTGGGATGCATTTAACAAACAAAACATTTAATAATACAGATTACTAAACAAAGAAGCATTTAACAAATAAAACACATAATGATGTAGATTACTAAACAAAGATGCATTTAACAAACAAAACACTTAATGAAACATAATTAAACAACTTTATTTATGAATGCAACAAAAAGAAAACAATGAATAATAAATAAACAAAAACACAACTTTATGAATGACTTAATTAAATGTAAAACACTTAATGCAATACATAATTAAAGATGCAAACACTTATTAAACTGAAATAAAACATAAATAAAATAAATAAAGTCCTTTAAAACATTAGCCCAATAATCAATCAAGCTCGTGAGATGTTTCGTTTTGCACTTGGGCCCCTCGTGTTTGTACCAATCTCGATATCTCTGAATTGCATCATAATATGATGTGACCGTGATCACTTCAATTAAACAAGATGATGCCTTATTGAAGGTCATGGTACATTTCTAGGATCCCACTCATAGGTGTTTTAAGTCAATGACTTTAATGATCCGCTATGGATATATTGGAAGCAAAACGTTGATTTCCAGGGACCCTTCGCCAATCTGATGGATTTACCTATCGATTTTTGGGTTTACCCTTAGTAAAACATTTGACATTGCTTGCATTTGTCGTATACGAGTTTATTGTGTTCCCAAAAGCTCTTGTATATGTGAGTATGGAGCAAGCTGATTTTTTGTTTTAGATTGAAAAAAGGGTGAATATTGCTCCAGCAGTCTTAGCTAAAACCATCATTTCACTCAATTTCATCAGAAGGAAAGGAGACGGGCATTTCTTAGGATGCACGCAGTTTTTGTTTGTATAGATAAAAAGTAATTTTAGGTACCTTTATAAGCATTTCATTAGGTATTTATTCCTTCGACCAAGCCTATAGAAAAATTTTTGGAAATTGAGTGGCCTCCAAATCACTCTATTGAGGAGTGGGTTCAAAACCTTAGTACATTGACATACCAAGAATAGAATGGAGGGCTCCATCGATGATTCGGAGCATGGTACTCATCGAGTGCGGTGGTCATTTGTGGGTTCCCTTAATTTGCATTTGGGGAGCCATTAGTTATTCCTGATTGATGGTTCTGAGCCAATATGAGTATGATCAATGCATACTTGCTATGATTGGTTTAAACAGGGTAAGAAGCTTTGATTCAGGAATCGAGATTTTGGATGAAATTGGAAGAGATACGAATCAAGTAGGGTCAAACCTTGAGCTTGCAATCAATATTAGAGGAATGAAATATATGAAGAATAACATCTTAACTCATCTTATTCATAAACAAGTGAACTATTTATACACACAAGAGAGTTCAAGAATGTAAAACTGATAACTACTACTAACTAGCTTGAGCTTAACTAACTAATAGACTTAACAACTAGTCTAAGGTAGCTATACTCCTAACATTCCCCCAACGCAACAAAATAAATCACTCAACTACCTTCTCAACCTCACTAGGTGCACAAACTTTCAATCTTTGTTTAAAATAACTGAATGATCTAGCAACTAATGGCTTAGTCACTATATCGACTACTTGTTCTAAAGAAGGAACATAATTCAATTCCAACTTGTTTGTTTCTACATGCTGTTGAACAAAATGAAGTTACAGTTCAATGTGCTTTGAACAAGAATGAAGCACTAGATTTATGCATAAACCAATGGCACTTGAATTATCACACCAAATGACTGGTATGTGAGACAACTGAACACTTAATTCATCCAACAAAGCTCGAATCCACATGACTTCAGACACAGTACTAGTCACACTTCTGTATTCTGCCTCAGTTGTTGATAGAGCAACAACTGACTACTTCTTTGAACTCCAAGTAATAAGTATACTTCTCAAAAAAATCACAAAACCTGAAGTTGACCTCCTGTCCTCAACACTATTGCCCCAAACAACATCAAAATAGGCAGTTAAGCTTAACTCATTGATAGGACTAAAACAAATACCATGATCACAAATACTTTTTAAATACCGGAGAATGCATTTCACTAGCCCCCAGTGACTAACTATTGGCTAGCTCATATGTTGACTCACTCGATTAACACTAAAAGTGATGTCAAGTCGAGTAGCACAATGATATTTTAATTCACCAATAATACTCCTATATTTGGATGGATCAGACAATGGCAGCTCTTTGGCAAGTAAAGCTTTAGAGTAAGGAACCATGAGAGTGGAATGAGGCTTACAATCAGTCATACCAGCAAACTGAAGTAGCTCCTACACATATTTCTTTTGACTCAACTGCACCTTATTCCCAACTAGAGTAGCCTCCACTCCAAGATAAAAATTAAGCTCACCCAAGTCTTTTAAGGAAAAAGTCTCATTCAATTGTACAACAAGCTTATCAATATCTGACTGATTATCTCCTGTAATCATAATATCATCCACATATACCAGGAGATACAACTTGCTCCCATTCAGTATATGGACAAATAGTGCCACATCTTCTTGTGTTGAATGAAAACCAAGCTATTCTAGGAATTTCTTCAATTTCTCATACCAGGCTCTAGGAGCCTACTTCAGGCCATAGAGAGCTTTGTGTAGCCTACAAACCAACTACTCCCCATTTGAATCAATGCACTCAAACCTTGCTGGTTGCATCAATCTTCTTGCAAATCTCCATTGAGAAAGGCATTATTAAAGTCCACTTGGCGTAGCTTCCAACTATGAGACAAAGCAAGTGTCAAGATAACTCTAACTGTATTATCCTTGACCACAGGATTATAAGTTTCTCTATAATCATGTCCAGGTTGTTTTCAAAAACCCTAAGCCACCAATCTAGACTTCTTTCAAGCCTTAGTCCCATCTGCATTACTTTTAACCTTGAAAATCCATTTACACCTTATTGCAGTTCTATTGACAAGTACCTTATCGAACAAGGGCAGTAAATTCATCTTCAACAGTAGCACGCCACTAAGGGTCAACCAATGCCTCATATACAATTTAAGGCTCACAAGAAATAGTAGAAGGAGCTTCTGAAAAATATACCTTTGGCTAGAAAATCCTTGCCTTGCTTCTAGTAATCATAGGATGCTAATTAGTAAAAGGATTGTTATCGGAATTAATTAGCATTGGACCTGATTATGCAAAAGAGCTAGAACCAACATGCAACTTAGGAGACAATGAACCAAAATCATGTGCACCAATCGAACCAGAACCATGAGCATCAGTTGACACAGGCAAACTATCCATATTTGTACTCAAAGAAGACTCCCATGGGACAGCAGAAGCTAATTAAATAGGAGCAGATTCAAGAGCAGCTGAAGTAGTTAGAAAGAACCAATCGATGCCCCTAGTATTGTTGAAGAGATCACAAAAAACTTGGTGACCACTATCCTTGGAACATAAGGTCTGAATGTACTGGCAAAAGACTTCCTGGAAAAAGAAAAAATAGATTATTCAAAAACCACATGTCGTGAGAAAAAAACTCTCTCATTAGAATCAAGACAATTGTAGCCCTTGTGCATACTGCTATATCCCAAGAAAACATAAGGAGAGGAACGAAACTGCATCTTGTTCTTCTTGAAAGGTCTAAGATGTGGAAAACATAGGCAAAAAAAAAACCTTCAAAAAGAATAATTTGGCATAGTCTTGAGAAGCAACTCATGAGGAGTAGAACCTGTAAGAGCCTTGGTTGGATGTCTGTCGATTATAAATACAGCATTGGAAAAGTCATCGGTCTAGTACTTCATAGGCATACCAGATTGAGCTAACAAAGTAAGACCAAGTTCAACCACCTGTCTATGCTTGCGTTCCACCACCTATCTATGCTTGCGTTCCACCACCTGTCTATGCTTGCGTTCCACCATACCATTTTGCTCAGAGGTATGTGGACAAGATACTCTATGTTTAATCCCAAAAGAGGAGAGCTTAGATGGCAGACTTCAAAATTCTCAACCCCAGTTAGACCGCACTTCTTTAATCTTTGAATCAAATTGCAACTCAACTTGCCTTTTAAACTGTGTAAAAACCACAACAACATCTTACTTATACTAAAGAAAATAGATCCAAATGTAACGAGAATAGGCATCAACAAACGTGACATAATACCTAAATCCACTTGAATGCATAGGAGCTGGACCTTAAACATCTGTTTCAATAAGCTGTAAGGGCATAGTATAATTTATACTTTATATATTTGATGTCAATTATGCACTTTATTTTCATGATTTTATATTTATTCAGACTTGTATAATTTTTGTTTATGCTTATTTCATCTATATTTATTTTCATGTTTATTTATATTTATGTTTTTTACACATTCCCCTTACAAACATTTTAATATTATTTGTTTATGTTACTTTGATTCTTTATTTGTATTATTGTTGTTATTATCATCATCATGTCAAGTTCCTTTTTTTCTTTCATTTATTTAAGTTTTTTTATAACTGTCTTTTTTGAAAGAGTTTTAGCTTTCCATTAATTTTAGCTAATTTAATTAATTTTCCTATTTTATTACTATTTGTTTTAAAATAGGGAACTTTAGTTCATTTTTACATCTTATAAATGTTGACATGAAGTTAGTGAAGTAGGTGTTATATGTTTTAATGAAGCCATAATATTTTTACATTTAAATTTAGGTCAGTCTTTAAGATCTTATCTACCGTTTGCCCTAGAAAAATTATAAATAATATGTAGGATTTCATCTTTTTATTAGGTTTTTAAACTAATTTTAAATATCGTATAAGATAATTAATATGTAAATATTTTTTAAGACTTTGTTAAAGATTAAAACTAAAGATTTTTGTAGGTGAATTGTATAAATAATGAGTAGGTATTTCTAAGTATTTTATTTTAGAAACTCTTTAAGAAAGAAAATATATGTTATTTAAGATATATTATTTTAGGATTTTGACGAATTTAAACCTTAGATCAAGAATTTCAAAATAAGATAAATCATAAACCCGACATAGGATACTTTCATAAGATCTTGATAGGTTCAATGTTATTAATTAAATCTTTTAAATAATAATAAAATATTGAACAAGTTGTAGATGGATTTTAATATTTCTTCTTAATTCATTGGTAATTTCTAGGTTTTTTTAGAATTTTAAAATTAAGTTAATTTTAAGAATTGAAGTTATTTTACTAGAATTATTTAGGTATCATTTAGGGTTCCTGTTAAAATTAAATATCCCTAATTTAAGTTTCAAATTAGATAAGTTTGTTAAACACGTCTTAGCCAATTTAAAAGTAAATAAAAAAATAGCTCCCAAGACCCCGTAAGACTATCCCGGGATAGGTGTTGTAAAGGTGTTATAAACTTCCCCAACGTAATCGTACTCCCGAACTCGAAATTTGGTGATGAGATCGAGTCTAGAATTTTAGGATTTTTTTTGTAGTATTAATTCTAGACTTTTAGACGATAGGTGACTAACCAACCTATACCTAATTGGTTAGTGGCGACTTTACGTTAATTTAGGCCCTTTATGTCTAGTTTTGCTTACTAGGTCCATGTACTCTTATGTAGGCAACATTATGACAATTACTATAATACAAGTTAAATTGTACTAAATTAAGTTGAATAAACTTACCTGACTAAACTGCAACAGTACACAGTACAAGGACTATTCCGTAATTTTTTCTTTGCCTCAATTTTCAACCCATTCTTGATCTAAAATAATAATTTCATTCAATTAACTAATTGCAACAGTAAAATAAACTCATTTTATGCAATTAAGTCTTTTTTGAAAATTTTACAAAATTACCCTCAATATTTCATTTTTATGATTTAGTCCCTAAGCCTAAATATAAAAATTTAACAAATTTTTACTAAAATCAAGTTCAGAAAAATTGTATAGGGCCTCTCTAAAGCCCGTAATTTATGTTATTTGACAACAAAATTACATAAACTCATCAGTGGCATAATCCAAAACTCATCAGTGACATAACCCAAACAATCTTAATATTAGTCTTTTTTTAACAAAATTTATGTTTTAGTCCTTAAACACTAAAATTACTAAAATATCATTACAAAATAGTCTTATTTAACAACCAATCTTAATAATCTACCATTAAACTTCAAGAATAAATCAAACTCATTAGTGGCATAATCCAAAACATTTGACAGTTTTACAAATTAGTCCCCAGATTAGCTAAACCAAGTTAAAACAAGCTAAAACCATAAAAATTACCAAAAACTGGCTTCAAATACTTACCAAATAGGAAACCCTAGCTAGGAAAAAAGCTTCCCCACTTCTCCCGTGGCTATTCGGGTTGCACAACAAAAAGAAGAAAAGAAAAAAATGATAATATCATCTTTTAACCTTTTAATTTAAGTTACCATTTAATTCTTTACCAAATTAACATTTAATTAATGACTTATAAATTTATTAAACATGTCAATAAATTTCCATAATATAAGTATATGGCATAATTACCATCTAAGGAAGGTTTAATTGCATAATTTTTTCTAAAATTGTTTCAAAAATTGAACTAAACAAACTTAATTTCAATTTAACTCTAAACTAATTAGAACTAAATGTGCAAATAGGCTAAAAGTTAGTAGATGGTAAACATGTCATGACCACTAGGACCCTTTGACCAAGTTTTAATCGCCATTTTGGTCCCTTTAGTATTTTAAACATATAGCAACTAACTTTTACCTCTTTTATAATTTAATATTTTTACCTTAATTAAGCAATTAATCATAAAAATTATCAGACCAAACTTCAATTCACCTATAATACGACTCTGTAATATTTTTATTAAATATTTACAACCTTAAATTTTGGAGATCGGGTCCTAATACTTTGTTTACATAAACCACTCGACTTTTCAACCGAACCACTTATACTAACTTTTATTTCATCAAATTAAAATTCAATATAAAATTATTATTGACTTGTATAATTTAAATACTAATTATACGAACTTACTCGTCGGATTTGTGGTGCCGAAACCATTGTTTTCGAAATCACTGCAAAAACGGGTTGTTACAACATACCTTAATCTTGAGTGAATGATGGACTATGTATGCGTGACTCGTGTCCTTTGATGTAAGTAAAAACTACATTCAAATAGATAAGGAACCAAAAGCTAGTGTGTTGAGTAAATGACTTCTGCAATATGTAGCTGATAGTACTAGAAAGAACTATTTATTTCTCCCTACTTATTGTTTAAGTTGTTCCCATTTAGTCATCCTTAGCACATATTTTAGCATTTTTAGTTTAGTTTATTACATTTTCTAACTCAATAGACTTTAGCCTAGTTGTCCTTAATTTTGTCATAATTTACTACTATTGTCGCTACATGAACATGTCCAGAATTGTCATTGCAAGAGCACATCCAGAATTGCGTTCAAAATTGTCGCCGCATCTGATATCTGTCCAGGTAAAACTAGAAACGCGTGAGCTATCCAGTCTGGTGTAACTAACTGGTACGGCCATAGACTGCTAGATTTGGAGGTAAGGACATCTATACAACTCAACTGAAGATAAATACTCATGAGGGGAGAGAGAAAAGTAATCTTTTAGTGATTATTTTTCTTGAATCCATCTTTGAAGCTTGCGGCTATGGAAGCTTAAACCTATAAAGGGCAACCTGACATGAAGAAGGAGGCATATTTGCTCCTGACGAGGAGCCCTAAGTGCGACACAAGAGGGAGGTAAGAGAGAGCAAGTCGAGTAGCCTAGGAATAGTATTCTCCATTTTCTCTTTTCCATTTCTTTTCTAAAACATTGGTGATTACTGTTTATTTCATGTTTGTATGGAAGTACACTTGATGTCTAGACTAAATGATATCTTATTCAATCTTGCTTCTACTATTTAATTTTTGGGTTTGAATGTTTTGACCACGGAAGTGTTATTGCAATCACTATCACTGGAAGGTGCAGCGATAGTTTAAACTAACAAGCAATACAATGGAAGTTGCTTGGGGATTAAAGGAATTTGATCTACCTATTTTTAAATGTGTTACATTACCATCATCCGAAGGTGAGGTGAGTGTACATGTTTAAATCTTAGATCGAATAGAGAAACCAAGTTTGGTAAGACATTCTTTGTACCTTACTGCAACGACAATCACCTATTCCTTAAAACCTTGTGAGCCACACTTAGTATTCTACTGACTATTCACATTGAGGACCCCATTTTATTATTATCACATTTCGTTTTTAATTTCACATTATTGTTTTGACAATCAATGTCACAATTTTATCACATTTAGTTATTCATTGCACCGACATTAATAAACAACAAACATCCATCCTCATGGGATCGATATCCGACATATTCACATATGTCTACTATACTTGCATCAACAGTGTACGCTTGCACATTATTGCTATGACATTTACAACCGATCAAGTTTTGGCGTTGTTGCTGAGGATGACGTTTGTTTCATGTTTATTTTTGTTTTTGCACTTTATCTTTATTATATATCCTTTAGTTGTTACAAACTTGTTTTCTTTTTGTTGCTATTTTCACATTTTCTTTTAGGTGTTTTATGACCCGAAGCAATTCAGAGTTTATTGTTGGTTAGGAATCATAAATTGAAAGAACTATTCAAAGAAGGCGTCAAGAACAAAGAAATATGACTTTACCGCGAATTGATGCAACCATACCACCAATGCAGCAACAAGATCCTACTATACCTCTAATAAAGCCACAAATTATTAATAATCCACCGCTGCCGTAAGACGATCAAATACCAAATAGAACGATTCGAGATTTTGTCGTACCTATTCTAGATGATTTGCAACCTGGAGTTGTTAGGCCAGCAATCCAAGTTGGAAATTTTGAACTTAGGCCAGTAATGTTCCAGATGTTCAATTCTAATGGGCAATATGTTGGATTGCCACATGAAGATGCACAAGAACATCTCAAATAATTTCAAATGATTTTTGCTTCCTTCAGTCAACAAGGCGTTCTTAATGACGCTTTGAAAATGTAATTGTTTCCTTATTCATTACAAGGAAGAGCTATTACCTGGTTCCTACCTGCCGGCTCAATGACTTCATGGAATGCACTCGCAACACATTTTGTTTTTCGTTTTAATCCGTCGACAATGAATGCTCATCTCCGAAATGATATTATAGCTTATCATCAGCTAGATTATGAGAATCTATACACTACATGGGAGCGTTATAAATCTTTGCTTCGACGTTGCCCCATGTACGGCATTCAACAGGAAACACAGATTAAAATTTTCTACAATGGGTTAAATTCACAAACAATAAATCTTGTCGATGCATCAGCCAATGGACCTTTGTTGGATTATATTATGATGAAGTTGTTCAAATTCTTGAGAGAATTGCTCATAATGATTATCAATACCCTATCTCTAGAGCTACACAAGTAAAAGCTAATCCGAGAGTTATTGAATTGGACGCAATATCTGCACTTAGTGCTCAAGTTTCTTCTCTCGCAAATATGATAAAAATATAAAGGGGAAAAGTGACATTCCACCTATACAAGTCGCTCAACAAGATGATGTGCCTACATTTTGTTGTGAAATTTACGGTGACAATCACAACTAAGACTGTCCACAACATGCAAAGAATGTCTTCTATGTTAGTAACATCCACGGTAATTCTTATGGTAACCCTTACAATAATTCTACACGCAATCAGCAGCTTAGGGAACGCAAAATGTTGGACAAAATACTGCGACATTCCGATATGGGAATTCGTCAAATCAAGGCAATTATAACACAAGACAAAGGAATCAGAATCCATAACAGTAGAATTATAATCAGCAGACTCAGATGCAGCCACATCAGAATCGAATGTAGGCACAACAATCTACAGTGCAAAATCATAATGTTCAAGAACATAGCAACAATAGCACACACAAGCTTTCCCGTCTAACCCGTTAGCAACACTTGAAGCTCTAATGCAGGAGCATAACACTCACACGGAAGCTATTGTGCAAGGGAACTCATCCTCCATTCGGGTGTTGGAAGCACAATTGGGACAAATTGCTTCGAATCTAAACACCTGACCACCAGGCTCACTCTCTAGTGACATAGAAAATCCAAGTTTGAAGGGGAAAGAGCATTGCAAAGCAATCACTTTTAGGAGTGGTAAACAAATACGCAAGCCGACCATCGAATCTACTACAACACCTCAAGCCACTAGTGACGTGACCCATGGTGAGAAAGTTGAATCTGTAGGATTTGTCGATGCACCAGACAAGGAAGTTCCATAAATTATTACTCTTATGCCTATTATCTGACCTTCGAAAATGTCAATGTAACCAAAGGTTTCAGCGCAATTTGACGTGTCTCCGCCTTTGCCTTTTCCATAATGATTCAAAGAAAATGAAGCATCATAAGCAATATCAGCAGTTTTTGAACACACTGAAGCAACTTCATGTTAATATTCCTTTAGTGGACGCTCTTGTGCAAATTCCTAGTTATTGGAAATTTATGAAGGAGCTCTTGTTCAAGAAGAAGGAGCTTACTGATACTAAAACTATTGCACTCACAGAAGGTTGTAGTCTTGTGTTGACAAATAAATTGCCGCCACAAATGAAAGATCCTGGGAGCTTTACTATCCATTATTCAATCGGCAACCACTATTTGGGTAAACCTTTATGCGATTTGGGAGAGCTAGCATTAACTTCATGCCACTGTGTACTTTTAGAAAGTTTGGAATTAGTCATATGAAACCCATTGCAGTGACATTGCAATTAGCGGATTGATCCTTGGCTCAACTTGAAGGGTAGATCAAAGACATTTTAGCTCATGTGGATAAATTTGTTTTTTCGATTGATTTCATTATACTTGAATAAGAGGCAGACAAGGAAGTTCCCATAATCTTGGGACGACCTTTTTTAGCTATCGGACACACTCTCATCGATGTATACAAAGGTGAGTTAACCATGCGACATAATAAAGACCATGTTACCTTCAATGTTTTTGAATATTTTCCATGTAAGGATAAAGAAGAATGTCATACTATTTATGTGCTGGATGATTTAATTGCAGAAGAATTCAAACACAAAACCACATTACTTTTTGCAGAAATTGAGATGACATCTGGTGATGAATTTTTAGCTGATTGTGACAGCATGGTTGAAGCTAATAACATTGACTTAAAGCATGGATGGCAGATTGAATCTTTAGACTTAGCAAACAAAACGACTTCAATTTTTAAGCCATCTATTGAAAAAACCCCTACTGTAGAATTGAAGCCACTGCCTGTTCATCTTAAGTATGTCTTTCTTGGCGACAACAATACTCTACCAGTTATTGTCTTCGCAACGCTTGATACAACTCAAGAAAAGAAATTAATCCATATTCTTAAGCAGCGTAAACAAGCTATTACTTGGAGTATTGTTGGCATTCGAGGCATTAGTCTATCTTTTTGCATGCACAAAATCAAGTTGGAAAACGAAGGAAAGCAATCGATCGAGCAACAAAGAAGATTGAACGAGAAGATAAAGGAAGTTGTTAAAAAGGAGATAATAAAGTGGCTTGACGCGAGCATTATTTACCCTATTTTTTATAGCAATTGGGTAAGTTCGATACAATGTGTTCCGAAGAAGAGTGGTATCACTGTGGTAGCAACAAAAAAATGAGATAATTCCTACACGCTTTCCTACGGGTTCGCGAGTATGTATGGATTATTGCGAACTTATTACAGCCACAAGGAAGGACCACTTTCCACTTCCCTTCATTGAGCAGATGTTGGATAGGCTTACTGGAAAAGCCTATTATTGCTTCCTATACGGTTATCCTGGCTACAATCAAATTGCTATTACACCAAAGGATCAAGCCAAAATAACTTTTACTTGCCCCTTTGGTACTTTTGCTTTTCATTGTATGCCGTTTGGTCTTTGCAACGCACTCGCCACATTACAAAGGTGCATGATGGCAATATTTCGGATATGATCAAGGATTCTTTAGAGGTCTTCATGGACGATTTCTTAGTCTATGGGAATAATTTTGATCAATGCGATGACAATTTGGATAAAGTCTTGAAGCGATGTGAAGACACACATCTGGTGCTAAATTGGGAAAAATACCACTTCATGGCAATTGAAGGCATTATCTTAGGTCATCGCATTTCCAGTCAAGGCATTGAAGTGGATCGAGCTAAGGTGGAAATCATTGAGAAGTTACCTCCGCCGATAAATGTGAAGGGTATTCATAGTTTTCTTGGGCATGCGGGGTTTTATCTCAGATTTATTCGAGATTTTTCCAAAATTGCAAAACCCTTATGTAATTGCTAGAAGAAAATAAAACATTCCTCTTTGACAATGCATGTTTGGATGCATTCAGTCAAACAAAGAAGTAGCTTGTTAATGCACCCATTGTCGTTGCACCAGATTTGTCTCAACCATTCAAAGTTATGTGTGATGCAAGTGACTTTGTTATGGGTGCTGTCCTAGGACAACGCAAGGGAAAAATATTTCACGCCATCTATTACGCCAGAAAGACTCTTACAAAGGCTCAAATTAATTACACAGCTACAGAGAAAGAATTGTTAGTTGTAGTCTTTGCTTTCGACAAATTTCGCTCATACCTTGTCGGTGCAAAGGTTACTATATTTACTGATCACTCGACGTTGAGATATTTTTTCACGAAGAAGGACACAAAACCACAACTAAGACGCTGGATCCTATTGTTGCAAGAATTTGATATAGAGATCAAAGACCGTAAGGGTTCAAAGAATCAAGTTGCAGATTACCTGTCTCGTTTGGAAGTTGGTAGTTAACATTGAGACATACTTCATATTATCGACGCATTTCTAGATGAGAAGTTGTTCGCTATTGATGCAACACCTTGGTATACGGATATAGTTAATTATCTGGTATGTGGAAAATTATCCTTGGGTATCACAGGCCACAAGAAAGGAAGTAGTGAAATACCATCTGAATGAGATGTATTTATTCAAGGTATACAATGACAATATCATTCGACGTTGTGTTACAGAAGAAGAAATATTTTCAATCCTGAAGCATTGTCACAATGCTCCTTATGGAGGTCACTTTGGTGGCACGACAATTGTTGCTAAGGTTCTTCAATCAGGATTCCACTGGCCTTTACTATTTAAGGATGCTTACAACTTTGTGACTCAATGTGATCGATATCAGTACACTAGTTCTATATCTCGACGAAATGAAATGTTACAGCAACCAATTATGGAGGTTGAACTTTTTGATGTTTGGGGTATGGATTTTATGGGACCATTCTTAAGCTCATTTGGAAATGTCTATATTCTAGTTGCTGTTAACTACGTATCAAAGTGGGTTGAAGCCATTGTAGTCCAAAAGGATGATGCAAGGACAGTGCTTAAATTTTTCCATAAACATTTACTTACCCGCTTTGGCATACCAAAAGCATTTATTAGTGATCAGGGTACTCACTTCCATTGCAACCAGGTAGCAGTCGCATTGAAGAGATATGGAGTTAATCATCAAATGGCTATTAGTTATCATTCGCAAACCAACGGACAAGCTGAAGTGTCCAATCGGCAAATTAAGAACATTCTTGAGAAGGTTGTAAACCCTTCAAGAAAATATTGGTCTTCTAGACTTGATGATGCTTTGTGGGCATTGCGGACAGCATACAAAACACCACTTGGGATGTCACCGTATCAGCTTGTTTTTGGGAAAGCATGTCACTTGCCAGTTGAATTGGAGCATAAGGCAATGTAGGCAATTAAGCAAGTGAACATGGATTATGAAGCTGCTGGAAAGAAGAGGCTATTAGGCAATACTGAACTAGAGGAAATTAGGTGAAATGCTTCTGAGAATGCAACAACTTACAAGGAAAAGACCAAACGATAACATGATAGAATTATTTTACAGCGACAATTTACTACAGGTCAACAAGTGCTATTATTCAATTCTAGACTGAAATTGCACCCAAGTAAATTGCACTCACGTTGGTCTAGACCTTTCGAAGTTGTCGAATCATTTCCTCATGATGCAGTCACAATTAAGGATCTACATGATGGGCACCAGTTTAAAGTGCATGGACAACAGTTTAAACATTATTTTGGGCATAGTGATCAAAAGCAAGACGAGACCATTAAAATGGTCAAATTTTTCTAATCGTTCTTATCATGTAATTTTATTTTCTTTTGTTTTTGTTTAAGTTTATTTTACTTCGTATTTTTTGTAGGATATTTCGATTCTTTTATCGACGCATTTGGATCTCCTTGTCGATTTAACTCGCCTGTCTATATTGAAATTGCTGACTCATCAAAAAATCAGAGTATATCAGGAAACAGATCCTACCATTTCACTAATAGATACCCAGCCATTGGATCAATATGAACGGGTGTAATTCCTATTGGACGCATTTATTCTACCAGACTTTATGTCCTTTCCTCTATTACATAAAAAATACGCCCTTCAATCTTCTCTTTTCACTCACTATAAAACACCCTTCTCTATGCCAATTGTGATATTCACAAAGACGCCATTTTTATTCACAACCTTTCTTAAAGCTGGAACCTCTCCGTAGTACAACCCTTGTTACTTACAAAAACCATGGCCAGAACTTGTGGAGCAATGAAGAAAGCAACAAAATATGTTGCTGAACCTTCATCCTTTGTAACAGTTGTCTGTGAAAGAGAGCCTCCCATGTCCAAAGATCCTGTGATATTCCTCATAAAAGTGACCAATGACCATTTTCAAGAGAACATGTTGAAAAGGACTTGTCACCCAGAACAGGGCTTTCTCCTATCACGACAACAAGACCTAGGAAAATAAATTCACAAGCCTATCATGAAGCTGAAATGGGAAACCTTTTGGCAACACCCTGGAAGCTATTCTCCATCTTTGGTACATGAGTTCTATGCTAATCTTATTGACCATGAGTCGGAATTTGTTTTTGTCTGCAAAGGATTAATTCCTTAAGACGCTGAACACATTAACGAGCTTTGCAACACCAAAGTAGACAACGACGAACACGCTGTGTTTATTGAAGAACTCACTGATGACACGATAGATCTTTTGGTGAAGGATCTTTGTGTTGAAAGGGCCACATGGAGGGGTTCGAATCCCAACAACTATACCATGCACTAACGCTTTTTAACACTACAAAGCAAAGTCTAGTTCCATTTTGTGAACTACAAATTGTGGCCTTCTATGCATAGCACCACTGTCACCCTTGACAGAATGTATCTGATACATTCCATCCCCAAGGGAAGGAAAATTGATGTCAGGGTAATATTACACTAGGAAATCGCTGAATGTGCTGCCAAACAAATAGACATATTGGTTTTCCCCACACTGGTGATGTAGTTGTACCAGCAAAATAGAATCATACCTTGAGTTGGAGAATAAATCTTAGAGAACAAAGGCCCAATTAATAAAGCATCGATCGAGAGAATGACTCATGGGAAGGATGGCCTACAATGAAGGAAGCAGAAGCAAGAAAAAGGAAGGGAAAAGCAAAAGCAGAAGAAAAGGGAACAAATGTGACTATAGAAACTCATTTGTGGCATAAAATAAAGGAGGTCAAGAAGATAGCAGATTCCATAAGAATTAGGCAAATCAAGCTTGTCGCCATAGTGGAAGACATGGATAGAGCATAGAATTTATTCTACGCCTACACTAGGGCCTAGAATAGTGCTGTTGTGACCACATTGAGGTTGTTGAGCAAAGCCCCACTCCCAAAATTCCCAATATTTCCTCCAATCATTAGAGAGTATGAGCCCTCAACTGAGGAGACTGACTCAGTGAACAAAGACTAATCGGTGGCTTCCCCTCCAATGGTGCACATCTCTAAGAAGGACGCGAAATCAAGGGATGTTAAGGAATGTTTGCGAAAAATTGAAATCCTGTTTGAAGATGAGTTCACTATTGGTAAGGAGGAACATGTTGCTGAAGAGGAAACTCCTGCTGAAGGGGAAGAAACTCAAATTGAAGAAGAAGAAGAGAAAGATGAAGAAAAAAAAGCTGAGGAAGATTCAGCTGAAGAAATTGTCACCACACTCAAAGTTTTGGGTGCAACGGCTGAGGGCTTGGCGCAAGATTACACGAGTCAGGCGGAAGCTACAGAGGAAATTAAGGAGGTCCACCATAATCCTTTGGCAATAGTGGTCTACACTGGACCACTTGAGGTGATCCATCTAACACCATACGCAGCTAATGATGCCGAGGCATAGACAAACGTTACAAAGCAATCCGAGGATCAGGAAAAGCCTAAAAAAAGAAAGAGAAAGCGTTCCAAGGACAAGAAACATCGAAAGGAAGAAAAGAAGAGAAGGAAGAAAAAGCACCATGCAGCCACATCGATAGCTGTGGAAAATTAGTTAGTTTTATTTAAATATTTAGCTGTAGTTTTCATGCATAGCATGTAGCTGTAATTTTTAGTTTGTTAGTTAGCATTGTCACCGCATTCCCATTGTCATTACATTTTAACTGTCATTGCATTTGCATTATCATTTCATATTTGTCATAGTATTTTAGTGTAAGTACATTACGGACAATGCAGACTCTAAGTTTGGGGGAATGTATATGGGATTTGAAAATGCAATTGCACCCACATTTCAAAAAAATTTCTTTTTTATTTGAATGAAGCATGAAAGGTTATGAATGGTTATTGCAAATGTGTGTACTTTTTTTACATTCGTTGCTTAAGTCTTGAATCATGTGAACTGTCAATGAATGAGTTGGATAAATTTAATTGAATATTGTATCTTCTATTCTTTGAAGAATGATTTAGATTACATTAGTAATGGATGATTAGTATCATTCTTTGAATCTTGAACGAATCTGCCCTTTACAGCTACTTATATATATATATATATATATAGTTATAAATAAGAGTGTGTGTGTCGGCACACTTACATACTCCCTAGAGGTTTGTTGCACTCCATCATTACTTCTCAGGAACAAGGGTACAGTAATAAACGACATCCCTCAGTCACATATAAAAAAAAGATATATGTATATATTACTATGAAATAAATGTTGTATTGGTAGACAAAATTTAAGGTTTGAAGCATGATATTGACATTAATGAAGTTGAAATCTTGGTTATTCATACTTATGTATTTTCGATGTAATATTCTGTCATTTGAATGTGATTCATTCATTGCGATTTTAGATGATTGAAGTTGCTAGAATGATCATTTGCCTTGATAAATTTTTGTATAGCCTTATTGGTTTCTATTTTACTTGAGGACAAGTAAAACTCAAGTTTGGGGGTGTGATAGTACTAGAAAGAAGTATTAATTTCTCCCTACTTATTGTTTAAGTTGTTCTCACTTAGTTATCCTTAGCACATATTTTAACATTTTTTAGTTTAGTTTATTGCATTTTCTAACTCAATAGATTTTAGCCTAGTTGCCCTTAATTTTGTCATATTTTACTACTATTGTCACTGCATGAACATGTCTAGAACTGTCGCTGCATGAGCACGTCCAGAATTATCGTCATATCTGACAATTCTCCGAGTAAAACCATAAATGCTGCTAGATTTGGTGGAAAGGACACCTATACAACTCAGTTGAAGATAAATACTCATGAGGGGAGAGAGAAAAGTAATATTTTGGAGATTATTTTTCTTGAATCCATCTTTGAAGCTTACGGCTATCAAAGCTTAAACCTCTAAAGGGCAACCTGATGTGAAGAAGGAGGCGGATTTGCTCTTGACGAGGAGCCCTAAGTGCAATGCAAGAGGGAAGTAAGAGAGAGCAAGTCGAGTAGCCTAGGAAGAGTATTATCCATTTTTCTTTTGCATTTCTTTTCTAAAATATTGTTGATTACTATTTATTTCATGTTTGTATGAAAGTACACTTGATTTCTAGACTAAATGATATCTTATTCAATCTTGCTTTTACTATTTAATCTTGTGGTTTGAATTTTTTGACCTCAGAAATGTTATTGCAGTCACTGTCACAAGGTGCAGTAACAGTTTAAACTAACAAGCAAGACAACAAAAGTTGCTTGGGGATTAGAGGAATTTGATCCACCTGTTTTTAAATGTGTTACATTGCCATCATTGGAAGCTGGGGTGAGTGTGCATGTTTAAATCTTAGATTGAATAGAGAAACCAAGTTTGGTAAGACATTCATTGTACCTTATTGCACCGACAATCACTTATTCTTTAAAACCTTGTGAGCCACACATAGTATTCTACTGACTATTCATGTTGGGGACCCCATTTTATTATTATCACATTTCGTTTTTAATTTCACATTATTGTTTCAACAATCACTCTCACAATTTTATCACATTTACTTATTCATTGCACTAACATTAATAGACAATAAATATTCATCCTCGTGGGATCGATATCCGACAGATTCACATCTTTCTACTATACGTGCATCGATAGTGTACGCTTGCACATTATTGTTGTGATGTTTACAACCGATCAGTAGCATCATTCACAATAGTGAATTTCATAGATCAAAACACTATTAAATGATACCCTCTAATTGGCATTACATGATAGATAAAAAGTAAACATGATCATGGGTCGTTCATCTCTATTATGAATGATTTGATTACTATTTGATAGTAATTGACATTTCATGAAGAAATATGTAATAATTACCATGATATAAAAAAGGATCATATTGGAGAGAATATTTATCCCAAAGAGATGAAATATATCTTATGAGGGTAACACACTTATTACAAGGTCATTAGATGAGCACTGATCAAGTTGTTTTCATAATGGTATGTCCTTAGGGATAGCTTAGACGCGATACTATAGTGAAATGACTTTGTGACTAAATGAGTTTATTATTAATAGGTGAAAAGTTGAAACTTAATTATAAATCATTGGAGCCCTAATCATATATGTTCAATCAGTCCCTCCGTTAGCTCGTTAAAATTAGAAATGAATTGCATGTTGAATCAAATAAACAAAAATGGATAGAAATGGTAAAATTGGAGAAATAGAAAATATTTGGAAATGAATATGGCTTTCTCACAAAATGGAAATGACTTGGAAAATTAATTTATAGTCTTCGAATTATTAATTATTTAATTAAAGTTCAAAAATGAAATTAAATTAATTGGTCATGGTAAGTTTGTTGAATGTAGAAATATTAAATACATTTTCTCATAGATTTTTTACAATAAAATTGCAATGATTTTAACAAAATTATAATCGAGTTGAGAAAATTATTTAATTAATAAATTAATTAATTTATTTTAATTAACTTACTGTACTTATTTTGGAAAATTAAAAAAAAACATGTATTTGGTTTAATTGAATTATAAAATACTGAGTTAAAAGTCCAAGATGTACTTATAATTGGAGCTGATATAAGAGAGGCCCAAAACCCGTTCATGCTAGTACATGGGACGACGAACCCTAATATATTTAACTACAGTTGCAGCCCTTCTCTCTCCTAATTGGACTAGGATTTTGTTTTTCTATTGAAATAGACTTTATACTAATTTAATAAAGGTTTCACTTCTCTTTATAAATAAATGACACCAGTAGGGCTAAATACACACTTTGAGATATTTTTATTCAGCTCGAAAATAGTGAGAACTTATATTTTAAGTATAAATTCTATTTTTCGAAATAACAATTCTATTGGTTTCTATTAAAGAGAGATTTGTTTTCCCAGTAAAAGTAAAGTAAATAATTGTTGAATTTGTGTTTGATTCGAATTCATTCAAGCCCACACTCAAAGTTACTCGTGGTACGAAAATAGAGAAGGTCGTTCGGTTGAAAGCCAAGAACAACAAGGATCCGTCTAATTGAAAACACGGTACAATTTTGAAAAATGTTTTATTACTATAAATATCACAAACCGAATTGATTTTCAAAAATTTTAAGTTTCTACTGTGAAAGAAAATCATTTTCGAACCGAACTTTTTCAACAATTGGTATTAGAGTTAGGTTATGCTATGTTTATAGTATAAACCAATACAAAATTTTCTCTCTTCTTCATGTGTGATCAATTTTGAATAAGATGTAACAATTTTGTAATTATATGCATGTTTAGGGGAATGTATGTGAATGAATGTTTGTTACTGTTTTATTATTATGTATGATAAAGTGATTTTTCCAAGTGATTCTTAGAAAATTAAATGTAATTTTTATCAGTTTTTGGGTATGTATAATTAGATTGTGGATTACGGAAGAATAAAAGAAAACTAAAACTAAAGAATTGAAGAAGTGTTTGATGGATGGATTGCTTCTTGATGCCTTAATTTGTGTACAGAAGCCTCTTATTTATAAGCTAAAAGATGTGCACTTTATGCTCGATATGCCCTTGATGCTTTGGGTGCAAGTAAGAAATAAAATCTTCTTGAATCTGGAAAATACGGTTGCAGACATCATCCTTGCTTATGACCAACGTTCAGGCTATAGCTCACCACAAGGTTGTTGTAGCTCAACACAGGGTTGTTGTGGCTTAACACAAGGTTGTGTGTTGCAATATGGACATTGTGTGTTGTGCCACGGACATCGTGTGTCATGCCACGCAAGGCATTTTGTGGCTTTAGATGTTTTTCTCATGCTTTCACGGCTCGGGAAGCTTGTGCATTACTCGGCCTAAGTTCCTACATCAATTAGACCTAAAATTAAGTCTCTTGTGCACTTAAATACACAAATTAATCCTACCTAAGGCTCATGTCAGCCTAATAGGTCATTGAAAACATGAAATTATATAGACTTTTTCAAGCCTTTTCTAGCTCAAATTCATGCAATTTTTTAGTAATTAATGTCGAAATAAACAATTCAATTATACTTAAAATTCCAACATATTAAATTTTAATTATTTCTATAATAATTAATCATGAATTTAACGTATTTTCAACAGTTTGGCACAATTAATGAAAATCATCTCAGTAGACACTACATAATGCCTGAACCCTTAGAGTAATTTATACATCGAGTGAACCAAGAGCAAGGTTGATTATTTTTCCAAAAATTGATGGTTCAAATTATGAATATTCATATACTTTATGATTAAATTTTAATCCAACTGTAATTGGGTAAGAAATTAATATAATGCTTGAAGAGAAAGTGGCCTAGTGTGCTAAATGTGAAGGACTGAACCACCAAGCAAATAGGCAGCCTAGTGTCGTCCACATAGCTAACCCAATAAGCTAAATCTAGTTGATTTTTTATACTTGCAAAACAACCCTCAAAGCTCCCATAAAATCTATTCAAACCCTTGTAAAGCCATTCTTGAAAAGGCACTAAGTCATTGTAATATCCTAGTTAGTTCAAATAAAGAAGCTATGTCGTGTGTTGCATGTCATTTAGGAAAGGAACACAAGCTACCATTTTTTAAATCTGTTTATGAGTATAATGCACCACTTCAACTTGTGCTTGCTGATGTTTGAGGGTCTGCTCCAGTTTACTCTAATGATTTTTGATACTATGTGGCTTTCACAGATGCCTGTACAAGGTATACATGGGTTTACTCCTTGAAAAAGAAGTCAGATGTGCTTACTATCTTTCCTCAGTTTCATAAACTAACTGAGAGATATCTGGGCTGCAAAGTGAAGGCTCTACAGTCTGATGGGGGAGGAGAATTTCAGGTGTTAAGATAATATTTGTCCCAGCAAGGGATCCACATCGTGTTACATGTCCCTACACTTCTATGCATAATGGAGTGGTAGAGAGCAAACATAGGCAGATAGTTGAAACTGGTCTCTCCAAGCTTGCTAACGCTACTATACCTATGTCATAATAGAGTTATGCATTCAGCAGTGCAATATATCTAATAAACAGATTGCCTTCTGCTCCCTTAGGTAACTTTTCACCTTATGAAAATCTATTTCATGAACAACCAAACTATCAGTCCCTAAGAGTCTTTGGATCTCTGTGATTTCCAAACCTGAGACCATATAACACACAAATTACAGTTTAGGTCTACTACTTGTGGTTTTCTTAGATATTCTCCTAGTCACAAAGGATATAAGTGTCAAGACACTTCAAGTAGAACATATATTTCTTGTCATATCACTTTTCATGAAAATACATTCCCATATCACACACATCAAACCACTAACAACTGGTCAGTCTGTACCCTATGTTCAGTCAAATTCTAAACTATTAGTGTTAGGACCAATTGTGCCTGTTCTTCCATTACACCAGCAACTTCAATAAACTCTTTAACTAATGACACTAGAATCAATTCTCCAAAAATAAAACCCTCACCTGCTGCCAGTCTAAATGCAATTGAATTCACTCAGCCATAACCTTCTGGATTTTTTGTACCTAGCCTAGCACAACCTCAGCTACCTAATACCCTTAATACTCATCATAAGATTACGAGAAGCAAAGTTGGAATCTTTAAACCAAAAGACTATCTAGCTAAGGCAGCTTGTTTGTCTAATGATACTCCTACTGATATACATCAAGCAATGTCTGCTGATCTATGGGAGGATGCTGTGCATTTTGAGCTACAGGCTCTCATCGACAATAGCACATGGAGCCTCTGTCCTCTACTTCTTGGCAGAAAAGCTATAGGATGCAAATGGCTATATCAAGTGAAGAAGAAAGCTTATAAAACTGTGGATAAAAATAAAGCAAGGCTAGTGGCTAAGGGATTCTCTCAGCAAGCTGGGATTGATTTTCGAGATGCCTTCAACCCAGTAGTTCGAGCAGTAACTATCAGGAATATGCTTTCCATTGTAGTCATGAATGAGTGGCCATTAAGGTAGGTTGATGTCAACAATGTCTTTCTCAATGGGAGGTTGAATGAAGAAATATACATGGAGCTGCCTCCTAGGTTTAAGGTTTCCAGTTGCACTGATCAGAAGATTGTTTGCAAGCTAAAAAAAGTATTGTATGGCCTTAGACAGGCTCCTCGGGCTTAGTTTCACCCTCTAAGGCAGTTCTTGGTTGATCAACTTGGTTTTCATGCTTCAAAGGCTTATCCCTCTTTGTTCATTCGGACATCCTCAGGCAGTCATCTACTACTCATGGCTTATGTTGATGACATTGTGCTGACTGGTAGCTCGAAAGCAGACATTGATAGAGTGGTGCTTTAGTTATATAATAAGTTTGCCCTTAAGGACATGGGGCAACTTAATTTTTTCTTGGGGATTGAAGTTCAGCATACTTCTCGTGGAGTTTTACTTACTCAGAAAAAGTATGTCACTGACTTGCTTCAGAAAACTGGGATGCTAGAAGCAGCAGCCACACCTACACCCATGGTAAGCTTCCCAAAACTCTCTGCTTCAAATGGCAGTCCTTTTTTTAATTTGTATTTGTATCAGAATATGGTTGGCATGCTTCAGTATGTGTGCATCACTAGGCTTGATTTGTCATTTTGTGTCAACAAATTAAGTCAGTATATGAATGCACCAAGTGAGACTCATTGGAAGGCAGTTAAACATGTGTTGGGATATCTCGTTGGTACCATGGAGCATGGTTTATTTGTTGCGAAGGGATAGTGTAAGTTGGTCTACTACTCAGATGCTGACTACGCATCATCTCTTGAAGATAGAAGGTCCACATCTGGATATGTTGTAGTTCTTGGCCTTACTCCTGTTGCTTGGTGCTCCAAGGAACAAGTTGTTATCTCTCGCTCATCCTTAGAGGCAGACTATAGGAGTTTAACAAATTATGTTTTAGAGCTTCTATGGGTAAAGAACTATTGACTGAGATGGGAGTTTTAGTAGGTCAACCTCTAGTGGTGTGGTGTGATAACACTTCCATAATGTCAATGGCAGCCAATCCACATGCTAGAGTAAAGCATGTTGAGATAGATCATTATTTTGTTCATGAGAAGGTTCTTGATGGTACTTACAGGTTAATTTTGTACCCTCCATAGAGCAAGTAGCTGATGTACTCACCAAACTGATTACATCGAAGTAGTTTGCATCGTTTTGTACTGCCCTTAGAGTGTTGTCTAGTAGTGATCTTGAAAAAGAAAGTTTAGAAAACCAGGGGAATGATAGAGTAATTGATCAAGTCAATTGAACTGTTAATCAGTTTGTAGCAGTTAAAGGCAGTTAGCTAGGAGTTAGTCAGTTGTAAAGTCAGTTGTAACTCTCTGTTAGTGTGTCTAAATACAACATTCGTTCATGCATGCTACAAGTCTTTGATCAATGAGAAAAGTATTTTACAAAGATTTCTTTTCTTTCATAGTTTAACATACAAAACTGAAGTCGAACCAACCACTTAGGCTGCCCATTCTATTAATTCAATGAACAAGTTCTTTCATATATGTTGTAAGCATTTGAGTGGAAGTGTAAGAGTGATTCTTCTCTTGTTTATTCTGATGTTTGTTTTCTTTTCAAGTTCTTCTCAAAGTTGAAAAGTTTTCAAACTTGTTCTTATCATTGATGTTTTCAAGATGTTCATCTTTTAGAGGTTTCGTAAAGAGATTCGAATTCTGGTTTTCTTTTTTACTAAAGTAATTCAATAGTTTCGCTATATTATTACATGGACGACAACTATACACTTTCAAATTGTGATTTTTAAATTCCATTTAAAATAAATCATTTTCTTTTCTTTCCACAATTTAGCCAAATAAAATAATTAATATTCCTTTCATTTCCTTTAATAATTTTAATTATCCAAACAAAAGTTAAATATATCATCTTCTTTCTTTAACCTTCCATTCATTTATTTTCTCTTCCTTTCCCTTCATAATATTTATCCAAAATTACTATTTAGGTTCTTTACAATTTTTTAAAATTTTAAATTAGTAAAGGTAAAATTACAATTTGATCCGTTTAAAATTATAAATTTTTTATTTAATTTTTTAAAAATTATAAAAATATAGCTACAAAAAATTAAAATTTAATTTAGCCCCCCTAAAAAAAATTTTGAATTTGCTCTTGGTTTGGCCTTAGAGAGCCTTCAAAATTGATTTGTCATTAGAAGCACCAAAATATAACTTATCCCTAAAAATATCGAAAATAATTATATAAAGGAAGTAGGGTCAAATCCTCAGGGATTGGACTATGACAGATTCTTGTATATCGAAATTTCGAATGCAGTCGTGCCTAGGAAAAGTGTTCGACCTAGAGAAAAAATAAAGAAACAGAATTAAAAATCTGAATGAATTGAGATTTTAATAAACTGAAATTGCAGTACGAAAATAAACAAAATTGAGAGAAAGGGGTTTTTCTTGATTTCTGAAATTCTAGCCTTCGGTTATCTTTATTTTTCCTTGGTTCAATCATAGGCTTTTAGATGGTTCTTCCCGTGACCGAATAAGTCAGTTATAATGTAAGAGGACGCCTACGACCACCAGCTCCAATTATAGCTTTGTGATTTTAGAGGAACATAACTCTAGCCAACCGTCATTCTAGTGGGACTGTCCTACACTAGATCATCTCTTCTCAATGACGAATAACACGCCATTCTGTCTCTTTGGCTCGATAACCTCTTGCGTAGTAAGTTAGCAAACCGACTATGCAACCTTCTCAAAACATACAAAGTGTTCATCTTCACACAAGATGAAAAGATTACTTTTGAAAGGCCATGGACGGAAGCGTCAGTCTCGTAATGCGGAGAAGTAATGAATACTCGGTTGAGAAGGGTTAAGTGTGGGTTCTAAGCCTCATGAACCCTTTTGATAAATTTTGATAACCTTCGGCTAGATGGGTTTCAGTTGCTCATGCTTTTTGGAAAAATACACAAGCTTATGGAAATATAATTTTTATTGAAAGAAACGACTAGGGTTTTGGGAGATGAAGGATTTTACAAAAAATTCGAAGTCAATAATTCATATCACTCCATCCCCTATTTATAATACATGAAAAACCTTAGTTGTATCCAATTTAAACTCTAAAAAGATAATTAAAATTAAATCTAAACAATAATTCCCTAGTTAGATTCAAATTAAACTTTAAATTATAATGCTTAAAAGATAATTTAAAATTAAATATAAACAATATCATAATAATCCTAAAAAATAAAATTTAAATTTAAATTTAAACAAAGTCTTATGTCCAATAAATATCTTCCCATGTCTTCCACACTTTTGCATTTTCGGTACTTCTTCTTCCATATTCACGCTTTTTGCCTCAAATTTCCTTTTGTCTTCAATTTAGTCCCTACAAGATAAAAGAACCATAAATAGCCCAAATTAGTAGCATCATACTAAAAATATATATATAATTAATATACAAAAGTATGTCACTTTTGAGCATTATCATATTTTCCCTTGCTTAGCCCATTCTTGTCCTCAAGTATGGTTCCTAATCCACTAAGTAATTTTGATTTTACCATGGAAAGAAGTATCACTCTAAAGGATTACACACAATTAAGCATAATGCATATGAAACTAAAGAGAACCTTTAGCTTGCTGTAAGTAAAATCGAAAAGGTACTCCAATTTAAAAACACAAAAATAAATCAACTTGAATTATTTCATGAAAGTTAGGTAATGTACTAAACTTACCAAGACACCTATTTGTTCACCCTTAGTCCCCAAATTTAATTCTCTTCCTTTTATTTTGTCGATTTTCTTTTTTTCTTCTTTTTTTCTTTTGCTTAAGAATATATTGGTCCTTCTGACGCGAAATAGAATGACAACCCAAGCACTCCATCCCGATTACTTAGTCCAACACACTCCTAATTTTTTTTATTTTTCCATAATTTCGATTAGCGGAAATTTACCTAACACGTTACACAACCTTTTTACGCGAAGTAGGATGACACCCTAAGCACCCTACTCCGATTACTCAGTCAGTCACGTTTTAAGTTGTCCTCATAACCACAAAATCATCAAAGTTTTTTTTTCTTTTTTCCTTTTCTTCGGACAGAGAGTTTTAATTTTGGAGGACTGGAAAAACAATCAAGTGTCAAAAATAAGGTTTGGCAACTAACTAACAATGATGAAAATAAATTTAGCATGCATCCGTATTAAATGTCCTCTTTGCACCTAGACTCAATCGAATTTACTATAAGCAAGATAGAGTTAACTTCATTAATCATAATTATTTCAGCCTAATAGAAACAATAGTGGAGATGAAATCAATCAGAGCAAAATCATAATTAACTCAGTAGACAAGAAGCATGCTCATTGGCAAAAAAGTGGGCAATTCGTGGTCAAAATCTTGGATGAAAAAGGACATGATATACTTAAAAAATAAATGTGGACAAAACAAGCAGAAGGCAACAACAATAGTAAACACAATAGTAAAAACGACGGATAAAACAGAAAAAATTGATGAGGAGTGTCTCCCCTACTTAAAACACATTTCCCTGAATGTGCAAAATAATATGAATAAATACAATGAAAAAGAAAGGGTTGAGAATACTCCCCATGTCATTTCCATTACCGTCATTCTCCTGTAAATTTGATTCCCCGTTTTTCCTAGACGAAATAAATTTATTAACATGCAAGAAAAAACCTAGAACTAAAACTAAAAATAAAAATAAAAATGAAAATAAAATTGGGTTGCCTCCCAACAAGTACTTGTTTAACGTCGCTAGGTTGATGACCGAACTAGTACTGAGGTCGTTCTAGTTGAATTTTTTCAATTGTATGGACATGGAAATTTGGTGCTTGCACAACAGAAGGTAAAAGTTTAGTATTCATATGGAGAAATAATTTATTAACAAATTCACAATTTGGATCTGAATCTAAATTATCATTAAACAATATTTTAGGTTCATCTTCATGGAGTGATTTGGAAGTCTCTTCTACAAGGATTCAACTATATCAACACGATTTACGTTCAAGATTTCACTAGGGTGACTGATGGCGTCGTAAACATTGAACTTCATGATCTACCCGTCAAACTCCATCGTGAGGGTTCCGCTACGCACATCAATCTTATAATTTACGATACTAAGGAAAGGTCGCCCTAACAAGATGTCTGAAGATTGAGGAGTGTTATCCTCTTCCATTCTTACCACATAAAAATCTGCAGGAAATATAAGTTCATTGACTTTCACCAACACGCCTTCAAGGACTCCCTTAGGATGCACAATAGACTTGTCTGCGAATTGGATTATAACACGTGTTTCCTTCAAAAAAGCCCACATTAAAAGACTCATAAATGGAAAAAGACATTACATTTATAGAGTCCCCCAAGTCAAACATAGTTTTTTTTTAACTAAGTGGTCTATATTGCATGGTATTGCAAACATGCCCCTATCTATACATTTTGCTGGCATCCTTCACTGCAACACCGTAGATACATTCTCACCAACGTTTAGCTTTTCATTTCCAGTCAATTTTCATTTGTTGGTGCAAAGCTCCTTAAGAAACTTGGCATACCATGGAATTTGTTTAATGGCATCTAACAACGGTATGTTTACCTATACTTTTCTGAACGTTTGGAGCATATATTTTTCGTCCTTACCTTTATGATCTTGTTTTAACCGTCCTAGAAATACGGGTTGAATTTTGGGTAATAGAGGTTTCGTTCGGACATTTTGGTTGTTCTCTTCTTTTCCTGGGCGGAATCTTGACCAAGATTTTTGCCAAGATTTGGTTCCAGTATTTTCCCACTTTTCAACGTCACTGCATTTGCATTTTGTCTTAGGTTAGGTTCTGTTTGTGACAGCAGCCTTCTCTGTGCACTTAATTTCACAACTGACGTGGTCAACTCTTTTATAAATGTCTTTGTTTTCTGTTGAAAATCAAGCATATTAACTGCTAATTTATTTACCATGGCTTCTAGAGAAGTACCTGAATTTTGTGTTTGTCATGGAAACTGATTTTGGTATGGCTAGTTGTATTGTGGATTCGCCCCATAACTCAAGTTAGGATGGTCTTTCCATCCTGTGTTGTATGTATTAGCATACAGGTCATATCACCTCTAGGGTGTTCTAGGGAAGTTTCCCACAGCATCTAATTGGGTCATAGAATTATCATACAAACTAAGGTATGAGCCGGTTGTGTGTTCAGATTCTGCAAAAATTTTGCATAATCGGGTTGGTCCTGCTTTTACTGCAATAAAAGAATTCATAATATTAGTAAGTTTTTCAACTTTATCTTCTAAGGTTGAACTTGTTAAAAAATAAATAGGAAAGATCAGCCTAAGTTGTAATAGATCCAGGAGGTAGATAAAACAACCACTCCCTAGTAGAGTTTGTTAGGGAAAAAGGGAAAGCGCATAATTTGATTTGATCCTCAATTACCCCCTGAGGTTTCATGCTTAGACAAACCATATGAAACTCTTTTAGATGTTTATATGGATTTTTATTTTGCAATCCATGAAAAGTTAGCAGCAACTGGATTAAACTTTATTTAAGTTCAAAATTAGCATCCACAGTAGGTTGTATATTTGTAGAAGCCTCGGCCATTTGCCCAATCATTTGAGTCATGGGTTGTGGTGTCGGATTTGGATTTTTGTTAACCCTAGAGTTAGCCATTTCTTCTGGTGGAACGATTGCTACTCTTTCGTTTTCCAGTGTTAGATTAGGGTTTTCATTAAACCTAGACTCGACTTTGTCGCCTTCTTTTACTTCTGATGGTGGACTATACTTTGTTCCTGCTAGCTCTAACTGCGTTTTTTGTACTTTCATTTCCTTACGGTTAGTTCTCATAGTCTTTTCAATTTTTGGATCGAACAGGAATGCAAGATTTCCTGAAACAAATCTTAAGGAGTGGACTGTGACAGATTCTTGTATATCGAAATTTCGAGCGTAGTCGTGCCCAGAAAATCTGTCCTACCTAGAGAAAGAATAAAGAAACATAATTAAAAATATGAATGAATTGAGATTTTAATAAATTGAAATTGCAGTACGAAAATAAACAGAATTGAGAGAAAGGGGTTTTTCGATTTCAGGAATTCCAGCCTCCAATTATCTTGATTCTTCCTTGGTTCAGTCATAGGTTTTTAGATGGTTTTTCTCGTGACTGAATAAGCCAATTATAATTGAAGAGGATGCCTACGACCACCAGCTCTAGTTATAGCTTTGTGATTTTAGAGGAACCTGACTTTAGCCAACTGTCACTCCAGTAGGACTGTCTTACACTAGATCATCTATTCTCAATGACGAATGTCACGCCATTTTGTCTCTTTGGCTCGATAACCTCTGATGCAGTAAGTTAACAAACCGACTGTCCAACCTTCTCAAAACATACAAAGTGGCCATCTTCGCACAAGATGAAAAGATTACTTCTGAAAGGACATGGACAGAAGCGTCAGTCCCGTAATGCGGAGAAGTTATGAATACTCGGTAGAGAAGGGTTAAGTGTGGGTTCTAAGCCAAATAAACCTTTTTGAGGAATTTTGATAACCTTCGGCTAGATGAGTTTCAATTGCTCATGCTTTTTTGAAAAATACACAAGCTTATAGAAATAGAATTTTTATTGAAAGAAATGACTAGGATTCTGGGAGATGGAGAATTTTATAGAAAATTGAAAGTCGATAATTCATATCACTCCATCCCCTATTTATATAATACATGAAAATCCCTAGTTAGATCCAATTTATCTCTAAAAAGATCATTAAAATTAAATCTAAACAATAATTCGCTAGTTGAATCCAAATTAAACTCTAAATTATAATACTTAAAAGGTAATTTAAAATTAAATATAAACAATATCATAATAATCTTAAATAATAATCATAAAAATAGGATTTAAATTTAAACAAAGTCTTATGTCCGAGAAATCTCTTCCCAATTCTTCCACACTTTTGCATTTTCGACACTTCTTCGTCCATATTCACGCTTTTTGACTCAATTTTTTTTTTGTCTTCAATTTAGTCCCTACAAAATAAAAGAACCATAAAAAACCAAATTAATAGGATCATATTCAAAATATATATATAATTAATATATAAAAGTATGTCAGTTTTAAGTATTATCAAGAATACAAGCTCCAACAACCTCAACCATGCTCTCCAAGCAAAATATTCAACCTCCAATACTCTCCACTGGAAGAGATATAAATTATAAGCTTTTAAGTAAAAAAATTTTATTTAATCATATTTTTACTATTTGAATACAGAAAAGGATAAAACCTTATTAAAATCCTTTTGCTATCTTAATTTCGTAAAATAAATTTAGTTTACGCTACTAATTTTAGTTGATTTTTTGGCAAGCCAATTGCTACATAATGAAAATAAAATAAAAGGTATATAAATGTATCCCAAAAACAGAGCTAACAGGTGTAGGAGAAATCATGTTATTGGGTTTGGAATGATCCCATTAAATGTGGATGAGACCACTTTATTTAAAGTAATTAGTAACAAAACGAATAAAAAATAATATAAAATAAATAAAAGTGATTATTTTTGTGTTTACCCCTTCATTTATGACATTAATTTTAATTTTATTAATTTTTTGGAAAGATCATGAATACGTTTAAGGATCCAATCATTCATGAGCAATTATTATATAATATTAATCGACTTAATAATTTAGGGTTTAGGGTTTAATCAATAAGGATAGTGCTAGGAAAGGTATTTATAAAATATTTAATCAACAAATTAGTTAGCAAAAAGATAATAATTTGGAAGAGTATAAAACTGAACTAAAATTAATCTAAGTTAAAAATAAAAATAAAGTTTAATTCAAATGCACGATTTTTAAGCTTTAATCAATATGACATAAATGTGTTAGGTTAATTGCTTTAATTACTAAATTAAATCTAAATCATGTTCATGCTTGTTATGAAATAAATTCATGGCAACCTAAAATCTTGCTAACTTATGAACAACATTACTTACAAAAATCAATTTATCTCTTGACGATATTCCTATGTCAATTCAACCGACTAAACTAACTTTCAATAGGTAAATGCGTTACGGCACATACATACTTTATGAACTCAAAGTAATCTCTTGAACATACACCTATGCCAATACAACCGATTAAATTAAAATTCACAAGTAAAGGATCAAGTAAAGTAACAACATACACCTATATTGAAACAATTTAATCGCAAAAATCCTGAAAGTTATGCAAGGTTATGTATCATTCAATACCATCACTAATATAACCTTCAGCTTCCTTAGAAGATTAAACATGCACAAATTAAATAGTGTGCCCATTAATCACAATTTCAATGCAGTTAAATGATTAGTTCAGTAGTTATATCACAAGGGTAATGCAATTATAACTTAGGCATGATAATATTTAATTAAACAAAACATTCAAGGCCTATAACAACAAAAACATAATTCATGATTAAATCAAGCACTGAACACAATCAACCCAACACTTAAAAAAATTTAAGCCATTTTAATTAAATAAAGAATAGCAGTCACAATATTCATAATAATAACAACAAGAATCTAAAAGAGAGAAAAACAATAAGATTAAATCCGATAATTTCTCTAGAACTGTTGTCGCGTTCTTTGTCGTTCTTGCTCGATTCTTCTCAGATCGAGGTCTCTTATGAACACACAATGAGACTATTTCAAAGTTTAAAAACCATTCTTTCCCAAGAGGGGAAATCGGCAAGGGAATTGGAAGGGAAATGAAAAGGAAAACAAAAGAGCAAATGAGTGAAAGAAAATATAATAGTGAGTGAATTGGAGTGTTGAAATGAGAAGCTTAGGGGGTGTTTTTACAAGTGAGAGTTAAGTGCTATATTTAGCAAATAAATATCAGCCACTCAATCCCCATGTCTGGCCACCCTTGGAGCAAGTTTAACTAGTTCAAACTTTACTTAAATCGATAAAATCACCAAAAGTGGAAGGGTTTGAAAGGAATTTAAATGGACTTTGAGGGCTGATTTGCAAGGATGAAAAATCAGCTAAATTAGCTGATTGGGTCATCCTTTTGGACAGCATTTGAGCTTACTGATACGAGTTGCAAGGCCCAAAGTCCAACGTATGAACGTGATGGGCTCAATCTTCCTCAAGGACCAATAACGAGGTCAAAAGCCAAGAAAATTAGAGCAAAATTGAACGGGACCATCCAAGACTTCGTTACCAATGCCCTAGATGCGTACATGATCGAAAAAGAAAATCAAGATTCACTTTCTTGTTTTCATGAAAATCAAGAAACCGAATCTTGGTCCAATTATGTTATTTCAAACAATTTCAAGAATCAAGAAAATCAAGATTTCAGTTCTTGGAAAAAGAAACCGAATCTTGCAGCCAAGGCACATTGGATTTCTTGTACACCTTGGACGAGCCAATTTCGGGAGCAAACAGATCACAAGACCAAGTTCTTGTAAAAAGGCCCATTAAGATATCTACAAGTTCATCTTGAAGTTTAGAAAGTAATTTAATTGAATATCATGTCAAATTATTAAAGTGGCCCAAATTGGAAAGTATTTAAATTTAGGTCCAATTTTTATTTTAATAAGTGGATCATCATGTAAGAATTCAGCCCAAGGAGCCCATTCAAAGCCCTTTGGCCGAAATTCCCTGATACGAGTCGCAAGGCCCAAATTCAAGCTTATAAATGTGATGGGATCAAAGTTTCTCAAGGCCCAATAATGAGGTCGAAGGCCAAGCAAATTCGAGCAAGATTGAACAGGACCATCCAAGACTTCATTACCAAGGCCCTAAATGCGCACATGGCCGAAAAAGAAAATCAAGATTCACTTTCTTGTTTTCAAGAAAATCAAAAAACCGAATCTTGGTCCAATTTTTTCATTCCAAACAATTTCAAGAATCAAGAAAATCAAGATTTCAAATCTTGGAAATTTTGGTCCAAGAAACCGAAGCTGCCAATTTTCAATTTGGGGAAATCAGTAGGCTTGCGACGACTTTTTGGTTGGGATCCAGGAATTTATGGGTTAAGTTGAGATGTCTGCATGGATTTTGAATATCTATCTCTTATCTTTGAAATGCACTTTGAATCACTTGATTTCAAGTTCGGGAGCTCAAGTTATGATCATTTTAATAAAGACTGACAAGCAGAATTTTTGGACGTGATTATGACGGGAATTGCGAGTTTTGGGCTTTTAACTTGAGTTTAAATCATATTGGATTCAGGTTTTAGGTTTAATTTTTATTAAATATGAGCCCAATATTGTATTATCAGCTCTTATTATTTTATTGTTATTTTTTATTCCGAATTTTTAAATAATTATTAAGTAGTTTAAGTTTTTAGGAGTTTTATGTCAACAAGAAAGTTTATTGTTTAGATTAGTTAGAGTTCTAGTTTAATTAAGAGTTTTATTTAGATTTATTTAGCTTGCCTATATATAGGCCTTGGAATTGTAAACAAAGCACTTGATTTTGATTATTTTGAGTTAATAATAATTCTCTTTGAGTTTTTTCTTCAAGAATTGCTCTTGAGTTTTTTTTAAAAGTTGTTTTAACAATCTTTTAGGTTGTGGGAATCATCTTCAAGCTTTTTCTTGCGAAGATCTCTTTCTTGGAGGGGAAATTAGAGCCTTTGAAGGGAGTTGTGGATTCTTATTGTTTCCAAGGCTTCTTAGGACGTTATCTTCTCTTTTCTATCTTTAATCTATCATTCTAGTTTGATCTAGTGTATTTCTTGTTGTTTAGGGTTATTGATTTAGTTGTTTTCATTCTAGGTTGAAATTGCTTCAAGAGGGACGTTCTCCTACCTTGACCCATCAAGGAACACATCAAAAATTAGGAGATTCAATATTTTCTTGCTATTTCAAACGTTCTTGCTTAAATAGTTTGCTTTCATCTTTTAAATCACTTCTAACGAATCTATTTTGTGTTTTTATTTTCAGATATGGTTGGGACGTTTTCTTGAGGTCCAATGACGGTTTCTTTCATCCAAGAAACCCTAATTTCGTTCTCTATTGGATCCTTTATCAGCCATTCATCTTTCTTGTGTTTTAATTTTCATTTGATTATTCTTCTTGTCAGCTAATCTGTTTTCTTTGTTTTTGTTTCAGATTACTTTTGTCTAGAGCTTTAGGGTAGATCCGCGACTTGACAACTTTACGATCCTGTTCCGCGTTCATTTTGTATCATTCCCCATATCCACACTTAAATTTATTTTGTTTTTTTTATTATATTTGATTAACTGTCATGGTTAGAATTGTATTAAGGTTAGAAAAGCTTATTTTGGGGGCCTATAAGTAGCATGGTCGTTCCCCCTTGAAAAGACACTCGATTTTGATTATTTTGAGTTAATAATAATTCTCTTTGAGTTTTTCTTCAAGAATTGCTCTTGAATTTTTTTTAGAAGTTGTTTTAACAACCTTTCAGGTTGTGGGAACCATCTTCAGGCTTTTTCTTGCCAAGATCTCTTTCTTGGAGGGGAAATTAGAGCCATTGAAGGGAGTTGTGGATTCTTATTGTTTCCAAGGCTTCTTAGGACATTATCTTCTCTTTTCTATCTTTAATCTATGGTTCTAGTTTGATCTAGTTTATTTCTTGTTGTTTAGGGCTATTGATTTAGTTGTTTTCGTTCTAGCTTGAAATTGCTTCAAGAGGGACGTTCTCCTACCTTGATCCATCAAGGAACACATCAAAAATTAGGAGATTCAATCTTTTCTTGCTGTTTCAAACGTTCTTGCCTAAACTGTTTGCTTTCATCTTTTAAATCACATCTAACGAATCTGTTTTGTGTTTTTATTTTCAGATCTGGTTGGGACTTGCCCAATTCGGGGTGGTTCGATCCTCGATTGCATGCACATCGAGCCACTTTGCACCAAGCTTTATAACTTAATTTCTAATCCAATTTAATTGAGTTAAAAATATATTATAAAGTATAATAATACTCATCAATTGGACTGAAATTTGCTAGAAATTTAATCTTCTTAACTCTTAATTCACTCGATGTAAAAATTCCTTCAACGATTCAGACCTTCTACAATGTTAGTCGAGTTGATTTTCACCAATTATGCAAAACTGTCAAAAAATCACCAAATTCATCCTTAATATTTATAAATATAATTAAAATCAATATGCTGGCAAATTTAGTACAAATTAATTTTAAAATATTTAATTTATTTTTCGACATTAAGTACTAAGAATTTGCATGAATGTAAGTTAAAAAGGGCATGAAAAAGTCTATATATTTTCATCGTTCCACAGGCTGATGAACTGCAGAAAACGTGAGAACAAGGGCGAACCTGGAGGAGGGTGTCTAATGAGAAAAATACTGAAATAGAGGTGTTGCAAGAGGAAATTTGTCATCTTACTAAAGAATTAAAGACAAAATAAGAGCAAAACAAAGAGGTCACGGAAGAATATACAGAGCTTGTGGAGCGTTTTATCGTAGTGGAACAAATGGCAATAAGCCGACAAGAGGCGTTTGCAACAATGCACAGGGAGGGTCAGTTTTTCGCTTAGCGCCGATGTCATATGTGAGAACAGATTAAAGAATTCAAAAAGGAATCCACTCTTTTTGCAACTCGAAACGAGCCTGCCATGAAACTTCTGGAGGTGGCTTGGGCACATTATCAAAAGTTCATCAAGCTCATGAGGAGGAAGAAGTAGAATGGTGAGTAGAGATTTGCCCTATGACAATAGGATCGATTAGGATTTTCTTTAAGTGTCAATGAAAAACGAAAAAAAACTTTGTAAGCCGAACAATTTTCAAACCTTCCATGAAAGAAAATGTTTATATTCAAGTATATTTACGACAATGTGCCCCAATTTCATTCATTCATCCATTCATTCACTCATTCGCTCATTTGTTTATTTAGAAACATTATTTGAAAAAAGAACATTTTTTTATAACATTCAAATAATATTCTAACTTTGGAAATAAACGTCATTCAAAAAAGGACCAAGGATAGCTCACCGGTATAACACACGCTCAAAAGCCAAGAAAATGACGGAAGAAGAATTAGCACACATGACCAAACTGGAGGAACATATAGAAAAGATGATGGAAATGATTACAACAATGGTCAAGGGCAAAGCCAAGGTAGGAGAAAGAAGTGACACTTTGGACAATCCTTTCCTTATTTGCAGTGATGCAGAGGAAAATCGCAAAGATTTATCGCTTTAGGTGCCAAGTGTGACCATTCAAATCCCAAGAGTAAACGAGTTGTCTGCAAGCGAGGAGCTGAGAGAAGTGGACAAGGGAAAATCGATTATGGATGAAGAAGCTCATAAATTCAACCTAATTGAGGAATGTTTGAAAGCCATCGAAGGATTAGACACCTTCGGATTTGTAGAAGCAGAAGGTCTGTGTCTAGTACCCGATGTGGTCGTCCCACCAAAATTCAAAGTTTCTATTAAGGCCCAAATTATCATCATCATCATCATTATTATTATTATTATTATTATTATTATTAGGGCCCAAGGCCCAAGTTGTTACAATGGTCAGCTAGGGTTTCATGAATTCAACCTAATTGAGGAATGTTTGAAAGCCATCGAAGGATTAGACACCTTCGGATTTGTAGAAGCAGAAGGTCTGTGTCTAGTACCCGATGTGGTCGTCCCACCAAAATTCAAAGTTTCTATTAAGGCCCAAATTATCATCATCATCATCATCATCATCATTATTATTATTATTATTATTATTATTAGGGCCCAAGGCCCAAGTTGTTACAATGGTCAGCTAGGGTTTCATGAACCCTATCCTCCCCTCTTGCCACACATCACAAACATAAAAAATAGTGTCAAACCATTAATCAACAAATCAATGGAAACATAACAATAAATTACAAATAAACAAAATTGAAAAAGAGTATCTATGCATGGAATGAAAGAAAAAAAGAAGAGGCTTTTCATATATTGTTTTTTTTTTAAAGGTAAGAAAAATAACAACGACAAGAAGCATTCTATTTTTGGGGCTCCAATGAAGGGGACGATACCGGACTATCGGTCCTTCGCCCCTAGGAGCCCCAAAAATCCTGTTTTTTTTCCTTTCCATTTCTAAAAGTTTTCTAAGAAAAAGTGTTTGGTCTTGGGAAAAGTTTTGATATTTTTTTAAAAAAAGAGTAAGTTTAGATTTTTAAGAATAAAAATATGTTTTTTAGTCATTTTAAAGTAAAAAAGTTTAAAATTTTTAAAAAAAGTTTTGGTATTTTTAACTATTTCAAAATAAAAGTTTTGATCCTTAAGAAAAGTAGTGATTTCGTTTAAAAATTAGAAAAAAATTGATTTAGTCAAAAAAAATTTCGGCCACCATACACGGCGGCTCCACCAATGGAAGCCAAAGAGCCATTGTGCTCTTCGGTGGTGGAGCCATGGCCAACATAGGAGGAAGAAGAGAAGGAGGAAGACTTTTTTTTAAATGAGGTTAAAAATGAAAGAATATATAGAATTTTCTCATTTATAAGTGTCAAAATGGGTAATTAATTCCCACCCAATTCCTTTTTTAAATTTATGAAACATACCTTTTGTTTTTGCAGCTTCACTCTTACTCTTTGGCCTATTTACACCTGTAACCTTTTGTTTATTGAAACCTTCGATTTAATCTGAAATTTCAAAATTAAAAGCAAATTAATTGCTACATCAGTCATCATTCTTCCACATTTTTTTTCTTTTAGTTCCAAAATCAAGCTATGTCATTTTGTTTCCATCTTTAATAAGTTATTTACATTTATATTTTCCCTTTAATTTGCATTTATGCTTTTTATATTTGATGTCAATTATGCACTTTATTTTGTTGCTTTTATATTTATTCACACTTATATAATTTTTATTTATGTTTATTTCATCTTTATTTGTTTTCATGTTTATTTATATTTATGTTTTTTTACACATTCCCCTTACATACATTTTAATATTATTCTCTTTTTTTCTTTCATTTATTTAAGTTTTCTTTTTATTATTGTCTTTTTTGAAAGAGTTTTAACTTTTCATTAACTTTAGCCAATTTAATTAATTTTCCTAATTTATTACTATTCGTTTTAAAATAGGGAATTTTAGGTATTTTTCCATCCTATAAATGTTGACATGAAGTTAGTTAAGTAGGTGTTATATTTTAATGATACCATAAGATTTTTACATTTGAATTTAGCTTAGTCTTTAAGATCTTATCTACCATTTGCCTTAGAAAAATTATAAATATTATGTAGGATTTCATTTTTTTCATTAGAGTTTTAAACTAATTTAAAATATCGTATAGGATAATTAATATGTACATATTCTTTAAGACTTTGTTCAAGTTTAAAACTAAGAATTTTTGTAGGTGAATTGTAAATCATGAGTAAGTTTTTCTAAGTTTTTTATTTTAGAAACTCTTTAAGAAAGCTAATAAATGTTACTTAAGATATATTATTTTAGGATTTTGATGAATTTAAACCTTAGATCAAGAATTTTAAAATAAGATAAATCATAAACCCTAAAAAGAATACTTTCGTAAGATCTTGATAGGTCCAGCGTTATTAATTGAATTTTTAAAATAATAATAATAATAAAAGATCAAATAAGTTGTAGATGAATTTTAATGTTTCTCTTAATTTATTGGTAATTTTTAGTTTTTTTATAGAATTTTAAAATTGAGTTAGTTTTAGGAATTGAAAGTATTTTACTAGAATTATTTAGGCATCCCTTAGGGTTTCTATTAAAAGTAAAAATCTCTAATTTAAGTTTCAAATTAGATAAGTTTAAGAAACACGTCTTAGTCAATTTACAAGTAAACCAGAGGCATTTTTTACAGTTTTTATTTGAGATTTTCATAAGATTTTAGCCCAGATCAAGACATTAATATGTTTAAATGAAAAAAACTAGCTCCCAAGACCCCGTAAAACTATCCCCGGATAGGTATTGTGGGGGTGCTACAACCTTCCTCACATGTAACCATACTCCCGAACCCGAAATTTGGTGATGAGATCGAGTCTAGACTTTTAAGATTTTTCTGTAGTATTAATTATAGACTTTTGGACGATAGGTGGCTAACTAACCTAGCCCTAATTGGTTATTGGTGACTTTCTTTTTATATTAGTCCCTTCGTGTCTAGTTTTGCTTACTAGGCCCCTATACTCTTATGTAGGCAATGTTATGAGAACTTGGTGACTCCACTGGGAACGTTAGTGAGTTGACTTACTTAGGTTTGAGAGCTAGGTTTTTTCGTATTTGTGCAGATTAGATTTATTTATTCATGCATTAATTTATTTAATGGTCTAATGTCATTTTAAATTGTTGAATATGTGTTAAATATTGATTTATTTGTTCATTTCATTTGCTTATCCTATTTTGATATATATGCCAACGTGTTTGTTTATTCTTTTATCTATGAAATTGATTAATTCATATGTCGACTCTACCGTCGTGGGGCAGATATAATTGACATTCATTTTGCATCTTGCTTTCTGTCCTACGCTCAAGCCCATCCCGTTTAGGAGGAGTAGTCTTAAGCTTTCGTGTGATAATATGTCACTATATAAGTTTAAGGACTACTCCTTGATTAAGATGGACATAGATGTTCATGTAGCAACTGCTACCGTGTATGCTATGGAAGTTTTACCACCTAAGGGCCAACCCTTTTTAAAAGGGAATGCATTCCTATGGATGTCGTATTTAAGCCTTGGGTTCCCCGTGCATTAGAGTCAACAGTAAGCCAACATGTAATGACCATTTTAAATGTGAAGCCTAGATATAAGAGTTGTACCTTACACTCATAATAATACCTTATAGGACCTCATGAGCATTTATCTTATGTTTTGTGTTTGAATTTGTTTGCAATGTTTTATTATTTAATTTTGCCTTTTTTATGCTTCATTTGACTTTTTTTTACTGATTTTGTTTCTCTTGTGACTTTGTCTCTCCATGGCATAATTCATGCATCATTTAAATACCTGGTGTACAGTGTCGCATCTATATTCGACATGAACACACTTTGAGAAGATTCAGTTGTTCGGCATGGGTAGAAAAAATAAGGATAATAGCGAGAATGTCAAAGGATACTCAGAGCATAGAATGCGATTACTAGATAGCTAGTTTTGACTCGAGCCTGCCTCAGATAGTTCGCATGGATTGTAGGAGAAATTGCGTAGATGAGTTAAAGGGAATATGGAAATAATGGGACGAGGCTAAGAAAATGTTCTTCCGTGCCAAGTATGGCTATGTAGCACAGCTTCTGTTCATTAATTATGTGAGCTCATAATCGTTTTATAATTACAAGTCACTCGATTGCTCGACTGTTTCTAAACAGGTACTTGATAACTAAAGAAATATGATAGGAATCTTGAATTAACGACTTGTACAAGAAAAGAACTAGCATTATTGGAACGTGACCCACTTTCTATATGACAAATAATCGAAAACAAGACTAGAATCGAACAAACCCCGACTCATTATTTATGAAAGAAACAAGAACCGACGGTATAGAAAAGAAAGAAGAACGCCACAAAGCAATAAGCCTTGATAAGTTCAGTTTGTTTTTTCTAAAGAACTCAAGAGAAATTCTCATAAATTGTATATTCATTCTTTATTCATCCTCCTAACAAGGTTCTGTTTACAGATTATTATAGACAACTTTTGTGACTATTCAAATGCCTATGTGAGACCTTTGACATTCAGCCATTAACTAAAGTTAATATAAGCACTAATTTCATTTTAACTCTTTTAGGGAAGCCAATTAGTCATGTGATCTCTTCACTAGGATCTGATGTAGTTGAAAGAGCATGACATTTCTCCTTAAATGAAGATTTATTGTATCCTTAATGTGTGTCTCTTCAGCTTCCTTAAAATAGATTTGTATTAGCTTGTGTAACAACCAAAAACATTCAGACTTGAAGAGTCTCATATGGTCCATTAAACAACCTCCATAATGTTCTTTAAAAAGCTTTGAAACCTTCTAACTTGAAGAGTATTTAATCATAGGAAAAGTCACCTGCAAAAATAGATATTTAAGCATTGAACAATAACTTAAAACACTCATAAAAACATCATATTTAATAGCACTCGTGCAAACGAATTAATTGAAAATGCAACTTAAATCATACTTCAACAAATGAGATGATTTAATGCATGACTTATTTAATTTAAAAACACATAATGCACTTTAAAGACGCTGATGCATTAATGCAAGGCATTAACAGAGATGCATTTATCAAATAAAACATTTAATAATGCAGATTACTAAACAAAGATGCATTTAACAAACAAAACAGTTAATGATGCAAATTATTAAACAAAGATGCATTTAACAAACAAAACACTTAATGAAGCATAATTAAACAACTTTATTTATGAATGAAATAAAACAAACAATGAAGAATAAATAAACAAAAACACAACTTTATGCATGACTTAATTAAATGCAAAACACTTAATGCAAGACATAATTAAAGATGCAAACACTTACTAAACTAAAATAAAACAGAAATAAAATAAAAAAAAGTCCTTAAAAACATTAGCCCAATAATCAATCAAGCTCGTGAGATGTTTCTTTTTGCACTTGGGCCCCTCATGTTTGGGCTACTCTCGATATCTCTGAATTTCATCGTAACATGATGTGACTGTGCTCACATCATACCCTCCCTTTTGAAAATGATTTGTCCTCAAATCGGGCCATTTGCTTGCGAAAAATCTTTCATGGTCAAGAACCCTTTTAGTCATGAACTTGACAAAATCACTTCCAAAAACCTGGAAATCAAACATAGTTTGAAAAGAAAGAAAGTTAATTGCAAATCCTCCCTCTTTAGAACGGTTCAATTTCAAGTTGTCACCTACACATGAGTGAAACAAATCAGTGACATTAGGAAGTATAAGCACAAAATATTTTTCCAGAACCCTTTTCAAAGTTTGAATATGAAAATCAACACCTGGATAAAGACATAAGTTTGCCTTACCTTTTCAAAATGACTCAAAAATTTCATCATTGCCAACATGGAAGAATCATAAAGCATTTGAAAGTTATTCACATGGTCATCCAAAACAAAATTCTAATGCTCAGTTTCCTTCAATAATATAGATGAACAATCTCCGGGATTGAACACACGATTTTGATTACTTATCTTAGTAGGCAACAAAAGTTTTTCTTTGAAAAATAATTCACGCATGTTAATTAGAGAAGATTTTGGCATAGGCATGTTCCAACATTCAAAACTCTCATAATTCCTTTAATAGGCAAAGATATCCATAAAACTTTCTCACATTGATTTAGAGAATTCTCATAATAATCAAAATCTAGTAGATTAAGCTTTTTACGTGAAAGTTCTTTATCACACACAATAATCAAATTTTGCAGACATCTAGTTAGACCAAAGACATCAATGGTTATATCATCTTGTGATTTAATGTCACTTGAACCAATAGGAAACAAGTCAATAGAAAAACTTTTTAAATCATTATTTGAAACGAACCCATCAACAAGATTCAAAGAATAACAAAACTGATCAATGTAGAGAAATCTTTGGAGAACATAATCGTCGAAAGATTTTTCAACAATATTCAAAGAACACTGAATTGATTGGATATCAATAAATTTATTACCTTGTTTACCTTCCGGATCTTGTGGGTTGATGTCATTTTCAAACTTACCTTTGTCAACCATATGGAATCATCTTTAGTTAGGAAGGTAATGAAGTCGAAACTCGTTTATTGAATCTTTAGAGACCTGAAATGAAGAAATTTCACAATGTAAAACTCACAGGTGGGTTAGTTAGGATGTTCCTCACTATTTCTTGATCACTTTCTTGTTCTTCAATCATACTTTCTTTTTCTTCTCTCTTGCACTCTTTTTCAATTTTCTTTTCAAGCTCACAATTTCTTTCAGTCTCTTTTTCTTTTTCATTCTCTTTTCTCACAACTTTTCTCACACTCTCTTTTTATTTCCTTTTCTTTTTCCCTCATTTATTTTTTTCTTCTCTCAATCTCTCTTCTTTTTCTTTCATTTTCTTTCATAATTTTTTTTTCTCTCTCTTTTCTCTATTTCTTTTACTCCAAAATTTCACTTTTTTACAAAACGTGGTTGAAATGATAGAATCTGAACAAATGGACTTTCTTTGCGTATGAACAGAATGATAGTCATAGGAAACACATCTTTCTTTTCTTGGTTGCAAATTCACGGATGGATACTTTAGAACGCATGAGGTAACATTTGTGTAATTAATGAGTGTACATTCATGTTTGTCACCTTGGGAGGTTTCAAACTTGCGATCCACTTTACTCCGGCTTGAATTCCATGATGAATGGCAATCAAGATGTGGCTCTCTCCTAAATGAATCTTTTCGCTCTTTTTGCACAAAGGACTCCTTCGATGATCTTACTTCCACACGACCAATTCTTTTATGCACTTTTTCAAATCCAGATCGCATGATACTATGCGTTTCTTTCATCAAATCTTGAAGTTCTGAATCTGAAAGTTCTTGAAACATGATTGATTGAAAAAAATTGGAAAAAAAAAGAATTTAAAATAGAAGATGAAAACCTTACCAATACAAACCTCACGAATCCACTCAAAAAAATCACTCCTCTCGTGTTTGCTCACAATTCAGGCTTTTATCACTCAGTTGATCTCACACGCTTTTGTCTTTTTTCACTCAAAATTCCTCTTAAGCTCTTCAAGAACGCTGAAAATGAACTTAGCAACACCCATAACCTTCTGGAAGTTGATAGGATGTGACAACTTGGAAGAAATAAAAGTAAACAGGTGAAAATGAACAAATGACTCAAATAAAAAAATTACAAAAAGGCTTATACTACTTTGTTAAAATAGATGTAACAGACTCAAAATGTTGAATGAAATGTAATATAGATGATTTGGACAAACTGAAATTTTTCACATGAATTTTTTTCGGATCTTAAACCGTCTTTTTCCCCTTTTTTTATTTTTTTAGTCTCACTTCATTTTATTCTTTTTTTTTACTTCCACACTTCTTCTCTTTTTGCTACGTTTTTTGATTTTTTTCGAAATTGGGAAAGAGAAATAAAATAATACTTGTGAAGAAAAATAACACTGATACCAAATGATGTGAGCTCTTAATCATTTTATAATTACAAGTCACTCGATTGTCCTACCGTTTCTAAGCAAGTACTTGATAACTAAAGAAATATGATATAAATCTTGAATCAACGACTTGTACGTGAAAAGAACCAGCGTTATTGGAATGTGACCCACTTTCTATATGACAAATAATCGAAAACAAGACTAGAATCGAACAAACCCCGACCCATTATTTACGAAAGAAATAAGAACCAATGGTATAGAAAAGAAAGAAGAACGCCACAAAGCAATAAGCCTTGATAAGTTCAGTTTGTTTGTTCTAAAGAACTCAAGAGAGAATTCTCATAAATTGTATATTCATTCTTCATTTATCCTCCTAACAAGGTTCTGTTTACAGATTATTTATAGACACTTTTGTGACTATTCAAATGTCTATGTGAGACCTTTCACATTCAGCCATTAAGTAAAGTTAATACAAGTACTAATTTCATTTTAACTCTTATAAGGAAGCCAATGAGTCATGTCTCTTCACTAGGATCTGATGTAGTTGAACATGTATGGCATTTCTCCTTAAATGAAGACTTATTGTATCCTTAATTTGTGTCTCTTTAGCTCCCTTGAAACTGATTTGTATTAGCTTGTGTAACAATCTCTTAAATGGCATCTTGATGAAGGTTAAGGACTCCAAAAACGTTTAGACTTGAATAGTCTCATATGGTCCATTAAACAACGTCCATAGTGTTCTTTAAAAAGCTTTGAAACTTTCTAACTTGAAGAGTCTTTAGTCATAGGAAAAGTCACATGTAAAAATAGATATTTAAGCATTAAACAATAACTTAAAACACTCATAAAAACTTCATATTTAATAACACTCATGCACACGAATTAATTGAACATGCAACTTAAACCATACTTTAACAAATGAGATGATTTAATACATGACTTATTTAATTTAAAAACACATAATGCAGATCTTTAAAGATGTTGATCCGTTAATGCAAGGCATTTAACTGGGATGCATTTAACAAACAAAACATTTAATAATGCAGATTACTAAACAAAGATGCATTTAACAAACAAAACACTTAATGATGCAGATTATTAAACAAAGATGCATTTAACAAACAAAACACTTAATGAAGCATAATTAAACAACTTTATTTATGAATGCAACAAAAAAAAAACAATGAAGAATAAATAAACAAAAACACAACTTTATGCATGACTTAATTAAATGTAAAACACTTAATGCAAGACATAATTAATGATGCAAACACTTATTAAACTGAAATAAAATATAAATAAAATAAATAAAGTCGTTAAAAACATTAGCCCAATAATCAATCAGGCTCGTGAGATGTTTCTTTTTGCACTTGGGCCCCTCGTGTTTGGACCAATCTCGATATCTCTGAATTGTATCGTAACATGATGTGACCATGCTCACTTCAATTAAATAGGATGATGCCTTATTGAAAGCCATGGTACGTTTCTAGGATCCCACTTATAGGTGTTTTAAGTCAATGACTTTAATGATCCGCTATGGATATATTGGAAGCAGAACGTTGATTTCCAAGGACCCTTAGCCAATCTGGTGGGTTTACCTGTCGATTTTTGGGTTTACCCTTAGTAGAACATTTGACACTGTTTGCATTTGTCGTATACGGGTTGATTGTGTTCCCAAAAGCTCTTGTATATGTGAGTATGGAGCTAGCTGATTTTTTGTTTCAGATTGAAAAAGGGGTGAATATTGCTCTAGCAGTCTTAGCTAAAACCACCATTTCACTCAATTTCATCAGAAGGAAAGGAGACGGTCGTTTCTTAGGATGCACGCAGTTTTTGTTCGTACAGATAGAAAGTAATTTTAGGTACCTCTATAAGCATTTTCATTAGGTGTTTGTTCCTTCGACCAAGCCTATAAAAGAATTTTTGGAAATTGAGTGGCCTCTAAATCACTCTATTGAGAAGTGGATTTAAAGCCTTAATACATTGATGTACCAAGAAATAGAATGGAAGGCTCCATCGATGATTCGGAGCACGGTACTCATCGGGTGCGGTGGTCATTTGTGGGTTCCCTTAATTTGCATTTAGGGAGCCGTTAGTTATTCCTCGTTGATGGTTCTGAGCCAATACGGGTATGATCAATGCATACTTGCTATGATTGGTTTAAATAGGGTAGAGCTTTGATTCAGGAACAGGGATTTTGGATGAAATTGGAAGAGATACGAATCAAGTAAAGTCAAACCTTGAGCTTGCAATAAATATTAGAGGAATGAAATATATGAAGAATAACATTTTAACTCATCTTATTCATAAACAAGTGAACTATTTATACACACAAGAGAGTTCAAGAATGTAAAACTAATAACTACTACTAATTAGCTTGAGCTTAACTAACTAATAGACTCAACAACTAGTCTAAGGTAGCTATACTCCTAACATTCCCCCAAGGCAACAAAATAAATCACTCAACTACCTTCTCAACCTCACTAGGTGCACAAACTTTCAATCTTTGTTTAAAATAACTGAATGATCCAACAACTAATGGCTTAGTCGGTATATTAGCTACTTGTTCTAAAGAAGGAACATAATTCAATTCCAACTTGTTTGCTGCTACATGCTGTTGAACAAAACGAAGTTACAGTTCAATGTGCTTTGAACAAGAATGAAGCACTAGATTTATGTATAAAGCAATGGCACTTGAATTATCACACCAAATGACTAGTATGTGAGACAACTGAACACCTAACTCATCCAGCAAAGCTCGAATCCACATGCCTTCAGACACAGTACTAGCTGCACTTTTGTATTCTGCCTCAGTTGTTGATAGAGCAACAGCTGACTACTTCTTTAAACTTCAAGTAATAGGTATACTTCCTAGAAAAACCATAAAACCTGAAGTTGACCTCTTATCCTCAACACTACTGCCCTAATCAACATCAAAATAGGAAGTTAAGCTTAACTTATTGATGGGACTAAAACAAATACCATGATCACAAATACTTTTTGAATACCTGAGAATGCATTCACTAGCCCTCAGTGACTAACTGTTGGCTAGCTCATATGTTGACTCACTTGATTAACACTAAAAGTGATGTCAAGTCGAGTAGCACAATGATATTTTAATTCACCAACAATACTCCTGTATTTGGATGGATCAGACAATGGCAGCTCATTGGCAAGTAAAGCTTTAGAGTAAGGAACCATGAGAGTGGAATGAGGCTTACAATCAGTCATACCAACAAACTGAAGTAGCTCCTACACATATTTCTTTTGACTCAACTACACCTTATTCCCAACTAGAGTAGCCTCCACTCCAAGATAAAAATTAAGCTCACCCAAGTCTTTTAAGGAAAAAGTCTCATTCAATTGTACAACAAGCTTATCAATATCTGACTAATTATCCCCTGTAATCATAATATCATCCATATATACCAGGAGATACAACTTGCTCCCATTCAGTATACGGACAAACAGTGCCACATCTTCTTGTGTAGAATGAAAGCCAAGCTATTCTAGGAATTTCTTCAATTTCTCATACCAAGCTCTAAGAGCCTACTTCAGGCCATAGAGAGCTTTGTATAGCAACCAATGCACTCAAACCCTACTGGTTGCATTAATCTTCTTGCAGATCTCAATTGAGAAAGGCATTGTTAAAGTCCACGTGGCGTAGCTTCCAACTATGAGACAAAGCAAGTGTCAAGATAACTCTAACTGTACTATCCTAGACCACAGGATTATAAGTTTCTCTATAATCATGTCCAAGTTGTTGTCAAAAACCCTGAGCCACCAATCTAGACTTCTTTCAAGCCTTAGTCCCATCTGCATTACTTTTAACCTTGAAAATCCATTTACACCTTACTGCAGTTCTATTGACAAGTACCTTATCGAATATGGGTAGTATATTCATCTTCAACAGTAGCGCGCCACTGAGGGTCAACCAATGCCTCATATACAATTTGAGGCTCACAAGAAACAGTAGAAGGAGCTTCTGAAAAATATACCTTTGGCTTGAAAATCCTTGCCTTGCTTCTAGTAATCATAGGATTCTGATTAGTAGAAGGATTGTTAACGGAATTAATTAGCATTGGACCTGATTGTGCAAAAGAGCTAGAACAAACATGCAACTTAGGAGACAATGAACCAAAATCATGTACTCCAATCGAACCATAACCATCAGCATCAGTTGACACAGGCAAACTATCCATATTTGTGCTCGAAGAAGACTCACATGGGACAGCAAGAGCTAATTAAATAGGAGTAGATTCAGGAGCAGCAGCTGAAGTAGTTAGAAAGAACCAATCGATGCCCCTAGTGTTGTTGAAGAGATCACAGAAAAATTGGTGACCACTATCCTTGGAACATAAGGTCTGAATGTACTGGCAGAAGACTTACTGGAAAAAGGAAAAATAGATTATTCAAAAACCACATGTCGTGAGAAAAAAACTCTCCCATTAGAATCAAGACATTTGTAGCCCTTGTGCATACTGCTATATCCCAAGAAAACACAAGGAGAGGAACGAAACTGCATCTTGTTCTTGTTGAAAGGTCTAAGATGTGGAAAACATAGGCAACCAAAAACCTTCAAAAAGAATAATTTGGCATAGTCTTGAGAAGCAACTCATGAGGAGTAGAACCTGCAAGAGCCTTGGTTGGATGTCTGTTGATTAAAAATACAGCACTGGAAAAGTCATCGGTCTAGTACTTCATAAGCATACAAGATTGAGCTAACAAAGTAAGACCAAGTTCAACCACCTGTCTATGCTTGCGTTCCACCATACCATTTTGTTCAGAGGTATGTGGACAAGATACTTTATATTTAATCCCAAAAGAGGAAAGCTTAGATGGCAGACTTCGAAATTCTCAACCCCAGTTAAACCGCACTTCTTTAATCTTGGAATCAAATTGCAACTCAACTTGCTTTTAAACTGTGTAAAAACCACAACAACATCTTACTTATACAGAAGAAAATAGATCCAAATGTAACGAGAATAGGCATCAACAAACGTGACATAATACCTAAATCCACTTGAATGCATAGGAGCTGGACCTGAAACATCTGTTTCAATAAGCTGTAAGGGCATAGTATAATTTATACTTCATATATTTGATGTCAATTATGCACTTTATTTTAATGATTTTATATTTATTCAGACTTGTATAATTTTTATTTATGCTTATTTCATCTTTATTTATTTTCATGTTTATTTATATTTATGTTTTTTACACATTCCCCTTACATACATTTTAATATCATTTGTTTATGTTACTTTGATTCTTTATTTGTATTATGAATAAGGTGTATTATTGTTATTATTATCATCATCATGTCAAGTTCCTTTTTTTCTTTCATTTATTTAAGTTTTTTTATAAGTGTCTTTTTTGAAAGAGTTTTAGCTTTTCATTAACTTCAGCTAATTTAATTAATTTTCCTATTTTATTACTATCTGTTTTAAAAGAGGGAACTTTAGTTCATTTTACATCCTATAAATGTTGACATGAAGTTAGTTAAGTAGGTGTTATATGTTAATGAAGCCATAAGAGTTTTACATTTAAATTTAGGTCAGTCTTTAAGATCTTATATACCGTTTGCCCTAGAAAAATTATAAATAATATGTAGGATTTCATTTTTTTTATTAGGTTTTTAAACTAATTTTAAATATCGTATAAGATAATTAATATGTAAATATTCTTTAAGACTTTGTTCAAGATTAAAACTAAAGATTTTTGTAGGTGAATTGTATAAATCATGAGTAGGAATTTCTAATTATTTTATTTTAGAAACTCTTTAAGAAAGAAAATAAATGTTATTTAAGATATATTATTTTAGGATTTTGACGAATTTAAACCTTAGATCAAGAATTTTAAAGTAAGATAAATCATAAACCCGGAATAGGATACTTTCATAAGATCTTAATAGGTTCAACGTTATTAATTAAATCTTTTAAATAATAATAATAATAAAAGATCAAACAAGTTGTAGATGGATTTTAATATTTTTCTTAATTCATTGGTAATTTCTACGTTTTTTTAGAATTTTAAAATTAAGTTAATTTTAAGAACTGATGTTATATTACTAGAATTATTTAGGTATCATTTAGGGTTCCTGTTAAAAGTAAATATCTTTAATTTAAGTTTCAAATTAGATAAGTTTGATAAACAGGTCTTAGCCAATTTAAAAGTAAATAATAAAAAATAGCTCCCAAGACCCTGTAAGACTATCCCCGGATAGGTGTTGTGGGGTGTTATAAACTTCCCCAACGTAATCGTACTCCCGAACACGAAAATTGGTGATGAGATCGAGTCTAGAATTTTAGGATTTTTTCGTAGTATTAATTCTAGACTTTTAGACGATAGGTGACTAACCAACCTACACCTAATTGGTTAGTGGCGACTTTACGTTAATTTAGGCCCTCTATGTCTATCTTTGCTTACTAGGTCCATGTACTCTTATGTAGGCAACGTTATGACATTTACTATAATACAAGTTAAATTGTACTAAATTAAGTTGAACGAACTTACCTAACTAAACTGCAACAGTAATCAGTACAAGGACTATTCCGTAATTATTTCTTTGCCTCGATTTTCAGCCCATTCTTGATCTAAAATAATAATTTCATTCAATTAACTAATTGAAACAGTAAAATAAACTCATTTTATGCAATTAAGTCTTTTTTGAAAATTTTACAAAATTACCCTCAATATTTCATTTTTTATGATTTAGTCCTTAAGCCCAAATATCGAAATTTAACAAATTTTTACTAAAATAAAGTTCAGAAAAATTGTATAGGGCCACTCTAAAGCCCGTAATTTATGTTATTTGACTACAAAATTACTTAAACTCATCAGTGACATAACCTAAACAATCTTAATAATAGTCTTATTTAACAAATTTTACGTTTTAGTCCTTAAACACTAAAATTACTAAAATATCTTTACAAAATAGTCTTATTTAACAACCAATCTTAATAATCTACCATTAAACTTCACGAATAAATCAAACTCATTAGTGGCATAATCCAAAACATTTGACAGTTTTACAAATTAGTCCCCAGAGTAACTAAACCAAGTTAAAACGAGCTAAAACCATAAAAATTACTAAAAACTGGCATCAAATACTTACCAAATAGGAAACCCTAGCTAGGAAAAAAGCTTCCCCACTTCTCCCATGGCTATTCGGGTTGCACAACAAAAGAAGAAAAGAAAAAAAATGATAATATCATCTTTTAACCTTTTAATTTAAGTTACAATTTAATTCTTTACCAAATTAACATTTAGTTAACCACTTATAAATTTATCAAACATTTCCATAAATTTCCATAATATAAGTATATGGCATAATTACCATCTAAGGAAGGTTTAATTGCACAATTTTTCCTAAAATTGCTTCAAAAATTGAACGAAACAAACTTAATTTCAATTTAACCCTAAACTAATTAGGACTAAATGTGCAAATAGGCTAAAAGTTAGTGGATGGTAAACAAGTCCGACCACTTGGACCCTTTGACCAAGGTTTAATCGCCATTTTGGTCCCTTTAGTATTTTAAACCTATAGCAACTAACTTTTACCTCTTATATAATTTAATCCTTTTACCTTAATTAAGCAATTAATCGTAAAAATTACCAGACCAAACTTCAATTCACCTATAATACGACTCTGTAATATTTTTATTAAATATTTATAACCTTAAATTTTGGAGATCGGGTCCTAATACTTCGTTTCCGTAAACCACTCGACTTTTAAACCGAACCACTTATACTAACTTTTATTTCATCAAATTAAAATTCAATATAAAATTATTATTGACTTGTATAATTTAAATACTAATTATACGAACTTACTCATCGAATTTGTGATACCGAAACCATTGTTTTTGACACCACTGCAAAACGGGTTGTTACAACATACCTTAATCTTGAGCGAATGATAGACTATGTATGCGTGACTCGTGTACTTTGATGTAAGTAAAAACTGAGTTCAAATAGATAAGGAACCAAAAGCTAGTGTGTTGAGTATATGACTACTGTAATATGTAGCTGATAGTACTAGAAAGAACTATTGATTTCTCCCTACTTATTGTTTAAGTTGTTCCCATTTAGTCATCCTTAGCACATATTTTAGCATTTTTAGTTTAATTTATTGCATTTTCTAACTCAATAGACTTTAGCCTAGTTGTCCTTAATTTTTTCATAATTTACTATAATTTTCGCTACATGAACAAGTCTAGAATTGTCATTGCATGAGTACGTCCAGAATTGCGCCCAAAATTGTCGCCGCATCTGATAGCTGTCCAGGTAAAACTAGAAACGCGTGAACTGTCTAGTCTGGTGTAACTAACTGGTACGACCATAAACTGCTAGATTTGGAGGGGAGAGAGAAAAGTAATATTTTAGTGATTATTTTTCTTGAATCGATCTTTGAAGCTTGCGGCTATGGAAGCTTAAACCTATAAAGGGCAACCTGACATGAAGAAGGAGGCATATCTGCTCCTGACGAGGAGCCCTAAGTGCGACACAAGAGGGAAGTAAGAGAGAGCAAGTCGAGTAGCCTAGGAATAGTATCCTCCATTTTCTCTTTTCCATTTCTTTTCTAAAACATTGGTGATTACTGTTTATTTCACGTTTGTATGGAAGTATACTTGATTTCTAGACTAAATGATATCTTACTCAATCTTGCTTCTACTATTTAATTTTTGGGTTTGAATGTTTAACCATGGAAGTGTTATTGCAATCACTATCAATAGAAGGTGCAGCGACAGTTTAAACTAACAAGCGAGACCATGGAAGTTGCTTGGGGATTAGAGGAATTTGATCTACCTGTTTTAAATGTGTTACATTACCATTATCGGAAGGTGAGGTGAGTGTACATGTTTAAATCTTAGATCGAATAGAGAAACCAAGTTTAATAAGACATACTTTGTACCTTACTGCAGCGACGATCACCTATTCTTTAAAACCTTATGAGCCACACTTAGTATTATACTGACTATTCACGTTGGGGACCCCATTTTATTATTATCACATTTCATTTTTAATTTCACATTATTGTTTCAACAATCACTCTCACAATTTTATCACATTTACTTATTCATTGCATCGACATTAATAAACAACAAACATCCATCCTCATGGGATCGATATCCGACATATTCACATATGTCTACTATACATGTATCCACAGTGTACGCTTGCACATTATTGCTATGACGTTTACAGCCGATCAAGTTTTGGCGTCATTGCTGAGGACGACGTTTGTTCCATGTTTATTTTTATTTTTGCACTTTATTTTTATTATCTATCCTTTAGTTGTTACTAACTTGTTTTCTTTTTATTGCTATTTTCACATTTTATTTTAGGTGTTTTATGACCCGAAGCAATTCAGAGTTTATTGTTGGTTTGGAGTCAGAAATTGAAAGAACTATTCAAAGAAGGTGTCAAGAACAAAGAAATATGGCTTTATCGCGAATTGATGCAACCATACCACCAATACAGCAACAAGATCCTACTATACCTCTGATACAGCCACAAAATGTTAATAATCCACCGCTGCCACAAGACGATCAAATACCAAATAGGACGATTCGAGATTTTGTCGTACCTATTCTGGATGATTTACAACCTGGAGTTGTTAAGCCAGCAATCCAAGCTGGAAATTTTGAACTTAGGCCAGTAATGTTCCAGATGTTCAATTATAATAGGTAATATGTTGGATTGCCACATGAAGATGCACAAGAATATCTCAAATAATTTCAAATGATTTTTGCTTCCTTCAGTCAACAAGGCATTCTTAATGACGCTTTGAAAATGTAATTATTTCCTTATTCATTACAAGGAAGAGCTAGTACCTGGTTCCTACCTGCCGACTCAATTACTTCATGGAATGCACTCGCAACACAGTTTGTTTTTCATTTTAATCCGCTGACAATGAATGATCGTCTCCGAAATGATATTATAGCTTATCATCAGCTAGATGATGAGAATCTATACACTACATGGGAGCGTTATAAATCATTGCTTCGACGTTGCCCCATGTACGGCATTCAACAGGAAACACAGATTAAAATTTTCTACAATGGGCTGAATTCACAAACAATAAATCTTGTCGACGCATCAGCCAATGGATCTTTGTTGGATTGTATTATGATGAAGTTGTTCGAATTCTTGAGAGAATTGCTCATAATGATTATCAACACCCTATCTCTAGAGCTGCACAAGTAAAAGCTAATCCGAGAGTTATTGAATTGGACGCAATATATGCACTTAGTGCTCAAGTTTCTTCTCTCGTAAATATGATAAAAAATATAAAGGGGAAAAGTGACGTTGCACCTATACAAGTCGCTCAACAAGATGATGTGCCTACATTTTGTTGTGAAATTTACGGTGAAAATCACAACTAAGACTGTCCACAACATGCAAAGAATGTCTTCTATGTTAGTAACATCCACGGCAATTCTTATGGTAACCCTTAAAATAATTCTACACGCAATCAGCAGTCTTAGGGAACGCAAAATGTTAGACAAAATGCTGCGACATTCCAATATGGGAATTTGTCAAATCAAGGCAATTATAACCCAAGACAAAGGAATTAGAATCCACAACAGTAGAATTATAATCAGCAAACTCAGATGCGGTAGCATATCACTCGCACGGAAGCTATTGTGCAAGGGAACTCATCCTCCATTCGGGTGTTGGAAGCACAATTAGGACAAATTACTTCAAACCTAAACACCTGACCACCAGGCACACTCTCTAGTGACATAGAATATCCAAAGTTGAAGGGGAAAGAGCATTGCAAAGCAATCACTCATAGGAGTGGTAAACAAATAAGCAAGCCGACCATCGAATCTACTGCAACACCTCAAGCCACTAGTGACGTGACCTATGGTGAGAAAGTTGAATCTGTAGGATTTGTCGATGCACCAGACAAGGAAGTTCCACAAATTGTCACTCTTATGTCTATTGTCTGACCTTGGAAAATGTCGATGCAACCAAAGGTGTCGGCACAATTTGATGTATCTCCGCCTTTGACTTTTCCATAACGATTCAAAAAAAATGAAGCAAGATAAGCAATATTAGTAGTTTTTGAACACACTAAAGCAACTTCATGTTAATATTCCTTTAGTGGACGCTCTTGTGTAAATTCCTAATTATGGGAAATTTATGAAGGAGCTCTTCTTCAAGAAGAAGGAGCTTACTGATACTAAAACTATTGCACTCACAGAAGGTTGTAGTATTGCATTGACAAAAAAATTGCCGCCACAAATGAAAGATCCTAGGAGCTTTACTATCCCTTATTCAATCGGCAACCACTATTTGGGTAAACCTTTATGCGATTTGGGAGAGCTAGCATTAACTTCATGCCACTGTCTACTTTTAGAAAGTTTGGAATTGGTCATATGAAATCCACTGCAGTGACATTGTAATTAGCAGATTGATCCTTGGCTCAACTTGAAGGGCAGATCAAAGACATTTTAGCTCTTGTGGATAAGTGTTCTTTCGATTGATTTCATTATACTTGAATACGATGTAGATAAGGAAGTTCCCATAATCTTGGGATGACCATTTTTAGCTATCGGACACACTCTCATTGATGTATACAAAGGTGAGTTAACCATGCGACATAATGACGACCATGTTACCTTCAGTGTTTTTGAATCTTTTCCATGTAAGGATAAAGAAGAATGTCATACTATTGATGTGCTGGATGATTTAATTGTAGAAGAATTCAATGATAAAAGCACATTACTTTCTGAAGAATTTGCGATGACATCTAGTGATAAATTTTTAGCTGATTGTGACAGCATGGTTGAAGCTAATAACATTGACTTAAAGCACGGATGGTAGATTGAATCTTTGGACTTAGCAAACAAAACGACTTCAGATTTTAAGCCATCTATACTGTAGAATTGAAGCCACTACCTGTTCATCTTAAGTATGTTTTTCTTGGCGACAACAATACTCTCCCAGTTATTGTCTCTGCAACGCTAGATGCAACTCTTGAAAATAAATTAATCCATATTCTTAAGCGGCATAAACGAGCTATTGCTTGGAGTATTTTCGGTATTCGAGGCATTAGTCTATCTTTTTGCATGTACAAAATCAAGTTGGAAAATGAAGGAAAGCAATCGATCGAGCAACAAAGAAGATTGAACGAGAAGATGAAGGAAGTTGTTAAAAAGGAGATTATTAAGTGGCTTGACGCGAGCATTATTTACCCTATTTCTAATAGCAATTGGGTAAGTCCGATGCAATGCATTCTGAAGAAGAGTGGTATCACTGTGGTAGCAACAACAAAAATGAGATAATTCCTACACATATTCCTACGGGTTCGCGAGTATGTATGGATTATTGCGAACTTAATGCAGCCACAAGGAAGGACCACTATCCACTTCCCTTCATTAAGAAGATGTTGGATAGGCTTACTGGAAAAGCCTATTATTGCTTCCTATACGGTTATCCTGGCTACAATCAAATTGCTATTGCACCGGAGGATCAAGCCAAAATAACTTTTACTTGCCCCTTTGGTACCGTTGCTTTTCACCGTATGCCATTTGGTCTTTGCAACGCACTAGCCACATTATAGAGGTGCATGATGGTAATATTTTCGGATATGATCAAGGATTCTTTAGAGGTCTTCATGGACGATTTCTCAGTCTATGGGAATAATTTTGTTCAATGCGATAACAATCTAGATAAAGTCTTGAAGCGATGTGAAGACACACATCTGCTGCTAAATTGGGAAAAATACCACTTCATGGCAATTGAAGGTGTTGTCTTAGGTCATCGTATTTCCAATCAAGGCATTGAAGTGGATAGAGCTAAGGTGGAAATCATTGAGAAGTTACCTCCGCCGATAAATGTGAAGGGTATTCGTAGTTTTCTTGGGCATGAGGGGTTTTATCTCCGATTTATTTGAGATTTTTCCAAAATTGCAAAACCCTTATGCTAATTGCTAGAACAAAATAAAACATTCCTCTTTGACAATGCAGATGCATTCAGTCAAACAAAGAAGTAGCTTGTTAATGCACCCATTGTCGTGCACAAGATTTGTCTCAACCATTCGAAGTTATGTGTGATGCAAGTGACTTTGTTGTGGGTGCTGTCCTAGGACAACGCAAGGGAAAAATATTTCACGCCACCAAGACTCTTACAGAGGCTCAAATTAATTACACAACTATAGAGAAAGAATTGTTGGCTGTAGTCTTTGCTTTCGACAAATTTCGCTCATACCTTGTCGGTGAAAAGGTTACTATATTTACTGATCACTCGACATTGAAATATCTTTTCACGAAGAAGGATGCAAAAACACAACTAATACGCTGGATCCTATTGTTGCAAGAATTTGATATAGAGATCAAAGACCGCAAGGGTTCAGAGAATCAAGTTGCAGATCACCTATCTCGTTTGGAAGTTGGTAGTGAAGATGGAGACATACTTCATATTATCGACACATTTCTAGATGAGAAGTTGTTTGCTATTGATGCAACACCTTGGTATGCAGATATAGTTAATTATTTGGTATGTGGAAAATTATCCTTAGGTATCACAGGCCACAAGAAAAGAAGTAGTGAAATACCATCTGAATGAGCTGTATTTATTCAAGGTATGCAATGACAATATCATTCGACGTTGTGTTCCGGAAGAAGAAATGTTTTCAATCCTGAAGCATTATCACAATGCTCCTTATGGAGGTCACTTTAGTGGCATGAGAACTATTGCTAAGGTTCTTCAATCGGGATTCTACTAGCCTTTACTATTTAATGATGCCCACAACTTTGTGACTCAATGTGATCGATATCAGCACACTGGTTCTATATCTCGATGGAATGAAATGTTATAGCAACCAATTATGGAGGTTGAACTTTTCGATGTTTGGGGTATAGATTCTATGGGACCATTCCCAAGCTCATTTGGAAACGTCTATATTCTAGTTGCTATTAACTACGTATCAAAGTGGGTTGAAGCCATTGTAGTCCAAAAGGATGATGCAAGGACAGTGCTTAAATTTTTCCACAAACATATACTTACTCGCTTTGGCACACCAAAAGCATTTATCAATGATCAGGGTACTCACTTCCATTGCAACCAGGTGGCAGTCGCATTGAAGAGATATGAAGTTAATCATCGAATGGCTACCAGTTATCATCCGCAAACCAACGGACAAGCTGAGGTGTCTAATCGACAAATTACGAACATTCTTGAAAAGGTTGTAACCCTTCAAGAAAATATTGGTCTTCTAGACTTGATAATACTTTGTGGGCATTGAGGACAGCATACAAAACACCACTTGGGATGTCACCGTATCAGCTTGTTTTTTGGAAAGCATGTCACTTGCCAGTTGAATTGGAGCGAATGTCACTTGCCAGTTGAATTAGAGCATAAGGCAATGTAGGCGATTAAGCAAGTGAACATGGATTATGAAGCTACTGGAAAGAAGAGGCTATTAGACAATACTGAACTAGAGGAAATTAGGCGAAATGCCTCTGAGAATGCAACAACTTACAAGGAAAAGACCAAACAATAGCATAATAGAATTATTTTGCAGCGACAATTTACTGCAAGTCAACAAGTGCTATTATTCAATTCTAAACTGAAATTGCACCCAAGTAAATTGCACTCACGTTGGTCTGGACCTTTCGAAATTGTCGAAGCATTTCCTCATGATGCAGTGACAATTAGGGATCTACATGATGGGCACTAGTTTAAAATGCATGGACAACGGTTGAAACACTATTTTGGGCATAGTGATCAAAAGCAAGATGAGACCATTAAATTGGTCAAATTTTTCTACTCATTCTTATCATGTAATTTTATTTCTTTTGTTTTTGTTTAAGTTTATTTTACTTCATATTTTTTTGTAGGATAATTCGATTCTTTTATCGGTGCATTTGGATCTCCTTGTCGATGCAAATCGTCTGTCTATATTGAAATTGCTGACTCATCAGAAAATTAGAGTATATTAGGAAACAGATCCCACCATTTCACCAATAGATACCCAGCCATTGGATCAATCTGAATGGGTGTAATTCCTATTGGATGCATTTATTCTACCAGACTTGGTGTCCTTTCCTCTATTACATAAAAAATACGCCTTTCAATCTTCTCTTTTCACTCACTATAAAACACCCTTCTCTGTGCCGACTATGATATTCACAAAGACGCCATTTTTATTCACAACCTTTCTTAAAGCTTGCACCTCTCCATATTACAACCCTCGTTACTTACAAAAACCATGGCCAGAACTTGAGGAGCAGTGAAGAAAGCAACAAAATATGTTATAGAACCTTCATCCTTTGTAACCGTTGTTCGTGAAAGAGAGCCTCCCATGTCCAAAGATCCTGTGATATTCCTCATAAAAGTGGCCAAAGACCATTTTCAAAAGAACATGTTGAAAAGGACTTGTCACCCAGAACAGGGCTTTCTCCTGTCACGACAACAAGACCTAGGAAAATAATTTCACAAGACCATCGTGAAGCTGAAATGGGAAACCTTTTGGCAACACCCTGGAAGCTATTCACCATCTTTGGTACATGAGTTCTATGCTAATCTTACTGACCATGAGTCAGAATTTGTTTTTGTCTGCGAAGAATTAATCCCCTAGGACGCTGAACACATTAATGAGCTCTGCAACACCAAAGCAGACAAGGACGAACACGCTGCGTTTATTGAAGAACTCATTGATGACACGACAGATCTTTTGGTGAAGGATCTCTATGTTGAAAGAGCCACATGGAGGGGTTCGAATCCCAACAACTACACCATGCACTAACGTATTTTAACACTGCAAAGCAAAGTCTAGTTCCATTTTGTGAACTGCAAATTGAGGCCTTCTATGCACAGCACCACTGTCACCCTTGACAGAATGTGTCTAATATATTCCATCATCAAGGGAAAGAAAATTGATGTCAGGGCAATATTACACTAGGAAATTGTTGAATGTGCTGCCAAACAAACAGACATATTGGCTTTGCCCTCACTGGTGATGAAGTTGTGCCAGCAAAATAGAATCATACCTTGAGTTGGAGAAGAAATCTTGGAGAACAAAGGCCCAATCAATGAAGCATCGATCGAGAGAATGACTCATGGGAAGGATATGCCTACAGTGAAGGAAATAGAAGCAAGAAAAGGGAAGGGAAAAGCAAAAGTAGAAGAAAAAGGAACAAATGTGACTATAGAGACTTATTTTTGGTGTAAAATGAAGGAGGTCGAGAAGATAGCAGATTCCATAAGAATTAGGCAAATCAAGCTTGTTGCCACAGTGGAAGACATGGACAGAGTCATTTATTCTACGCTCACACTAGGGCCTAGAACAGTGCTGTTATGACCACATTGAGGCAACTGAGCAAAGCCTCGCTCCCAAAATTTCCAATATTTCCTCCAATCATTAGAGAGTATGAGCCCTCAATCGAGGAGATTGACTCAGTGAACAAAGACCAATCAGTGGCTTCCCCTCCAATGGTGCACATCTCTGATGATGAGAAGGACGCGAAATCAAGGGATGTTGAGGAACGTTTGTGAAAAATTAAAATCTTGTTTGAAGATGAGTTCACTATTGGTCAGGAGGAACATGTTGCTGAAGAGAAAACTCTTGCTGAAGGGGAAGAAACTCGAATTGAAGAAGAAGAAGAAGAAGAGAAAGATGAAGAAAAAGAAGCTGAGGAAGATTCAACTAAAGAAGATTCAGTTGAAGAAATTGTCACCGTACCTGAAGTTGTAGGTGCAACGACTAAGGGCTTGGCGCAAGATGAAGCGAGTCAGGCGAAAGCTGTAGAGGAAATTAAGGAGGACCACCACAATCCTTTGGCAATAGTGGTCTACACTGGACCACTTGAGGTTATCCATCCATCACCAGACACAACTGATGATGCCGAGGCACAGACAGATGAAAAAGCACCATGCAACCACATCGATAGCTATGGAAAATTGAGTTAGTTTTATTTAAGTTTTTAGCTGTAGTTTTCATGCATAGCATGTAGCTGTAAGTAAGCATTGTCATCGCATTCTCATTGTCATTACATTTTAACTGTCATTGCATTTGCATTATCATTGCATTTCTATTTGTCATAGTATTTTAGTGTCAGTACATTAGGGACAATGTAGACTTTAAGTTTGGAGGAATGAATATGGGATTTGAAAATGCAATTGCACCCATATTTCAAAAATTTTTCTTTTTTATTTGAATGAAGCATGCAAGGTTATGAATGGTTATTGCAAATGTGTTTAATTTTTTTTACATTCATTGCTTAATTCTTGAATCATGTGAACTGTCAATGAATGAGTTGGATAAATTTAATTGAATATTGTACCTTCAATTCTTTGATGAATGATTTAGATTACATTAGTAATGGATGATTAGTATCATTCTTTGAATCTTGAATGAATCTGCCCTTTACAGCTACTTATATATATATAAGAAACACACCAATGTGGGGTGTATTATGAACTGCTCAATGGGGAACACTCTAATGCAAGTGTTAGAAAAATGAATCTAGCCAAAGGTTGTCACTGCAAGAGTGTGTGTCGGCACAATTACATACTCCCTAGAGGTTTGTTGCACTCCATCCTTACTTCTGAGGAACAAGGGTATAGTAATAAACGACATCCCTCAGTCACATATAAATATATATATATATATATATATGTATATATTACTATGAAATAAATGTTGTATTAGTAGACAGAATTTAGGGTTTGAAGCATGATATTGACATTGAGGAAGTTGAAATCTTGGTTATTCATACTTATGTATTGTCGATGTAATATTCTGTCATTTGAATATGATTCATTCATTGCAATTTTAGATGATTCAAGTTGCTAGAATGATCATTTGTCTTGATAAATTTTTGTATAGCCTCATTGGTTTCTATTTTACTTGAGGACAAGTAAAAACTCAAGTTTGGGGGTGTGATAGTACTAGATAGAAGTATTAATTTCTCCCTACTTATTGTTTAAGTTCTTCTCACTTAGTTATCCTTAGCACATATTTTAACATTTTTTAGTTTAGTTTATTGCATTTTCTAACTCATAGATTTTAGCCTAGTTGCCCTTAATTTTGTCATATTTTACTACTATTGTCGCTGCATGAACATGTCTAAAATTGTCGCTGCATGAGCTCGACCAGAATTACATCCAGAATTATCATCGTATCTGACAACTATCCGAGTAAAACCAAAAATGCTGCTAGATTTGGCAGAAAGGACACCTGTACAACTCAGCTGAAGATAAATACTCATGAGGGGAGAGAGAAAAGTAATCTTTTGGTGATTATTTTTCTTGAATCCATCTTTGAAGCTTACGACTATCGAAGCTTAAACCTCTAAAGGGCAACCTGATGTAAAGAAGGAGGCGGATCTGCTCTTGACGAGGAGTCCTAAGTGTGACGCAAGAGGGAAGTAAGATAGAGCAAGTTGAGTAGCCTAGAAAGAGTATTATCCATTTATGTTTTGCATTTCTTTTCTAAAACATTGATGATTACTATTTATTTCATGTTTATATGAAAGTACACTTGATTTCTAGACTAAATGATATCTTATTCAATCTTGCTTCTACTATTTAATCTTAAGGTTTGAATGTTTTGACCATGGAAGTGTTATTGCAGACACTGTCACTGGAAGGTGCAGCGACAGTTTAAACTAACAAGCAAGACAACAAAAGTTGATTGGGGATTAGAGGAATTTGATTCACCTATTTTTAAATGTGTTACATTGCCATAATTGGAAGCTAGGGTGAGTGCGCATGTTTAAATCTTAGATTGAATAAAGAAACCAAGTTTGGTAAGACATTCATTGTACCTTATTGCACCGACAATCACCTATTCTTTAAAACCTTGTGAGCCACACATAGTATTCTGCTGACTATTCACGTTGGGGACCTCATTTTATTATTATCACATTTCATTTTTAATTTCACATTATTGTTTCGACAATCACTCTCACAATTTTATCACATTTACTTATTCATTGCACTAACATTAATAGACAACAAACATCCATCCTCGTGGGATCGATATTCGACAGATTCACATCTGTCTACTATACTTCATCGATAGTGTACGCTTGCACATTATTGTTGTGATGTTTACAACCGATCAGTAGCATCATTCACAATAGTGAATTTAATAGATCAAAACACCGTTAAATGATACCCTCTAATTGGCATTACATGATAGATAAAAAGTAAACATGATCATGGGTCGTTCATCTCTACGATGAATGATTTGATTACTATTTGATAGTAATTGACATTTCATGAAGAAATATGTAATGATTATCATGATATAAAATAGGATCATATTGGAGAGAATATTTATCCCAAAGAGATGAAATATATCTTATGAGGGTAACACACTTATGACAAGGTCATTAGATGAGCACTGATCAAGTTGTTTTTGTAATGGTATGTCCTTAGGGATAACTTAGACGCGATACTATAGTGAAATGACTTTGTGACTAAGTGAGTTTATTATTAATAGGTGAAAAGTTGATTCTTAATTATAAATCATTGGAGCCCTAATAATATATGTTCAATCAGTCCCTCCGATAGCTTGTTAAAATTAGAAAGGAATTGCATATTGAATCAAATAAACAAAAATGGATAGAAATGGTAAAATTGGAGAAATAGAAAACATTTGGAAATGAATGTGGCTTTCTCACAAAATGGAAATGACTTGAAAAATTAATTTATAGTCTTCGAATTATTAATTATTTAATTAAAGTTCGAAAATGAAATTAAATTAATTGGTCATGGTAAGTTTGTTGAATGTAGAAATATTAAATATATTTTCTCATAGATTTTTTTACAATAAAATTGCAATAATTTTAACAGCATTATAATCGGGTTGAGAAAATTATTTAATTGAGAAATTAATTAATTTATTTTAATTAACTTACTATACTTATTTTGGAAAATAAAAAAAACATGTATTTGGTTGAATTGAATTATAAAATACTGAGTTAAAAGTCCAAGATGTACTTATAATTGGAGCTGATATAGGAGAGGCCCAAAACCCCTTCATGCTAATACATGGGATGACGAACCCTAATATATTTAACTACGGTTGCGGCCCTTCTCTCTCCTAGTTGGACTAGGATTTTGTTTTTCTATTGAAATAGACTTTATACTAATTTAATAAAGGTTTCACTTCTCTTTATAAATAAATGAAACCAATAAGGCTAAATCCACACTTTGAGATATTTTTATTCAGCTCGAAAATAGTGAGAACTTATTTTTTAAGTATAAATTCTTTTGAAATAACAATTCTATTGGTTTCTATTAAAGAGAGACTTGTTTTCCAAGTAAAAGTAAAGTAAATAATTGTTGAATTTGTGTTTGATTCGAATTCATTCAAGCCCACACTCAAAGTTGCTCATGGTACGAAAATAGAGAAGAAGGTCGTACGGTTGAAAGCTAGGAACAGCAAGGATCTGTCTAGTTGAAAACACAGGTACAATTTTGAAAAATGTTTTATTACTATAAATATCACAAACCAAATTGATTTTCAAAAATTTTAAGTTTCTGCTGTGCAAGAAAATCATTTTCGAACCGAACTTTTTCTAACAATTGGTATTATAGTTAGGTTTTGCTATGTTTATAGTATAAACCAATACAAAATTTTCTCTCTTCTTCATGTGTGGTCAATTTTTAATAAGATGTAACAATTTTGTAATTATATGCATGTTTAGGGGAATGTATGTGAATGAATATATGTTACTATTTTATTATTATGTTGATAAAGTGATTTTTCCAAGTGATTCTTAGAAAATTAAATGTAATTTTTATCAGTTTTTGGGTATGTATAATTAGATTGTGGATTATGGAAGAATAAAAGAAAACTAAAACTAAAGAATTGAAGAAGTGTTTGATGGATGGATTGTTTCTTGATGCCTTAATTTGTGTACAGAAGCCTCTTATTTATAAGCTAAAAGATGTGCACTTTATGCTCGATATGCCCTTGATGCTTTGGGTGCAAGTAAGAAATAAAATCTTCTTGAATCTAGCAAAATACGGTTGCAGACATCATCCTTGCTTATGACCAACGTTCAGGCTATAGCTCACCACAAGTTTGTTGTGGCTCAACACAGGGCTGTTGTGGCTTAACACAAGGTTGTGTGTTGCAATACGGACATTGGGTGTTGCGCCACGGACATTGTGTGTCATGCCACGCAAGGCATTTTGTGGCTTTAGACATTTTCCTCATGCTTTCACGGCTGGGGAAGCTTGTGCATTACTCGCCCCAAGTTCCTACATCGATTAAGCCTAAAATTAAGTCTCTTGCGCACTTAAATACACAAATTAATCCTACCTAAGGCTCATGTCGGCCTAATAGGTCATTGAAAACATGAAATTATATAGACTTTTTCAAGCCTTTTCTAGCTCAAATTCATGCAATTTTGTAGTAATTAATGTCGAAATAAACAATTTAATTATACTTAAAATTCCAACATATTAAATTTTAATTATTTTTATAATAATTAATCATGAATTTAATGTATTTTCAACAGTTCAGCACAACTGATGAAAATTATCTCAGTAGACACTACATAATGCCTGAACCCTTAGGGTAATTTATACACCGAGTGAACCAAGAGCAAAGTTGATTGTTTTTCCAGAAATGATGGTTCAATTTATTAATATTTATATACTTTATGATTAAATTTTAATCCAACTGTAATTGGGTAAGAAATTAATACAATGCTTGAAGAGATAGTGGCCTAGTGTGCTAAATGTGAAGGACTGAACCACCAAGCAAATAGGCAGCCTAGTGTCGTCCACATATCTAACCCAATAAGCTAAATTTATTTGATTTTTTATACTTGCAAAACAACCCTCAAAGTTCCCATAAAATCTATTCAAACCCTTGTAAAGCCATTCTTGAAAAGGCACTAAGTCATTGTAATATCCTAGTTAGTTCAAATAAAGAAGCTATGCCGTGTGTTGCAAGTCATTTAGGAAAGGAACACAAGCTATGATTTTGTAAATCTGTTTCTGAGTATAATGCACCACTTCAACTTGTGCTTGCTGATGTTTGAGGGCCTGCTCCAGTTTACTCTAATGATTTTCGATATTATGTGGCTTTCACAGATGCCTGTACAAGGTATACATGGGTTTACTTCTTGAAAAAGAAGTCAGATGTGTTTACTGTCTTTCCCCAGTTTCATAAACTAACTGAGAGGTCTCTAGGCTGCAAAGTGAAGGCTCTACAGTCTGATGGGGAGGAGAATTTCAAGTGTTAAGATAATATTTGTCCCAGCAAAGGATCCAGCATCGTGTTACATGTCCCTACACTTCTGTGCATAATGGAGTGGTAGAGAGCAAACATAGACAGATAGTTGAAGCTGGTCTCTCCATGCTTGCTCACGCTACTATGCCTATGTCATACTGGAGTTATGCATTCAGCAGTGCAATATATCTAATAAACAGATTGCCTTCTTCTCCCTTAGGTAACTTTTCATGTTATGAAAATCTATTTCATGAACAACCAAACTATCAGTTCCTAAAAGTCTTTGGATGTCTGTGTTTTCCAAACCTGAGACCATATAACATACAAATTACAGTTTAGGGTTACTCATTGTGTTTTTCTTAGATATTCTCCTAGTCACAAAGGATACAAGTGTCAAGACACTTCAAGTAGAACATATATTTCTCGTCATGTCACTTTTCATGAAAATATATTCTCATATCACTTCAAACCACCAACAACTGGTCAGTCTGTACCCTATGTTCAGTCAAATTCTAAACTATTAGTGTTAGCACCAACACATACAACCAGCATCGACCCTATGGCTTGTGCCTGTTCTGCCATTACACCAGCAACTTCAATAAACTCTTTAACTAATGACACTAGAATCAGTTCTCCAAATATAGAACCCTCACCTACTGCCAATCTAAATACGATTGAATTCACTCAGCCATAACCTTCTAGATTTTTTGTACCAAGCCTAGCACAACCTCAGCCACCTAATACCCTTAATACTCATCATAAGATTACAAGAAGCAAAGCTGAATCTTTAAACCAAAAGCCTATCTAGCTAAGGCAGTTTGTTTGTCTGATGATACTCCTACTAATATACATCAAGCAAATGTCTGCTGATCTGTGGGAGGATGCTGTGCATTGTGAGCTGTAGGCCCTCATCAATAATGGCACATGAAGCCTCTATCCTCTACCTCTTCGTAGAAAAGCTATAGGGTGCAAATGGCTATTTCAAGTGAAGAAGAAAGCTTATAGAACTGTGGATAAATATAAAGCAAGGCTAGTGGCTAAGGGATTCTCTCAACAAGTTGGGACTGATTTTCGAGATACCTTCAACCCAGTAGTTTGAGCAGTAACTATCAGGACTATGCTTGCCATTACAGTCATGAATGAGTGGCCATTAAGGTAGGTTGATGTCAACAATGTCTTTCTCAATAAGAGGTTGAATGAAGAAATATACATGGAGCTGCCTCCTGGATTTGAGGTTTCCAGATGCACTGATCAGAACATTGTTTGCAAGCTAAAAAAAGTATTGTATGGCCTTAGACAAGCTCCTCAGGCTTGGTTTCACACTCTAAGGCAGTTATTGGTTAATCAACTTGGTTTTCATGCTTCAAAGGCTGATCCCTCTTTGTTCATTCGGACATCCTTAGGCAGTCATCTACTTCTCATGGCTTATGTTGATGACATTGTGCTGACTGGTAGCCCGAAAGCAGACATTGACAGAGTGGTGTTTTAGTTACATAGTAAGTTTGCCCTTAAGGACATGGGGCAACTTAATTTTTTTCTTGGGGATTGAAGTTCAGCATACTTCTCGTGGAGTTTTACTTACTCAGAAAAAGTATGTCATTGACTTGCTTCAAAAAACTGGGATGCTAGGAGCAGCAGCCACACCTACACCCATTGTAAGCTTTCCAAAACTCTTTGCTTCAAATGGTTGTCCTTCTTTTGTTGATTTGTATTTGTATCAGAGTATGGTTGGCATGCTTCAGTATGTGTGCATCCTAGGCTTGATTTGTCATTTCGTGTCAACAAATTAATTCAGTATATGAATGCGCCAAGTGAGACTCATTGGAAGGTAGTTAAACATGTGTTGAGATATCTCATTGGTACCATGGAGCATGGTTTATTTGTTGCGAAGGGATAGTGTAAGTTGGTCTACTACTCAGATGCTGACTAGGCATCATCTCTTGAAGATAGAAGGTCCACATCTGGAAATCTTTTAGTTCTCGGCCTTACTCCTGTTACATGGTGCTCCAAGGAATAAGTTGCTATGTCTCGCTCATCCTTAGAGGTAGAGTATAGGAGTTTAGTAAATTGTGTTTTAGAGCTTATATGGGTAAAGAACTATTGACTGAGATGGGAGTTTCTGTAAGTCAACCTCTAGTAGTGTGATGTGATAACACTTCCATAATGTCAATGGCAGCCAATCCACATGCTAGAGTAAAGCATGTTGAGATAGATCATTATTTTGTTCGTGAGAAGGTTCTTGATGGTACTTTACAGGTTAATTTTGTACCCTCCATAGATGTACTCACCAAACTGATTACATCGAAGTAGTTTGCATCGTTTTGCACTGCCCTTAGAGTGTTATCCAGCAATGATCTTGAAAAAGAAAGTTTAGAAAACCAGGGGAATGATAGAGTAATTGATCAAGTCAATTGAACTGTTAATCAGTTTGTAGCAGTTAAGGGTAGTTAGCTGGGAGTTAGTCAGTTGTAACTCTCTTTCAGTGTGTTTAAATACAACATTCTTTCATGTATGCTGCAAGTCTTTGATCAATGAGAAAAGTATTTTACAAAGATTTCTTTTCTTGCATAGTTTAACATACAAAACTGAAGTTGAACCAACCACTTAGGTCGCCCATTCTATTAATTCAATGAACAAGTTCTTTCATATATGTTGTAAGCATTTGAGTGGAAGTGTAAGAGTGATTCTTCTCTTGTTAATTCTCATGTTTGTTTTCTTTTCAAGTTCTTCTCAAAGTTGAAAAGTTTTCAAACTTGTTCTTATCATTGATGTTTTCAAGATGTTCATCTTTTAGAAGTTTCGTAAAGAGATTCACATTCTGATTTTTTTTTTTTACTAAAGTAATTCAATAGTTTCGCTATATTATTACATGGACGACAACTATACACTTTCAAATTGTGATTTTTAAATTCTATTTAAAATAAATCATTTTCTTTTCTTTCCACAATTTAGCCAAATAAAATAATAATATTCCTTTCATTTCCTTTAATAATTTTAACTATCCAAACAAAAGTTAAATATATCATCATCTTTCTTTAACCTTCCATTCATTTATTTTCTCTTCCTTTCCCTTCATAATATTTATCCAAAATTACTATTTACGTTCTTTAAAAATTTTTAAAATTTTAAATTAGTAAAGGTAAAATTAAAATTTGACCCGTTTAAAATTATAAAATTTTGATTTAATTCTTTAAAAATTATAAAAATATAGACTACTAAAAATTAAAATTTAATTTAGCCCCCCTAAATTTTTTTTTTGAATTTGCTCTTGGTTCGGCCTTAGAGAGCCTTCAGAATTGGTTTGTCATTGGAAGCACCAAAATATAACTTATACCTAAAAATATCGAAAATAATTATATAAAAGAAGTAGGGTCAAATCCTCAGGGACTGGACTGTGATAGATTCTTGTATATCAAAATTTCGGATGCAGTCGTGCCCAGGAAAATTGTTCGACCTAGAGAAAAATAAAGAAACAGAATTAAAAATCTGAATGAATTGAGATTTTGATAAACTGAAATTGCAGTACGAAAATAAACAGAATTGAGAGAAACGGGTTTTTCGATTTCTGAAATTTTAACCTTTGGTTATCTTGATTCTTCCTTGGTTCAATCATAGGCTTTTAGATGGTTCTTCTCGAGATCGAATAAGTCAGTTATAATGGAAGAGGACGCCTACGACCACCAGCTCCAATTATAGCTTTGTGATTTTAGAGAAACATAACTCTAACCAACTGTCACTCTAGTGGGATTGTCCTACACTAGATCATCTATTCGCAATGACGAATAACACGCCATTCTGTCTCTTTGGCTCGATAACCTCTTGCGTAGTAAGTTAGAGAACCGACTATGCAACCTTCTCAAAACATACAAAGTGTCCATCATCACACAAGATGAAAAGATTACTTTTGAAAGGACATGGACGGAAGCGTCAGTCCCGTAATGCGGAGAAGTGATGAATACTCGGTTGAGAAGGGTTAAGTGTGGGTTCTAAGCCTCATGAACCTTTTTGAGAAATTTTGATAACCTTCGGCTAGATGGGTTTCAGTTGCTCATGCTTTTTTGAAAAATACACAAGCTTATGGAAATATAATTTTTATTGAAAGAAACGACTAAGGTTTTGGGAGATGAAGGATTTTACAAAAAATTCAAAGTCAATAATTCATATCACTCCATCTCCTATTTATAGTACATGAAAATCCCTAGTTGGATCCAATTTAAACTCTAAAAAGATAATTAAAATTAAATCTAAACAATAATTCCCTAGTTAGATCCAAATTAAACTCTAAATTATAATGCTTAAAAGATAATTTAAAATTAAATATAAACAATATCATAATAATCCTAAAAATAGAATTTAAATTTAAATTTAAACAAAATCTTATGTCCAATAAATATCTTCCATGTCTTCCACACTTTTGCATTTTCGATACTTCTTCTTCCATATTCACGCTTTTGCCCCAAATTTCCTTTTGTCTTCAATTTAGTTCCTACAAGATAAAAGAACCATAAATAGCCCAAATTAGAAGCATCATACTAATATATATATATATATATATATATATATATATATATAATTACTATACAAAAGTATGTCACTTTTGAGCATTATCATATTTTCCCTTACTTAGCCCATGCTTGCCCTCAAGTATGGTTCCTAATCCACTAAGTAATTTTGATTTTACAATGGAAAGAAGTATCACTCTCAAGGATTACACACAATTAAGCATAATGCATATGAAACTAAAGAGAATCTTTAGCTTGCTATAAGTAAAATAAAAAAGGTACTCCAATTTAAACACACAAAAATTAAATTAACTTGAATTATTTCATGAAAGTTAGGTAATGTACTAAACTTACCAAGGCACCTATTTGTTCACCTTTAGTCCCCAAATTTTATTCTCTTCCTTTTATTTTGTCGATTTTCTTTTTTTCTTCTTTTTTTCTTTTGCTTAAGAATATATTGGTCCTTCTGACGTGAAATGAAATGACAATGCAAGCACTCCATCCCGATTACTTAGTCCAACACACTCCTAATTTTTTTTATTTTTCCATAATTTCGATTAGTGGAGATTTACCTAACACGTTACACAACCTTTTTACGCGAAGTAGGATGACACCCAAGCACCCTACTCCGGTTATTCAGTTAGTCACGTTTTAAGTTGTGCTCATAACCACGAAATCATCAAAGTTTTTTTTCTTTTTTCCTTTTCTTTGAACAGGGAGTTTTAATTTTGGAGGACTGGGAAAAACAATCAAGTGTCAAAAATAAGTTTTGGCAACTAACTAACAATGATGAAAATAAATTTAGCATGCATTCGTATTAAATGTCCTCTTTGCACTTAGACTCAATCGACTTTACTATAAGTAAGATAGAGTTAACTTCATTAATCATAATTATTTCAGCCTAATAGGAAAAATAGTGGAGATGAAATCAATCATAGCAAAATCATAATTAACTCAGTAGACAAGAAGCATGCTCATTGGCAAAAAGGTGGGCAATTTGTGGTCAAAATCTTGGATGAAAAGGGACATGATATACTTAAAAAATAAATGTGGACAAAACAACCAAAAGTCAACAACAATGGTAAACACAACAGAAAAAACGAGAGATAAAACAGAAAAAATGATGAGGAGTGTCTCCCCTACTTAAAACACATTTCCCTTAATGTGCAAAATAATATGAATAAATACGATGAAAAAGAAAGGGTTGAGAATACTCCCCATGTCATTTCCATTACCGTCATTCTCGTGTAAATTTGATTCCCCGTTTTTCTTGGACAAAAGAAATTTATTAACATGCAAGAAAAAAACTAGAACTAAAAATAAAAATAAGAATAAAAATAAAAATAAAAATAAAATTTGGTTGCCTCCCAACAAGTACTTGTTTAACGTCGCTAGGTTGATGATCGAACTAGTTTTGAGGTCGTTCTAGTTGAATTTTTTCAATCGTATGGACATGGAAATTTGGTGCTTGCACAACAGAAGGTAAAAGTTTAGTATTCATATGGAGAAATAATTTATTAACAAATTCACAATTTGGATCTGAATCTAAATTATCATTAAACAATATTTTAGGTTCATCTTCATGGAGTGATTCGGAAGTCTCTTCTACTAAGGATTCAACTATATCAACACGATTTACGTTTAAGATTTCACTAGGGTGACTGATGGCGTCGTAAACATTGAACTTCATGATCTGCCCATCAAACTCCATCGTGAGGGTGTCGCTATGCACATCAATCTTAGAATTTACAATACTAAGGAAAGGTCGCCCCAACAAGATGTCTGAAGACTGAGGAGTGTTATCCTCTTCCATTCTCACCACATAAAAATCTACAGGAAATATAAGTTCATTGACTTTCACCAACACGCCTTCAAGGACTCCCTTAGGATGCACAATTGACTTGTCTACCAATTGGATTATAACACCTATTTTCTTCAAAAAAACCCACATTAAAATACTCATAAATGGAAAAAGACATTACATTTATAGAGGCCCCCAAGTCAAACATAGCTTTTTTAACTAAGTGGCCTATTTTGCATGGTATTGCAAACATGCCCCTATCTTTACATTTTGTTGGCATCCTTCACTGCAACACTGTAGATACATTCTCAGCAACGTTTAGCTTTTCGTTTCCAGTCAATTTTTGCTTGTTTGTGCAAAGCTCCTTAAGAAACTTGGCATACCATGGAATTTGTCTAATGGCATCTAACAATAGTATGTTTACCTCTACTTTTCTGAATGTTTGGAGCATATCTTTTTCCTTCTTACCTTTCTGATCTTGTTTTAATCGTCCTGGAAATACAAGTTGAATTTTGGGTAACAAAGGTTTTGTTCGGACATGTTCGTTGTTCTCTTCTTTTCCTGGGCGGAATCTTGACCAAGATTTTTGCCAAGATTTGGTTCCAGTATTTTCCCACTTTGCAGCGCCACTACATTTGCATTTTATCTTGGGTGAGGTTTTGTTTGTGACAGCAACCTTCTCTGTGCACTTAATTTCACAACTGACGTGGTCAACTCTTTTATAGATGTCTTTGTTTTCTGTTGAAAATCAAGCATATTAACTGCTAATTTATTTACCATGGCTTCTAGAGAAGTACCTGAATTTTGTGTTTGTCGTGGAAATTGATTTTGGTATGGCTAGTTGTATTGTGGATTCGCCCCATAACTCAAGTTTGGATGATCTTTCCATCCTGGATTGTATGTATTGGCATAAAGGTCATATCGCCTCTAGTGTGTTCTAGGGAAGTTTCCCACAGCATCTAATTGGGTCATAGAATCATCATACAAACTAAGGTATGAGCCAGTTGTGTGTTCAGATTCTGCAAAAATTTTGCATAATCGGGTTGGTCCTATTTTTACTGCAATAAAAGAATTCATAATATTAGTAAGTCTATCAACTTTATCTTCTAAGGTTGAATTACTTAGCTGACAATTTCCCTCCTTAGCTCAGCGGCACGCGATGTTGGGAAAAACTTGTTAAAAAATAAATGGGAAAGATCAGCCTAAGTTGTAATAGATCCAAGAGGTAGATAAAATAACCACTCCCTAGTAGAGTTTGCTAGGGAAAAAGGGAAAGCTCATAATTTGATTTGATCCTCAATTATCCCCTGAGGATTCATACTAAGACAAACCATATGAAATTCTTTTAGATGTTTATATGGATTTTCATTTTGCAATCCATGAAAAGTCGGCAGCAACTGGATTAAACTTTATTTAAGTTCAAAATTAGCATCCACAGTAGGTTGTATATTTGCAGAAGCCTCAACCATTTGCCGAATCGTTTGAGCCATGGGTTGTGGTGTCGAATTTGGATTTTCGTTAACCCTAGCGTTAGACATTTCTTCTGGTGGAACAACTGCTACTATTTCGTTTTCCAGTGTTGGATTAGGGTTTTCATTAAACCTAGACTCGACTTCGTCGCCTTCTTCTACTTCTGATGGTGAACTATACTTAGTTCTTGCTACCTCTAACTACCTTTTTTGTACCTTCATTTCCTTACGATTAGCTCTCGTAGTCTTTTCAATTTCTGGATCGAACAAGAATGCAAGATTTCCTGAAACAGATCTTAAGGAGTTGACTGTGACAGATTCTTGTATATTGAAATTCCGAGCACAATCGTGCCCAGAAAATGTGTTTGACCTAGAGAAAGAATAAAGAAACATAATTAAAAATATGAATGAATTGAGATTTTAAAATTGAAATTGCAGTACGAAAGTAAATAGAATTGAGAGAAAGGGGTTTTTCGATTACAAGAATTCCAGCCTCTGATTATCTTGATTCTTCCTTGGTTCAATCATAGGCTTTTAAATGGTTTTTCTCGTGACCAAATAAGCCTGTTATAATTGAAGAGGATGCCTACGACCACCAGCTCTAATTATAGCTTTGTGATTTTAGAGGAGTCTGACTTTAGCCAACTGTCACTCCAGTAGGACTGTCTTACACTAGATCATCTCTTCTCAATGACGAATGTCATGCCATTTTGTCTCTTTAGCTCGATAACCTCTGTCGCAGTAAGTTAGCGAACCGATTGTGCAACCTTCTCAAAACATACAAAGTGGCCATCTTCGCACAATATGAAAATATTACTTTTGAAAGGATATGGACGGAAGCGTCAGTCCCGTAATGCGAAGAAGTTATGAATACTCGGTTGAGAAGGGTTAAGTGTGGGTTCTAAGCCAAATAAACCTTTTTGAGGAATTTTGATAACCTTCGGCTAGATGAGTTTCAGTTGCTCATGCTTTTTGGAAAAATACACAAGCTTATAGAAATAGAATTTTTATTGAAAGAAACGACTAAGATTTTGGGAGATGGAGAATTTTATAGAAAATTGAAAGTCAATAATTCATATCACTCCATCCCCTATTTATAATACATGAAAATCCCTAGTTGGATCCAATTTAAACTCTAAAAAGATCATTAAAATTAAATCTAAACAATAATTCGCTAGTTGAATCCAAATTAAACTCTAAATTATAATGCTTAAAAGATAATTTAAAATTAAATATAAACAATATCATAATAATCTTAAATAATAATCATAAAAATAGAATTTAAATTTAAACAAAGTCTTATGTCCGAGAAATCTCTTCCCAAGTCTTCCACACTTTTGCATTTTCGACACTTTTTCGTCCATATTCACGCTTTTTGACTCAATTTTTTTTGTCTTCAATTTAATCCCTACAAAATAAAATAACCATAAAAAACCAAATTAATAGGATCATATTCAATATATATATATAATTAATATATAAAAATATGTCAGTTTTAAGTATTATCAAGAATACAAGCTCCAACAACCTAACTTACCACTGAGGAAGCCCAACAACCTCAACCATGCTCTCCAAGCAAAATATTCAACCTCCAATACTCTCCACTGGAAGAGATGTAAATAACAAGCTTTTAAGTAAAAAAAATTATTTAATCATATTTTTACTGTTTGAATACAGAAAAGGATAAAACCTTATTAAAATCCTTTTGCTATCTTAATTTCGTAAAATAAATTTAGTTTACGCTACTAATTTTAGTTGATTTTTTGGCAAGCCATTTGCTACATAATGAAAATAAAATAAAAGGGATATAAATGTATCCCAAAAACGATAATATGAAATAAACATAAGTGATTAAAGTGTAATATTTTAAACATAAGTGATTAAAATATAATATGAAATAAACAAAAGTGATTATTTTTGTGTTTACCCCTTCATTTATGACATCAATTTTAATTTTATTAATTTCTTGAAAAGATCATGAATACGTTTAAGGATCCAATCATTCATGCGCAATTATTATATAATACGACTTAATAATTTAGAAATTAAATTATAATTAATATATAATTTTATTTATATATTGATATGATTACATGATAATTTATATTCATATTTTTTTAATCCTTTGATAATGCACACATATTTTGCACACATAAATACTCGAACCCGAACTTCCTAAAAGAAACATCATTTTTTTTTTACTGGAACCACTCGTTGAGAAAAATTAATATAATTCTTAAATAAGTTAGTAATTTCTTATTCTTAACAAAACGTGTTTCAACTCCCATATTTCAAAATATTATAACAATTATGATGTGAACCAAACTATTACCTAATATTATAATATAAATAATATATTATATCATTTTTTTTTCAAATTATTACATAATATGTTTTTTTTCCATACAAAATAAATATATTGTATTATATTAGCTGTATATGTATTGCCATTTCAATTATAACACAAGAACAACCACAATCATTGAAATCAAAGGCTATATAAAGCCTCACCCCTGGCTTAGTTTTCCTCATACTTCAACTTATACCATCTCATTACTTCCCTCGTTCATTTGAGTATGCAAGACCTCCAAGTTCTTTTCCTGTCTTCTATTATTTTTTTTCTTTTTTATATTGGTTTTATCTAAATGTTAAATTGATGTTGTGCAGAAGCATGTCTTCACCAATTAGGATTCTATTGCTGGGTTTTTTGTTTATGGCCTCTGGAACAATGGCAGCTCCACCTAGAACGCCAATAGCAGTTCCATTCGGGAGGAATTATGTGCCTACATGGGCTTTTGATCACATCAAATACTACAATGGAGGCTTCGAGATTGAGCTCTACCTTGACAAATATGCTGGTACTGGTTTCCAGTCAAAAGGATCTTACTTGTTTGGACATTTTAATATGCAAATAAAGCTAGTTCCCGGGACTCTGCTGAAACTATTACTGCCTTCTATGTGAGTATAATTGTTGCCCCACTGCTTGATGGATACAACTTAATTCTCTGCAAGTAAAGCTTAAAATTTGTTGAATTGATCTCTTGTCTTGCAGTTATCTTCTCAAAATTCGGAGCATGACGAGATAGATTTTGAGTTCTTGGGGAACAGAACAGGCCAGCCATACATTTTACAGACAAATGTGTTCACTGGAGGAAAGGGTGACAGAGAACAGAAGATTTATCTTTGGTTTGACCCAACAAAAGCCTACCATTCCTACTCTGTGCTCTGGAACTCCTATCAGATTGTGTCAGTCTCTCATTTCCTACTCATCTAATCTCAAGTTTTGGTGATCTTTCAGGGTTTTTTTTTTTTTCTTTGGTTATCATTAAATACTTTTAGAGTGGTTGGCATACTTCTATGACCTGCAATGGGACTTGACAAAGCTTTCAACTTGAAAGCAATTTTTCTTAATCATTTCTAAACTAGTATTTCAAAACATATGGACAGATTCTTTGTCGACGACGTACCAATAAGAGTGTTTAAGAATTGCAAAGATTTGGGAGTGAGATTCCCATTCAACCAGCCAATGAAGATATACTCGAGCCTGTGGAATACAGATGACTGGGCAACTAGGGGTGGACTGGAGAAGACCGATTGGTCCAAAGCCCCTTTTATAGCTGCCTACAAGGGCTTCCACATTGACGGGTGCGAGTCATCGGTGGAAGCCAAGTTCTGTGCCACCCAGGGGAAGCGGCGGTGGGACCAAAAGGAGTTCCAGGACCTTGATTCTTATCAGTGGAGGAGGCTCGCTTGGGTTCGCAACTGGTTCACCATCTACAACTATTGTAGTGATAGGGTCAGATTCCCCACCATGCATCCCGAGTGCAAGAGAGATAGGGACATCTAATAATTTAATTTCAATTAAAACTCATCTCCACAATCAACATTTTATATCCCTTATTGCCACTACTATAAACATGGGGTCATTTCTTTCGAGCTTCATCGTTTGGAGGCTTTCTGTGTTGATATTAATTCTATTTTCATGTAATTTATTCCAGCAATTTATTATCATGATAATGATAATATTAAGCTTATACTATTTTTGTGCACGATGAATTAGTTTATCAATAATCAAGAATTAATATAATATTTTTATTTATTTTGAAGAGAAATATTTCATTTTATAATTACAATACATGTATAACCACTACGTTGAAAAATTGTTGACATAAAGCATTTTATTTAAATCTATATAATGAATTTAATGTTATGCAAAGTAATAAATTTGTCCATATTTTGTTTGTTGCGTCTCTTCTCAACAGCTAGTCGTGGAAGCTTTTAAACGTAAGCTCTTTGATCCAACTTTTCATTCGCATTCAATTACAGCTCATAGACCAGAAGTGTTAGAAGAACGAGCAAAAATAGTCCTTCAGAGTTCAATGGTTATTTTGGCTTTTCTCTAAGACATAAAAATAAATTTAAATATTTATTTTAATTGGGCCCTACTCTACTATTGAAAGTCAATTGACTTTTAACATCTATTGTTAATGTAATGTTATTTTATTTTATATATCACATTAGTAAATAATTTATAAATAATTAAAATATTCAAATATTTAAAAAATTCAAAAATAAAATTTATAATTCCAAAAAAATATGAGAAAGGATCTTCAAAATTGAGAAAAAGATAAAAATTCAAAAAATTATAAGATATTTTTAAATTTTCTATAAAATCTAAAAAGAATATATATACAATTTTAAAAAAAAAAGTTTAAAAGTTCAAAATTTTTAAAATTTCACAAAAATTATGTCTAAATAAAATATATTCAAAAAAATAATTTTTTTTTCTTTTTGGTTAGTATTTAGTACATTGAGAGTGTCGTTTTTTATTCTACAAACAACTTTAAATACATATATTTTTAAATATTTTACTATACCCTTATAAGATACTAGTCAATTATCTTACTTGTGGAGTAGAGATGCTCGTGAGTCAGATCTAATAATGATATTAATATTTTTTGCTCAAGTCTTTGTTGACCCGAAATATAGTTTTAAAATTTTACTTAAATTTATCTTTATTTACAAAAGATTAACTCAAACTTATTTTAGGCACATTCATATTATTTTTTAAAAATATTTATATTATATTATTTTAATATTTAATAATTTTATATTTATTTTTTTATGAAAAAATCTGATGAGTACATTAGTAAAGGGTGAAAAATAAAAAACAAAGTCTATTGTACCTTTCCAGCTGTCAACCAAATATAGGTATAAGCCTGTCCGTGCAATAAATAAGATTAAAGGAAAAAACTGACGCTTAATTAAAACTTATCCCTAGGTAAACTTAAACATCCTTGACACCCTAAGGAAGAAACAAAAAAACGAAAAGAAACACACCCATTTCCTAAATCAACTCTGAAAGAAACGAAAAAAACCTTCACCCTTTCCTATCAGAAACACCCTCTCATCACCAGGTAATCTATCTGTGCGCATCTGGCTTTCAATTCTTCCAATCATTTCTTTATGCACAATATTATCGCCAGTCCCACACCCAAACTAAGCTACATAGGAGGCCTTTCTTAGTACTTTCCTCCAGTCTCAGCAAACTTTAAACCCACTCACTTTATCTTATTCCTTCTCGTTTGTCAGCGATCAGAATGTCATCCAGTTCTACCGGGGCTTCTTCAATCCAGTACCTCGGACCATCAGATAGCCGCCCCCATGCTGCCATTTGATGAGCAGCTTTGTTCGCCGATCGCCTGACAAACAGAAAAGATGAGTACCAAAATCTTTGCTTTTGGGCCTTTATTTCTTCTATGATGGTGCTTATTGCAGATCTATCTGTTTCTTCCATATTAATCTTTTTGATGATGGTTAATGCGTCTCCCTCAATGTAGACATCACAAAGCCCTAGCTCGATCGCAAATCGAATCGTTTCTAGGCATGCCAATGCTTTAGCTGTGGTCGGATCTATTACTCTATCAAACGGGTAAACACTCGAGCCCATTAACATACCTTCGCTATTTCGTAATATAGACCCTGTTACTGCATGTTTCGTCTGGGCAACATAAGAGGCGTCGAAGTTTGCCTTTATTATCTCCCCAGTCGGAGCCATCCATCGGGCCTCCTTTTCGTCATTTCTGTATTTTAGGCATGAACCTAGCAATGTGATATCTGATTTGTATGCTAAAATGAAACTTACTATCCCTTGCACTGTATCTCTCTGACCATCATGTAAAAGTTTATTTCTGCAATACCGTAATGCCCAAAATACTATTGCTAGAGTTGTACACTGATCATCATTGAGATTACTGTATATTTCTGCTAAACTCATCTTCCACTCTTGTTGCATGTTGGTCACTGTTGGATCGATACATACTGCGAGTAAAACTTGTCTGGTAATCTTGCAATCCCAAAATAGATGTGCTGCTATTTCGTCGCCACTTTTGTAGATCGGGCACGTAGCTACTAATTGTATGCGTCTTGTAACTAAGTTAACTAGGAGCAGTAGGTAGTTATTTGCAAATCTCCATAAGTGGATTTGTATTTTTGTAGGGAGTTTGAGTTGCTAGATTCTTGTAAAAAATCTAGTTGTATCTTTTAAATGTGCCCTGTTCTACTTGTTGTGTCCATATTGCTCTTCCTCCACCAACCAATGATAACCTCTTTTGATCGAGTAGACCCTTGTATTGTTGCCTCGTCAAACCATCACATCTGGTTGCAAGGGGTTCATTAATGGGATACAAAGGACTCTGTCTACCTGATCAGGTAATAACAGTTCCCTCACCACCCTTTCCATTTAAAATTCTCTATATCAATTAAATATGCAATAGTTGAATAATTGATGTTAATCCTTTGTGTACTTACCCATCCATCTCCAGGTTTTGGCAGCCAGACATCATTCCAAAGGTTTACCATTCTACCGTTACCAATTCTCCACTCCACACTCGATTCCAATAGCCTTCGAGCACTCGAGATGCTTCTAGGGAAACGAGGGGTAAGCACCTAAACTTGCACTCATGAAGTTTGTTTGTGGATAATACTTAGCTTGAAACACACGCTCAAACTAACTTAATAGATTAGTAATTAGCGTTCAACCATGTTTTGCTAACAAAGGTAAATTCAACTTGATAAGATCTTTAAAGCCAATCCCTTAAACCGATTTAGGAATGCACATAGCTCTTCAATCGCACCAATGAATACCTTCGTTCGTTTTCAAATTGCACCACCGAAACTTACACATCAAATTCTCTCTCTCGAGATAATGAAACAGGTAGTTTAAAACATTGCATTGAATAAGAAGGTATTGCTTGCATAATGGCTTGTAAACCATTCGATGGATAAATTTTGAGTGCTCCATGAGTGTATATTTTTCCCAAATTTTTCTTTTAATTCTAAAAACGCGTGTTTCTTCCTTTTTCCCATAATTGTAGGCAACCTTAAGTATTTTTTGATTTATTTGACGGCTTTATTTTGAGCAGTTGAACAATTTGATCTCTACTCTATACCTCAACGTTACTACTTCAATAAACAAGGGATTTTTTAAAACCTCACAAACATTAATTACTTGCTTAATGGAATTGGCTCTTTTCAGTGTAGCTTTTTCAAATAGAATGTTGTCATTAGCAAAGAACAAGTGCAAAATTGTTAAACCACTTCATCCTTGTTTGACTCTTATCAATTCGTCTCTTTTAGCAAAAACCAGCGGGTTAGAGAATCCTTTTGCATAGAGGATAAATATGTTAGGGCTTAAAGGATCCTTTTGCCTTAGGCTTTAGAGGGTGTAAATTCTTCTTCTTTTCTTCCATTCAAAATCACCAAGTAATAAACACTTCGAACACAACGAAGGATTAAATTGATCCAATCAGAATAAAAACTCAAACATGTCATCATGTCTTGCAAAAACGACCATTCAACTCGATCGTGTGTCTTACTCATGTCAAGTTTTAAAGCAAAATAGTCAACTTTTCCCTTTTTCTTTTCAAGCAAATGCAATACTTCGTTAGTAATAAGAATATTATTCGTAATTTGTCTTCCCAGGACAAAAGCACCTTGGGTTTCCTCATTTTGAAACCTATTAACCAAAACCCTGGAAATAATTTTATAAATTATTGTACATAAATTGATTAGTTTGTATTGTCTCATATTTTTAGGGGCGTCAACTTTAGGAATGAGCACAATGTTGGTTTTATTAATATCATGAATTCGTTTTCCTTTATTTAAGACATTCAGATAAAAATTGGTCACATCACTTTCAATTAAATGTTAAAACTTGTAGAAGAAAAAAAATAGGGAAACCATTATTACTTGTAGCTTTTAAGGGACTCATCTTTTTTACTGTTACAAAAACCTCTTTTGTTGAGAACTTTTTCATCAATTTCACATTTTGGTGCGTTTGAATACACGTTTCAAATTGACTTATTAAAGGCACACTATTTTGAACTATTTTGGGTGAGAGAAGGTTTTGAAAATACCTTGACACTAGCGCGTTTAAGTTCTCCTCTTTTTACTAATTCCTTATTCTCATCTTCTAACGCATGAATTAACTTTTTCTTTCTCCTCTGAGTGGTTACCAAATGAAAGTAGGAAGTATTTTTATCTCTTACCCTAGCCTAATCTGATCTGGATCTTTGTGCCCAATAGAGTTCTTCTTTATCTCCTTCATGTTCAAAGCCAATTTAACCTCTGTAATACTTGTAAGAATCGAGTCTTTTGGGTCCTCATTAAGTTTCTCAAGCTACTCAAGTAATTCTTTTTTCTTTTTACCTCGTTGTCTTTGAATTCCTTTTGCCATTGCTCAAGATGTTTCCTTAGTTTTCTAGGTTTTTGGGTAAAGGTAAAGAACCTTCCTTTCAACCAAGTTTGATTTGATCCTTAAAGCCTTCCTCTAACACCCACTCTGTATTAAATCAAAATAAGTGACTATCATGTCGATTTTTACGTCAATCTCGTCCTTTTGTATTGATCATCCCCAGACAATAATAGAAAAAACCATGTGGCAAGTGGCAAACCGAGTACTTCGGAAAATGCTCCTAACAAGCAAAGTTAGCCATTCCTCTCTCTAGTCTTTCTCTAATATTATAATATTCTAGTGTACCTCTTTCCCAAGTAAACCATTCCCTAGTGAAACTTAGATCGTTAAGTTCACAATCTTTAAGTACCTCTTTAAAGGCTACCATCTACTTTACGTCTCGAGTTCTTTTGCGTTTCTTTTCAAATGAGAATAGAATCTCATTAAAATCTCCTACTACAAGCCATGGGAGATTTATTTCCCTTTTTAATCGTTGAAGGATATTCCACAACTCACTTCTTTGATTTTCCATTGGGGACCCATAAAACTCGATGAACCCTCATACACTTGATCCATCCTTCTCATCAAACTTTATATTTATATGCGTTTTAAAGAAACTCATTATAATATCAATCCCCTCGTTCCACCCAAGGGATAAACCACCTCTTAAACCTTCAGCATAAACATCATTGCAGTTTTTAAAGCTACATTGTTGCCTTATGTTCTCCATTCTCTTGTCACTAACTTTTGTTTCAATTAGGAGTAATATCTTGGGCTTACATTATCTCAAATTATTTTTGAGATGGTTAATCGTTTGTGGTTACTCGAGCCCATAAACATTCCAACTCAAGATGGTCTTAAAGATCTATTTACCATCGAACTAGTGCTCATAACAAGATCAATACATAGATCGATCTCTATTGGAATTTTATTACCCAACTCACCCTTTTGGATCACCCTTTGACGCTTTTTTCCACTCAGACCTTCATACGACATTTTTTTTAAATCATAAACCTTTTCCTTTATGCTTAGCTCCAAATATCTTGAGTTTCGATTATTAACGTAGCTTTGGGCGTTACCTTCGAGATTATTCCCCTGATAACTTTGAAAGGCCACTTTTATTCTTTCTGCAGCATTATTTCTATCCATAGTATCGTTGCATGCCACCACTTTACTTTAACTAATTCCCTCAAGTTGTCTCGAAGCCATCTACTTGATGTTGGGGCCATCCTTCGTGGTGAAGCTCTCAGTGAAATGTCCCAACCATAATCATCTTCTTGAACCTCCCTTGCCAACCACAAAGAATAAAAACTTTCACCATGCCCTAACCGACCACATAGGAAACAAAACAATGAAACCTTTTCATATTTAAAGTAGACAAAAGAAGTTTTATCTCGTTCATAAACAATACGTTTCCTTCTTTGTAATGGATTACGTACATCAATTTTAACTTTAATCCGCATAAACTTAACACCTTTTGTAATGATCACCGCATCATAATCTAGAAACTCTTCGGTAAAGTTTCTAAGCTGTCGAGTCATTCCTTTTGACATACATTCGAGCGGGGTTTCATAAACTTGGGCCTAAAAATTGGCAAAAACTATTTGTACTTGTATTGGATTCTCTTTTTTCCAATTTATGGAAAACAATTAAGTGTCGAGTAAAGAACCAGAGCATACCATTGATTACTTCTCGTAAATCTATTTGGTTGTAAAATCTGAATAGCACTTTTTTATCCTCTAACTTAGAGATCAATATTGTTTCAATTGGGTGCTAAATTTGCCAAAACATTCCTTACGGAGGGAAAGTGAACTACACTATTTGTTAAGGCCTTTTCGACCAAACAAAGTTGAAATTCATGTTCAATCTCTTTTATTTCATATTGATCCTTAACTGGTTCGTTTTCCCCCTCAGCTAATCTTAACCTAGCCATCTCTTGGTCCATTCTTGTAGATACTGATTAGAAAAGGATGAAGATATGAAGAGAATAATACACCCAAACAATCTCTTAGATATATTGTGGCCAAAAGAAAGGAAGCAACCTTAAAAAACTGCTAAACATCGCAAACAAGAAGAAAAAACGCAGAAGTTACTAGAGATAAAACCCTAACTTGCGAGAGGCATAGAGTAAATAGATACAAATTTAAAGTTCATTATATTTTTTATTTATTGAAAGTTTTTATATACTCATCTTAATATTATTTTAAAATGTTTATATATTATATATTTAGTATAGGTTTATTTTTTTATTGTGTTCTAAATAACATAATATAAAGTATTATAAACATAAAAATGGTTTAGGTTGAGCTTGAACCTTAAATGTTCTAGCCTAACCTTGCTCATATTTTAAACAAGCTTAATTTTTTACGTAAACTCATTTTTCAAGTATAATATTTTTGCCCAAATCCTTTTAATTTTTGAGTAAGCTTTCAAGTCTGGACAAGTGACCTAACCTATGAAAAATCTATTGTGGACTCTAAAAATGTGACACACCTCACTGGACATAATGACCAAACTCACGTATTTGATTAAATATTCATTACTAATAACATTCAATATTAACAATGTTTAACATTTCGACCTTTCAATACCATATATCTAAACAATAATAGTTAAAAGTAATTAAACAACAAATACTTAGAAATTCAAAAGTATCATGCAAATTTCTATATGAAATGATGCTTCTATTGATACATGAATAGGTAAATGTTAGTAGAATATATTATAATTAGACAGAAAAATAATATTGCAATGAACTATTGAAACTATAAAAGTTCTATCGATACAATTAGCTTAGATTTGTCGATATCAAATAAGTTTCTACCAATACCAAAAACCATAGTAAGCAAAACTAATTACCTTTAAACTTTTAACAATATCTCACTTCTAACTATCGGTACTAAAATTAATAGAAAGCAAGTTTGACAAGTTTGTCATTTTTCTACTGATACATCTATTAGTATACCGATACTACTTCCATAGTTTTACTAGTAGTCTAAATTCTTATTATCGAAACCAAATAAATCAATAATTAAAGTTTCAAATCCCTTACACTTTTACTGATACTATGCAACGAAGTACCGATACAACACATATTGTTGCTAAAAATTCAATGCTAATTTCTCATGAGTCTCATTGTTATTTAGAAATCATTACAAGCTTTCTATCTAAAAACTATACATTCACATTAAGCATACATCATTCACAAACATGCCTTGAGAACCAATACACAAGTAATAGGTTAAAAAATACTATATTTACCAAAATCATTCATTATACCAAATTCACGACAACAACTTTTACATGTCAATACTTCAAAAGATGCTTAGGCTGAAGTTTTAACGAGAATTATTCCCCAACAAGGTAACTACCAAAACCTCTTATATACATGCCACTTTTAACCATAACCCAAGTTACTCAAAAGTCTATCGAGGATGAAGATGATAATGTGCACTCTTGATTGGATTCAATCGGTGCCAAGATTTCTCGAGACCTACAATCATGAAAATCAAACATGGTATGTCATTTAAGACTTAGTAAGTTCGAAATACAAGTGGTAATGTAATTAAGGTAAACTAATAGCTATAATTCAAGAGTCAAAAACTCATTCTTGGATTACATACACAAAGCATGCTAAGGATAAAGCTTGAATACACCAGCATGAACCTATTAGAAACATAGCGTGAAAACACTAGCATGAAGCCTATTAGGCACATAGTCTGAATACACCGACACAAAGCCTGAATACATCGGCATAAACCCTATTAGGCACATAGCATAAATATTTAGATGTAGTTGTACCAATTCACATAGGTTTATACATATCAACAAGTAATAACCATACATACCAAAACATATAACCCAAAAATGAACAATTACAAAATGAATTTATAATTTATGTAGTAATGAAATGAACTTACCTGCATAATGACGATAAAGGTTTAACGTAGAATTATTTGATAACATTTCCTTTCTTGCGTTAATCAATTGGGGTTCGTTTCTTGACTTATAGGAGTTTTACCTTTCAAAATGAATAATTGATTGTTGTTTTATAGGAGTTTTACCTTTCAGATCAACTATTTGGGAAAGGAAGATCATCAAACAAACACTAGTTTTACCTATCCGTGAGCACCTTTTCCCTAAACTGGTTTAGATTGTGACATCTAGCGATAAGTAATCTCTCTTGACTTGCTATGCTGATAGAAGATCGAGAGATCTAACTATGGTAGTGACTAGTTGATTGGAGGAAAATCCCCAAAACCCAACAATTAAGGAACTCATACAAAAACGACCTAATTATCCTCAAAGTCATTTATAAGATTTCTACAACTCAATATTTTTCTTTTATTTACTATTTTATTTTATCTTTTATTTTATGTCTTTTACAACAAACTCTTATATCCTTCGTATTATAAACCCTAAAATAAGTACTAATTAATTTTATTCTTAGCAGGAAATTTTTTTACTATAGCTTTACGCCTCCTTTGGGTGCGTTCTTCGGAACACTTCCAAGTGTTCCGTTGTAAACAAACTATATTTACAACCTGACCCGTATACTTGCGAAAAGCCAAAATCTACACCGAATGGGAGTACATTCGATTGTGGTCAAGTTGTTGGCGCCGTTGCTGGGGAGGCAAGGCTTTAGTAAATTTTATTCTTTCATATTTAATAAAATAATTAGAAAAATTTTAGGTTATAGATACGATTATCTTTAAATTCTTATTTTTAATCTTATTTCTTTTCTTACATCGACTAACAAAATGATGAAAAATTCATTAAGGATGTTTTTCGATTTAGAATGGTTACAATCTAGTATTACTACATCGTCAATTTATCAAAATCATTTTGAATTAAATCCATCCTTAATATCTTAGATTACTAATAATGTTACTTTCTCTGATCCCTTGACAGAAGATCTCGTCGCATTTTTACTGAAATTCAAGGTAATTTGTAGCACGATTTCTTATGTAAGGGTGACACCAAGTGTGATTCGATTATTATTGGTTTCTTTTGCCTTAAACAGAAAAGCCAAGTTATGGTTGGATTCTCCAACCCCAAATATTATTACTACTTGGGAAGAATTTGTGCATATGTTTTTTTGAAGAATGATTTCCATGCCTAAGGTTATGCAAGGATATATACAAATGTTTCATTTCAAGAAAGGACAAGCTTGAGAAAGATTCAAAGCCATACTTCAATCCATATTAGGCGGGAGAGTCCATATTGATATACAACTTCAGTATTTTTATGATGAGTTATGTACGAGAAATAAACGTAAGGTAGATATAATGACTAGAGGAAGCATTTGGACTAGGACATGGCAAGACATTATTGATATATTGGAAGTAGCAAGTGCGAATGAAATATTTTGGGAGGAACAATCGAGACCTATAGAAGAGATTAGTAACCCCGTATGTAACCAGATTATGACTAATCATTTCGAAAAGGAAGATTCCGAGGATGAGGAGCTCATGGAAGAAGAGACGAATGAGGAATCTTTAACGGCTCAATTAGAGTGGTGGTAGCAAAGTAAAGGGGGTAGATCAATCGATGCCAAATTCTACCAAAATGATACCATCAATTGTGAAGCCACCAAAAGTAGAGTTAAAACCATTACTAGAACATTTAAAATATGGATATTTGGGTGAGAAGAATACTTTACCTGTTATACTTGCATTAGGATTGAGTAACTTACAAGAAGAAGCTTTATTGGATGTACTTAAACGTCATAAAAAGGCTATTGGGTGGACAATTGCTGATATAAAAGGAATAAGTATTTGTCACAAACAGTCTTTGTCAACTCAAAATTTGAATGGAAGTAGGTAAGAAACCTGTTGTCAACGCACAACGAAGACTTAATCCAGCCATGAAGGAAGTAGTAAAGAAGGAGCTAGTAAAATGGTTAGATGCAGGTATAGTTTATGCCATCTCCGATAATGAATGGGTAAGCCCTACGTAATGTGTATTAAAAAAAGGTGGGTTGACAGTTGTAGAGAATGATCATAATGAGCTAATCCCTACAAGAACTGTTACCGGATGGAGAGTTTGTATTGATTACAGGAAATTAAATGATGCAACAAAAAATGGTCACTTCCCACTACCTTTCACTAATTAAATTCTAGCTCGATTGGTAGGTAAAGAATATTACTGTTTGTTGGATGGTATTTAGGGTATCATCAAATTTCAATACATCCTAATTATGCTACTTTTATAAGATGTATGACTGCTATTTTTGCAGATATATTAGAAAAAGGGTTAGGCATTTTCATGGATGATTTCTTGGCATATGGAGACTCTTTCAAGGATTGATTGTTGAATTTATAGAAAGTTTTACAGAGGTGAAAGGAAACTAACCTAGTGCTCAATAGGGAAAAATGTCATTTCATGGTAAGGGAAGGGTTGGTTTTGGGGCATCAAATATCATAGAAAGGGTTAGAAGTGGATAAAGCAAAGATCGAGGTAATAAAAAACCTACCACCTCCTACAAATGTCAAAGGTATTTAAAATTTTTTGGGACACGTTGGGTTTTATAGGAGGTTTATAAAATATTTTGCGCACATTTCTAAACCTTCGAATTTATTATTGTAAAAAGATGTTCCTTTTGTATTTGATGATAATTGCATTAAAGCTTTTGAGACCATAAAAGAGAAGCTAATAAATGCCCCCGTTATTATCACACCAAATTGGAATGAACCTTTTATTATTATGTCTGATACCAGTGATTATGCTATAGGTGCTACCTTAGGGCGAAAGAAAGACAATACATTTCGAGCAATTCATTATGCCAGCAAGACTCTTAACCCCGCTTAGTACAATTATACTACTACTGAGAAGGAAATGCTAGCGGTAGTTTTTGCTTGTGATAAATTTCGTCCTTATTTAATGGCTAATCGTGTGTATATTTATACAGATCATTCAGCTCTAAAATATGTGATGAAGAAAAAAGAAACCAAAGCAAGGCTAATGAGATGGGTATTGTTGCTATAAGAATTTGACTTATGATTACGGATCGGAAAAGGGCAGAGAACTAGATAGCAGATCATCTGTCACGGCTAGAAAATCCTACCTCCATTATATCTTGGGGAGAAATAATGGAAAATTTTACAAATGAGTAACTTTTTAGAAGTGGAAGCTCGATCTCTAAATACAAAGCACCATGGTATGTAGATTACGTGAATTATTTAGCAAAAGGGGCGTTCCTAGCAAAAGCATCTTGGAAATGAAGGAAACGAATTATGCATGAGGTAAAAAATTATATCTAGAAGGATCCTTATGTATTTCGACAATGCACAAATCAGATCGTATGAAGATGTGTACCTGAGGAAGAAATCAATGACATCCTTAAAGGATGTGACGACTCTCCTTGTGGAGGACATTTTGACGGAAAACATATAGTCTAGAAAATTCTGTAATACGAATTCTATTGGCCTACTATGAATAGGGATGCCCATATGTTTGTACAAAACTATGATAGATGCCAACAAATGGGGAATATATCTATGAGGGATGAAATGCCACAGGTGGGAATTATTGAGGTAGAAATATTTGATGTTTGGGGAATTGATTTCATACGTCCTTTCTCTAGCTCATTTAGGAACCAATATATCTTGTTAGCAGTTGATTATGTTTCCAAATGGGTAGAAGTAGTGACATTACCTACTAGGATACCAAATCAATGGTAAAATTCTTAAGAAAAAACATCTTTTCAAGATTTGGAACTCCCAAGGCATTGATTAGTGATGAAGGCTCATGCTTTTGCAGTAAACAATTGGAAGCTGCTCTTGCAAAATACAATATCCGACATACGATGGCAACTACATATCATCAGCAAGCAAATGGTCAAGCTAAAGTTTTCAATCGAGAGATTAAACAGATCCTTGAAAAGACAGTAAATCCTAATCGCAAGGATTGGGCGGCAAAATTGGATGATGCTTTATGGGCCTATCGAACAGCATACAAAACACCTCTTGGTATGTCTCCTTATAAACTCGTGTATAGAAAAAATTGTCACCTACCTATTGAATTAGAGAAGAAAGCATATTTGGCTATTAAAGAACTGAATTTAGATCCTGAACTAGCAAAGAAAGAAAGAGTGTTCCAATTACAAGAATTAGAAGAGTCATGGCCTACGAAACCATGAAACTTTACAAAGAAAGAAGTAGGTTGCGTCATGATGCCAAGATTCGAGAACAAAACTTTGAGCTAAGACAAAAGGTACTCTTGTTTATTCTAGAGTCAAATTATTTCCTGGGAAAATCTAATCACGATGGACAAGGCCATATATCATTAATCAGGTAAAACCATATGGGGCAATTAAGTTGAATTGGTAAGAGCGGTGAAACTTTTTTAGTTAACGGGCAAAGGATAAAACCATATTACGGGGAATCTACAGATATAGTTATTGAGGAGCAACCTTAACGTGCAAAATGGTATGGGATACAAAGCCAGTGTTAGACTCAGACATTAGAAATACCCTAGGGATAGAGAATAGTTCAGATTCAGAATTTGAAGAAAACTTATCCCAATGTCGTGACAACCCAATAGCAAGGCAATATAACTACTGGTCTCGATGTCGCGACACGACACCTCTACGTCGCAATGAACAAAATTCTGTAGAACAGCAATATTAGTCTCGATGTCGTGACATACCTAGTGTATGTTGTGACACACCAACATAACAACAACGATTCAGGTAAGACTCTAACTCCTAACAGTTGTAATTAGAACTAAATACTGTAATTTTTTAATAACACTTAACTTCTAAATTTACTAAAATTCCTATTATTTAGTGCCTATAAATAAACATCTCTCCCATGGGTACTTTTCCATTCCATAATCAAAAGACTTCAATCATAAAGTCAAATGGCTGATTCAAGTGAAAGTTTTGCTAACCCTATTTTTAAATTCCCATAAGATGATCTAGACAAGTATCTCCAACAACTACAACTATATACTTTCGTTCAGGAACAAGGGTTTGATCCTTTGTTGCGAGTTTGTCGAGGTATTTGGGAAACAATAGTCAATCAGGAATGGGCTCAATTTTGTATACCCTGCAAAGAACCGGTAAATATTTCAATAGTTCAAGAATTTTATTCAGCCCTAAAGAAATGTGAAGCTGGGAGAGCTTGTGGGCAGATTCAAGGATCAATGAAAATTTGAGGAGTTGAAATATACTTGAATGAGGCCCAAATTTGTAGATTCTACAACATCCTGAATTATTACCAAGATTATCTTCATAGAGTCAACTTGAAGGAATTTAAGAATATCGAAACTGAGGAGATCATAATGTTCTTAATAGCGGGTAAAGAGGTATGGACCTATCGCGAAGGTACGACAATCCCAAAAACTTTCAACCAAGAACTTATGACGCCTAAAGCTAAGATGTGGATGAAATTCGTTTGTTCTCAAATACTTCCCATTTCTGCTATGACTGAGATACGTACAATTCATGCCATAATAACATACGAAATTCTCAAGAAGAAACGAATTTGTGTAGGAAAGTGGATTCACCGAAGCATGGTGGAATGCACGAAGAACTTAGGGAAAGGTATATTTTTCCCTTATCTAATTTCTGCTTGTGAGTAAAGACAGGAATACCAATTGGGAGATTTGATTGTACCATGAATCCACTAAGCAAACTCTTAGGCGATGACTTGTTCGCACAATTCACATTACTACAAAAAAGTCAAAGTGAAGAATGGAGGAAAAGAGGATTGAATGACGAAGAAGAATAGGGACTTATAATATGATTTATGTTTAGAATTAGGTTTTCTTTGCTTTTATTTTATTTATTTATTTTTAATTTATTCATTATTTAAAACAATTTTATTTTGTAACTTTTGAATAATTTCTTGCTTTCTATTTTAGACTTATATAATTTATAGGAGTAGGATTAGAATTTATTTTTGTATATATGCTTGAATTCTTTGGTAAATTTGGAATGATGATAAGGAATTTTTAATTTTTGAGTATGAAACTTTTAAGTTATATAGGTTATATTAAAGTATAGATAAAAAGATATTATTAGTACCAAGTGATGTGCAAGATATGAGGAAACAAGCATGCTAGTATATATGATAGATGATAATTTTGAAATTATGGGATGAAATTGATATTTGTGCATATTAAGGTGTTTAGAGGATGATCTAATGCATTGTTTGGACTCACCTAGAGCTAAAAAGTCAAACCCTAATATGAATTTCCAAATAGTACCCACCTTTGATCCTTATGACCCCTTCTTGATAAACCACACTATAAGCCTCTTTAGCCTTAAAATGAAAATTTTTTGTGTATATTCTTTTCTTTGGCCCTGTTTGTATGAAATAGACGTATGGCCATTGATATTGAGGGTAAATAGACACATTAAGGTAGAGGTTACAAAATGAGAATAGGAAACTCAATATAATGTATGAACTTTAGTTTAGTCAAAAAGAGAGAAATAGAGAAAAATAAAAAAGAAAAGAAAAATAAGTAGAAACAAAAGAATCATGAGTAAGAAAACATGTGAATAGTGATAGAATTATAAAGTCGCCAAAAAGACGAAAAAGAAAGAAATCTTACTCAAGAACCAAAAAGAAAGGAAATACTCTCATAGGCTAGCTAAAGGATTTATTTTATTTTGGGAATCCTAAAATGGAGAGAAAAGGATGGTGAAAGAAGGAGAAATAAGGGGGTGAGATAGAGTGGGACATAAAAGGGAACAATAGGGAACAATACATTGTGCCAAACTATTTTTGTGTTTGCAACCTTGCTTAACTATTCTTTGAACATCCTAAGCCTCAACACGTTACAAGTCGAAAACCCCTATGTGACTTAAACAATTTTATGCATGAATAAATATGAAAATTGCATGATTTAACTATGGTTGTCTTTATTGTACTAGAATAATTAAAATACTTATATTTAGTATTGATGGATATATATTGAGAAAATTTTAATATGTGTATTTCGTATAACCTACTCAACTTATATTATTTCTAATAAAAAATGGTAAAGTTGCTTAATTATCATGTCAAAGTTATTAAGAAATATATGATGCCAAGAGTACATGCTATGAGCCACTCTCTTTATAACTATAAACTCAAGCTCTTCATTTTTCTATTTATTTTGTTTGCTCGAGGACAAGCAAAGACTTAAGTGTGGGTGAGTTTGATCTGCCTATTTCATACCTAGCAGATAGTTATTACACTTGAAGAGCTTGAAATCAAGTATTTTCGTTATGTTTTCATAGGATTTAGTTTAGATTTATTATTTAAATAAATTATGTAACCTAAGTGTTAAAACGCCGTTTTATTTGTCTTTAAGGCCAAATGAGGCCTAAAGGTTAGCTAATGTACTTAGTGAATGTGCAGGTGAAGTGTTTGAAAGAACATATGTCTTCTCCCTAATTATTAGTTAAATTGTTCCCATTTAGTTATCTTTAGCACATATTTTAGCATTTTTTGGTTTAGTTAATAGCATTTTATTACTCAATGGACCCTAGCCTACTTACCCTTAATATTGTCATGTTTTGGTACTAATGTCACTGCATGAGTATTTTCAGATTGCGTCTAGGATTGTTACCGTATTCAACAGCTGTCCGAGTAAGAAAGAAATGTGTGAGTTGTCCAGTCTGGTGTAACCAACTTGTCTGACCAGCAACAGCTTGATTCAAATGAAAGGACACCTACAAAATTTGGAAGGATATAAATACTTACAGGGAAAAAGAAAAGAGGGGGAGAGAGAGGAGAGAGTTCTTTTTGGTGTCATAACCTTCTTCAACCTACCTTTTGAAGCTTTCGGCTATGGAGACTTAAGGCTCTCACGGGTGAATCGATGTGAAAGGGATGCAGATCAGCTCTTGACGAGGAGCCATGAGTGCAGCACAAAAGGGAAGTGAGAGAGCAAGTCGAGTTGTTTAGGAATAGTATTCTCCACTTGTTTCTTTTATATTTCTTTTCTAAATGATGTTGGTTACTTTATATTTCATGTTTGTATGGAAGTACACATGAAATCTAGGTTAAATGTTATTTTATACAACCTTGCTTCTACTATTTAATCTTTGGGTTTGAATTTTTTAGCATGGAAGTGTTATTGCAATCACTGTCACTAGAAAGTACAGTGATAGTTCAAGCTAACAGGTATGACAACGGAAGTTGCAAGAGGATTAGAGGGATTTAATCCACTTGTTCTTAACTATGTTGCATTGCCATCATCGAAAGGTGTGGTTAATGTGCATGCTTAAGTGTTAGGTCAAATATAAAAATTAAGCTTCGTAAGATATTCATTACACTTTATTGTAGCGACAATCACCTATTCTTTTATACCTTGTGAACACTTAGTATTCTGTTAAATATTCACGTTGGGAATCTCATTTTATCATTATCAAATTTCATTTATATTTTAAAGTTATTGCTCCGACAACTATTCTCATAATTTATCTCATTTTTATTTGTTCACTACACTGGCATTAGTAGACAAAAGACAACCATTCTCGTGGGATCTATATCCGACAGATTCACATCTATCTACTATACTTGCATCGACAGTGTATGCTCGCACAATATTGTTGTGATGTTAAACAATCAATCAGTAGGAGACCACAAGAAGTTTACTAATAGGACACTGATCACTTCGTCACGACATAGGCTGCGCTACGTCGCAACCAGGGGACCAGACTTAAGGAACTCGAAGGCTGACTTCTTTTTTCCGACATACATGGGCTATGTCATGACAACACTTGTAGGATGACGTTTTACATGGAGACTGATGCCTTTGTCACAATACAGGACCTGGTGTGTTGCGATATCGACCCCTAGACGCAGATCTCACATTAAATGAAGGGTGTTTTGGTCTTTACAGTGCCACTTAAACACGAGAAACGACAGTAGACCTAGGTTTGAGGAAAAATGACCATCTAAAGCTATAAATAGAACCTTTAGCACTAGGGTCTTACACATCATCACTTAGGCTTTAGTTTTCAGTTTTAGTTTTTACTTTTCTCTTTTTTAATCGAGATTGTAAAACTAACGTAAACGATAAAGGAGTTTTTCCCCAAACCAGTTTAGATTATTGATTATTTTTTTACAGGGGTTTTATCTTTCGGATCAGCTGTTTGGAAAAGGAAGAGCATCAAACAAACACTAGGTCTGACAACCTTAGAAAATCATCTAGGTGGGAATGAACCCAAAATTGGTATTGCTCATCTGTAAACATCTTTTTCCCAAACCAGTTTAGATTGTGACATCTAGCGATAAGTAATCTCAATGGACTTGCTATGCCAGTGGAAGATCGAGTGATCCAACTAGGTAGTGACTAGTTAATTGGAGGAAAATCCCCAAAACCCAACAGTTGAGGAACTTATACAAAAACGAACTAATACCCCCGAAGTCGTTTATAAGATTTCTACAACTCAAGCATTTTCTTTTATTTACTATTTTATTTTATCTTTTATTTTATGCCTTCTACAACAAACTCTTATATCCTTCATACTATAAACCCTAAAATAAGTACTAATTAATTTTATTCTTTGTACGGATTTTATTTACAATAGCTTTACGCCTCTTTTGGGTATGATCCTCGAAATACTTCCAAGTGTTCCGTTGTAAAAACATTATATTTACAACCTGGCCCATATACTTGCGAAATGCCAAAATTTACACCGAACGGGAGTACGTTCGGGGGCGGACAAAAGTCAAGGATAGTGACATCCCTAAAACAACTTTTCATACGTGTTATGGCTATTATGAATTTTTGGTGATGCCATTCGGTTTGACAATCGCTCTTGTAACATTCATGGACCTGATGAACTGTATTTTCCAACCTTACTTGGATCAAGTTATGGTAGTCTCCATAGATGATATTTTGATATATTCAAAATCTAAAGCTGAGCTTGAGCAACATCCTCGAATGGTTCTACAAGTATTGAGAGAAAAGCGATTATATGGAAAATTGAGCAAGTGAGAATTTTGGCTATCGAAAGTCGGGTTTTAGGGACATGTTATCTCGATTGATGGAATCAAAGTTGATCCGAAGAAAATCGAGGTCGTTGTTTAATGAAAAGCACCGAGAAATATGTCAAAGGTTCGTAGTTTCCTTTGTTTAGTTGGTTACTACCGAAGATTTTTAAATTAATTTCAAAGATAGCTATGCCTAGAATGAAGCTTTTCCAAAACAATGTTTTATTTTGTTGGAATGATCGTTGCCAAGAGAGTTTAGAGCAATTAAAGCAAATGTTAACTGAAGCGTCAGTACTAACGTTACTTGAATCGAGAAAAGATTTTATGGTTTATAGTGATGCTTCCTTGAATGGTTTGGGTTGTGTGTTGATGCAAGACGGGAAAGTGATCGTGTATGCTTCACACCAGTTGAAAATTCATGAGTGTAATTATCCGACGCACGATTTAGAGCTAGTTGTAGTGGTGTTTTCCTTGAAGATCTAGAGACAGTATTTATATGGTGAAAAGTGTCACATCTTTACCGACTACAAAAGTCTGAAATACCCCCTAACTAAGAAGGAGTTGAATTTGAAACAGTAATGATGGACGGAGTTTCTCAAGGATTATGATAGCATCATCGATTACCACCCTAGAAAAGCTAATATTGTAGTCGATGCATTGAGTAGAAAAATAGCAGTTGAGTTGTGAAAAATGTTTGCTCAACTCAGTATTAGTGATGATGGGAGTTTGATGGCTGAATTAAGAGCTAAAACGATGTTGATTGATCAAATTAGAGAAGTACAACTTTTTGATGTAAAACTATTGAAGAAAAGAGAAATGGTTCAAAATGGATTAGTAGAAAACTTTAACACTGATGATCACAGTTGCTTAAGATTTTCTAATTGAATTTACATGCCTAATGCTGCGGATTTGAAAGGATTGATACTTCAAGAAGCTCACAATAGTCCTTTTTGCCTTTCACCCTAGTGAAATGAAAATGTATCGTGACTTGCAAAAGTTTTATTGGTGGCTTGGAATGAGAAGAGAGATAGTTGAATTTGTGGCTAAGTGTCTAACTTGTCAATGAGTTAAGGTGGAACATCAAGTTCCCATAGGATTATTTCAGCCCATTTCAAATCCTGAATGGAAATGGGAGCGCATTACGATTGATTTTGTAACGGGATTGTCGTTATCGCTAAGAAAGAAGAATGCAATGTGAGTAATAATTAATCGACTTATGAAATCGGCTAATTTCATAGCCATTAGAATCTATTCGGCACTTTAACTTGTCGAAGTCACATTCAAGAGATCATTAGATTGCATGGTATACTTGTATCAATTATCTCTGATCGAGATCCTTGTTTCACTTCGAGATTTTGGAAACAGTTGCATGAATCCCTAGGTATGAGGCTCAACTTCAGTACAGCCTTTCACCCTAAGACGGATGGGCAATCTGAACTTGTTATTCAAATTTTAGAGGATATGTTGCTAGCTTGTTTGATAGACTTTGAAATCAGTTGGGAACGCTATTTAGCTTTTGCTGAGTTTGTTTAAAATAATGGTTTTCAGTTGAGCATCCAGATGGCTCCATACGAAGCTTTATATGGTTGCAGATGTCGAACACCAGTTTGTTGGACATAACTAAGTGAAAGAAAGATAGTTGGTCCTGAGTTGATTCAAGAAACAGAGAGTACAGTGAAGTTAATTCGGGAAAGATTAAAGACAGCTTTTGACAGACAGAAATCATATGCAGACTTTAAGTGACGAGATATCGAGTATGCTATTGGTGATAAAGTTTTCTTAAAGGTTCCACCGTGGAAGAAAGTTCTTAGATTTGGACGAAAAGGGAAATTAAGTCCATGTTTTTTTGTGCCTTATGAGATCACGGAAAGAGTGGGACCAGTGGCTTATCGTTTGGCCTTACCGGTAGAGTTGGAAAAGATTCACGATGTTTTTCATGTTTCAGTGCTTAGAAGATATTGTTCAGACCCGTCGCATGTTATTAAGACTGGAGAAGTTGAAATCCAACCCAACTTGTCTTATGAAGAAGAATCGGTAGAAATCTTAGCTCGAGAGGTGAAAGAGTTGCGTAACAAACGCATTTCACTTGTGAAAGTGTTATGGCATAGCCATAAAGTTGAAGAAGTGACTTGGGAACCGGAAGAGACGATAAGGTCTTAATACCCCTACCTCTTTTTAGGTAAATTTTGAGGATGAAATTTCTTTAGGGGGAGAGTTGTAATGACCCGAATTCGGGGTTGTCGAAAAATGCATTTTTATTTTTTTTGAGCCTCCGTATTTGTAAACCGAACTCGTAAATATTTAACAAAAATATTTACGAAAAATAAATAATAGAATAATAGATTTTTGAATAAGAAATTCTAATTGTGTAGTGTTTAATTAGGCATGTGGACTAAATTGCATAAGTGGTAAAAGTGTAATTTATAAAGGGATTTTTAATTGAAATTAAAAGGAAGGACCAAAGGGGCAAATTCTCCCTTTAAATCCTTAGTGCTGTTAGGTGTATTTGAGTGGCTTCAAATATTTGTTTAAATTTTATAATTAAAATAAAATAAAATAATGATGATAATAAGTATGGGTGTTAAAAGAAAGAGAAAACAAAAATATCTTCTTCTTTCATTGTAGCAAAAGTGGTAGGAAGGGGAAAGAAAAATTTGAGAGAAAGCTTTGAGTTTTTGATAAGTTCAAGCTTCAAATTGGTAAGCTTAATTAAGTCCTTTTATTGTAATTTTTATGTTATTGGAATCCCAATACCTCACTTTTCATGACCCATGTCGTATTTTCGTTATTGTTAAGAATATTAAATACCACCATTGTTAGGTAGATAGAGCTTTAAGGATAATTTGGTGTATTTTGGAGTTAGAAGTGAAATAGAAATAAATGGTGAGATAAATTGTTAATTTTAATATAATAAGTCTCAAATTGAAAATTTTGGTGATTTATTGTAAGAATGAGAAAGTAGGAAGTGAAATTTAGTTGGAATAAAATATGTTGTGTTTTAATGAAAAATATTATGTATTTAATTCCGTAGCTAAGGTTGACCAGGACTCCTCAAGATGGAAGAGCAAAGACAAGGTCGTTGATGAGTAGCTCAGAATTTTCAATTGGTATTTCTAGAACCTAAACTACCTTATTAAATTGCCACATTATAATTAATTGCTCAAGGTAGGAAATTAAGGTATGGAAATAAGATATGAAAATACAGTATGAGATTCTCTACTCAATTGGGTTGAATTGAATAAATTGATGGTATGATGATTTAAAATGTATATTTCTCCATGTGTAAATGTATGATGTGAAATTATGATATTGGCAATTTATGATTATTATTAGATTGAATTTTAAATACATTTGTGTTATGAACAAAAGCAATTTTTGAAATGTGGATTGATATTAAATGGAAATGATTACCCTATTAACTGTTTCGACCGAGTTGGATATAGATGGCATGCCATAGGATAGGAAGAGTTTAGGGTTACTTCGACCATGAGTCGATAAGGCATGGGTGCCAAGTTACACCAGTTTAACCGATGAGACACTGTGTGTCAATTTTATTATAGCACAGAGCGCATTTTATTACTTTGGATTTATCCGATGAGGCACAAGGTGTCACACTGGTGTGTTGGTTGGATCCGTGTATCCATCAGAGTCCGAGTCATATTAATAGGGAACTAAATAAATATGATAAATGATTGGTATACTTGAAATGGAAACATCATGATATATGTGATGAGAAACAAAGAAATAAGATAAAGTATGCATAATGATAATTTGCATATTGAGAATGGAAATGATGGTTATAGAAATGGAAATTTATGAAATGTACATTAAGAATCAATATGCGATGTGAACATGCACAATGATCCTATGATGTATGAAAATAAACACACACACACACATATATGTATGTATTGATGAAATGCATAATGTAACTACAATCTTTATGGATATGATATCATTAAATTGATGTTGATATAGCATGAACAAATATTGAATAAATTCCTTAAATGTATTTATGCTTGCTTTTATTTTTGAGTATAGTAATGCCACTAAGTAATACTCAAGCGTGCAATTTGCTTCTCGTGCGCAGGTTAGGTACTTTTTGGTAGAATCGCGACTTAGCATCCTAAGATAATCCCATACTCAAGTGTTAGTAATGATGTCTTTATTTCGTTATGGCATGTACTTAGGATGTCTTTTGTTATTGAGTCCGTACTTTTATGAGTTAATGATGATGGTGGTATTTTGTTTGAAAATTGCATATGTAAAGAATGTATTGATGTGTGAATATGTCACACGTAGTTCTTATGATGGAAGCATATATAAATGCATATAATTGACTGGATGATTGCTAGGTTAAGATGCCTAAGTATGAGATTATTAGAGTGAGTTATTGTTTGAGGAATTTATAACAACCCGATTTTTAGTGGTGTCGAAAACAAAGATTTCAAGATCACAACTTCGATGAATTGAGTCAAAAATTTATTTATTTATGATGTCGTTAGCATCGCATTAAAATTTGTTTATGGAATTTAATGTTTAGATAGTGAATTGAGTAGAAAGGACTAAATCGTAAAAGGTACAAAAGTAGAGTTGTTAAGTTAGAAGGATCAAATGAATAAATTAACCTAAAGTATTAAAATGGGTGACTTATCATGAAATATATTGAATATATGTAGGATTAATTAAGGTTGAATGAGTGATTAGTAAAACTAATTATGAAAGTCTAAATAATTACAAAATTAACATTAAGTATATAAGTGAAATTAAAGAAGAAAAATGACATTTTTCTTCATATTATCATCTTCTTCACACAACTAAGAGAAGAAATTAGGGTTTCCATTGTTGAAACTTTAAAGCTTTGATTGGGTAAGAAAATTTTGATCGTTTTTTATTAATTTTTATGTTTTTGAGTCCATATTAGCTTAATCTAGCTAACCTAAGGACTAATTTGTGAATCTGTCAAATGTTATGAAACTTGCCATTATTGAAAACGCTTGTTCTTGAACACTTTTGATGGATTTGTATGTGTGATTTTTGGGTTGAATCTTTTTGTAAAGTGAAATTGGATGAATTTAGGGTTAAGAACTAAAATGTTAAAATGATAAAATTACATGTATTCGGTATGAAATAGTTGCATATAGGGTGTGAGAATATACCCATTGATATTTGGCTAGTTTTGGTTTGAAAGGGAAATGGTTATTTTGCATGTTTTATGCTTAAGGACTAAGTCGAATAAAAGTAAAAAGCTTAAGGGTAAAATCATAATTGTCCTAAAAAGGATCAAATTGTGTTAAATGATTTGATTGTGTGATTTAATGTGAAAATTTAATTTATTGATTTAGATTACAATCGAGCCACAAATCGCGGAAAGGGGAAATTAGCAGATTAGTACTTAGAGCCTATCCATAACTGCAATTCAGTTTGGTAAGTTCGTAACATAATTTGTATTTGTTATTACTTGTATCAATTTTTATCCTTGTTAAACAGATGGAAGTATTTGGAACTAAAGAAGTTGAAAGAAAAGGATTGGCAAAGATAATCGACTTTTAGCAATGAAATGAAACCGACGCAATGGTTGGGGTACCGCATATGTTGCGAGTCCTCGACAACTCGTGTGGTTAGCATCGTGAGTTAAAAAAGAGATATGAATCCTAAAATGGATTACAGGGTTTGCGATGGTTGGGATTTATGCATAAGTGCATATTCTCGACAGCTTGTGTGAGCAGCATCGTTAGGGGACAATTATTTAGATATACATCGTACTGAAGGCTGGGGTTCCACATATGTTACGAGTCCTCAATAGCTCGTTTGAGCAACATCGAGTACTGGTAATAGAAATTAATAAGGAAGTTGAAATGCTAATTATGGCTCAAGGAAGTAATAGGTTATCCTAGCTCGGTTGAGTTATAACTGCTTTATGCATATGTTTGGCAACTCTTTAAAACTCTTCAAACTTACTAAGCTATGAAACTTACCAATGATGTTATTTTTTGTTCTGTAGATTATTTTGCTACTTGAAGATCGGATCATCTCAAAGAAGTCACACTATCGTGGAGCTCGTTTGGTAATTCTTGATCACTTGGTTATATGGCATGTACTAGGATGGTGTTATCTTTTGTATTGCTTGTTCAGGATTGTTGATGTTCCTCATTATGTCTTTAGTGAAATATTGAATTTAATTATGCATGCTTGCTCACTTAGAAATGTAATGTAATGGCTTGGAAACTTTGAACTATGTGTTGGCCTAATGTATTTTGAAGTTATGGAATTGTTTGTTAGATAAAATTGAGTTTGATATAATTATTTGAGTTCTGCATACTTGTTTCGGTAGAACCCATGTTGTATTGGTAGAAGTACAAGGTAGGAGAGAGGTTGTTCACTAACTTCAGTTGTATTAGTAGGTGCATGATAAGTATCAGTAGTCTGTGAACTTGTATCAGCAGAAGTTGCAGGGTAAGACTTCTTAGCTCTCTGGAGTTTTTAGTATTGGTAGAATCATGACTTGTTTCGGTAGTTGTGTCACATGTATCGGTCGAGCCATCTCAGGTATTGGTAGAACTCTACACTTATTGAATTATATTGATATTTAATTTATGATTTATGTCATACGTAATGTATTACTTTATTAAAACGAGACTAAATGGAACAATATTGAGACTTGCGATAGGAAATCGAAAGGACACCGAAACTCTAATCGATGACGGTTTCGAGTTTTGGGTGTTATAGAATTAGTTGGTTGATTTAGATGTTGGTTTGTTTTTGACATGCTTCTAGATGCATTTATAGTATTATTTGAGCCCCATTTAGGCTAGGTAAAAGTTGTGGCATTGAAAGATATAAGTTTTATCAAATTTTACTCAAGGTATTGATAATTTAATGATGGTATCGATATTTCTTTACAAGTTTTGTTTTTAGGATTTGATAGAATGCTAAGTTGGTATCGATTTTTAATTAGGTATCGATATTTTTCATAAAATATTGATTCCAGAGAATTATTATCGATACTACTACTTTTACATGGAAAATAGAATAGGGGTTTGGTATCAATTTTCATAAGGTATCGATACCAATTACAATTGTTGAGAAATAACTTTAAACTCTTAAATTCCATAAATGTCACCTCATATTATACTCGTATATCGCAACTAGATCCTTATACGAAATAAATTTTTAGTATACTCGAATATATATGTGTTATTTTGATTTAAATGATTAGTTAGTATTTTATTTTGATAAATATTGATTATCAAATTCACTGTGACACTTTCTTGCTCGGGTCTAGTGATCGGACCGAGTAAGGGGTATTACAACAGTAACCTTACTTGCCCTTGTATATGGGACACTATTTTTCACCTTTGAAGCATCACTAGTCAAATGAGAGGTTGCTCTTGAATCCGAAATCCTTACATGTCCCCTGATAATAGCAGTATTGACAGAAGTAGATGAATCATTCGCAGAAACAAAAGCACTTGCCATATTTTGTTTAAGATGGTCATTGACCTCACAGAAAAAAGATTAGTAGTACCACCTCCATGACCTGTATTAGACTCAAGAAAACCAGTAAATGATGTGTCAAATCGATAATAACATTTCTGTACAATATGTCCGATCTTTCCACACAATTGGCATTATGGTATACTTGAAAAATGACCTCTGCCTCTTCCTCTATAAAATGAACCTCCTTTGCCTCTATATCCTCCTAAATCAGACACACCTACTAATGACTGCTGATAACCTTGTACACCATGTGAAGGAGCCTGACTTGCAGCGAGATTGACACTGAATAACCCTGCCATGGCACCAGACTTCTGCCTAGCTTCAAGATCAATAAACATCAACATTGAAGTAAAAGTAGGTACATCACAAGCTTGCCTACTAGTGGTTATTAAGGTAATTACAGAATCAAACTCATTCGTTAACCTATTAAGAACTACTGCAATGTGCTTTGCATCAGATATCTTTTCTCCATAGATTGCAAGATTATCTTTAATTAGTTTAAGTTGTCTCAAATAATCTCGCATACTTTGATCTCCTTTCTTTTAAGAATACAAAGAATATCGAAGATTCATAATCTTGGTAATTGTTTTGGTAGAATACAACTAACCAATAACCTCTCAAATTTTAGCAGCTGATTTACACATGACCAAGTTTGGTAAGATCTCAGGACTAACCACAAACAGTAATCAAGAAGCTATAGCTTTATCTTGTTTATTGAACGAGATTCTTTCCAAATTCTTGATTGAGTGACTAGACTCATCAAGAACAAACTCAGGTGCTTGGTATATCCTAAGTGCCATCAATGTAGGACTCCAAACCATAACTTTCCAAAGTAAAAGATACTTGTTATTTCCACAACGGATAGTTGATTTCATCAAGCTGAATGTTAATCTTCATGTTGGTAAAGTTCTTGGACACATTAGTGGAACTGCTCCCAACAGCTTCTCGATCATCAACCATCACTATCCAAAGAAAAAAAATTAAAGACCTAGCTCAGATACCATATCAGAAGAATGAAATATATGAAAAATAGCAATCTCAACTCATCTTATTCATAAATAAGTGAACTATTTATACACACAAGAGAGTTCAAGAATGTAAAACTGGTAATTGCTACTAACTAACTTGAGCTTAACTAACTAACTATCACACTTAATAGGTAGTTTGAGGTAGCTACACTCTTAACTATCAGGAACCTCTTTCAACCATTCCCCCTCGAAAACATATATCCAGTGGAGCCTAAAATGAAGCAAAATCATTGTGTCAGTGTAATTTAAGGGAAAAAGGAAGGTCCTAGATGACGTAGCCGAGCTAACAGAACAAATATGTGATTTAGAAATACGTTTGAGGGGGAGAGATGAAGAGGTCAGACGATAATGAGAGCAGCATCAAGCATACATAAAGGAAAAGGAGGAAGAAATCAGGAGACAACAACAAAAACGGTTAGACATGTAGGGAAGAGAGGGAGAACTAAGAATAAAGTTAGAACGACGACAACGAGAAAGACTAGACTTGATTCTCTGAACCCTTGGTAGTCTTTTATCTCGATATCGAATTCTTGCAATAATAGGATCCAACGTATCAGTCATGGTTTTGCATCCTTCTTCGTAAAAAGATATCTCAACGTCGAATGATCAGTAAATACGATAAATTTTACGCTGATAAGATATGAACGAAACTTGTCGAAAGCAAAGATTACAGCTAACAATTCTTTCTCTATAGTGGTATAATTGATTTGAGCCTCTGCAAGAGTTTTGCTAACATAATAGATGGTGTGAAATATTTTTCCTTTGTGTTGTTCTAGAATAGCGCCCACAATAAATTCACTTGCATCGCACATAACTTCAAAAGGTTGAGACCAATCTGGTGCAATGACAATGGGTGCATTGACTAGCTGCTTCTTTATTTGAATGAATGCATCCAGATATGCATTGTCAAAAAGGAATTATAAATTTTGTTCCAGCAGTGAGCATAAGGGATTTGTAATTTTCGAAAAATCTCTAATAAATCTTTGCTAAAACCTCGCAAGCCTAAGAAAATTACGAATACCTTTCACATTTTTCAGTGGAGGTAACTTCTCAATGATTTTCACTTTAGCCTTGTCTACTTCAATGCCTTGACTAGAGATGCGATAGCCTAACACAATGCCTTCAGTTGCCATGAAATGACATTTTTCCCAATTTAGAACAAGATGTGTGTCTTCACATCGCTTTAATACTTATCCAAATTGTCAGTGCAATGATCAAAATCATTCTCATAGACTGATAAATCATCCATAAAAACCTCTAAAGAATATTCAATCATATCTGAGAATATTGTCATCATGCACGTTTGAAATGTGGCTGGTGCATTGCAAAGACTGAAATGCAAACGACGAAAAGAAAAAGTACCATAGGTGAAAGTTATTTTCTCCTGATCCTCCAACGCAATAGCAATTTGATTGTACCCTAAATATTCATCTAAAAAGAAATTGTAGTCTCTTTTAGCAACCCTATCCAACATCTGACCAATGAAAGGAAGTGGGAAATGGTCATTCCTTGTGGCAGCATTGAGTTTGCGATAATCTACATAAACTCGCCATCTTATAGGAATACGTGTAGGAATTAACTCGTCTTTTTCATTGCTAACCACAATGATGCCACTCTTTTTAGGTACGCATTACACTGGACTTACCCAATTGCTATTAGAAATAGGGTAAATAATTTCAGCATCAAGCCATTTTATAATTTCTTTCTAGACAACTTCCTTCATTTTCTCGTTTAATCTTCTTTGTTGCTCAATCAATTGCTTGCCTTCATCTTCCAACTTGATATTGTGCATGCAAAAAGATGGACTAATGCCTCGAATATCAATAATACTCCAAGAAATAGCTCATTTATGTTGCTTAAGAATATGGACCAATTTCTGTTCTTGAGTCACATCCAGTGTTGCAGAGACAATAACTGGGTGAGTATTGTTATCACCAAGAAAGACATATTTAAGATGAGCAGGTAGTGGTTTCAATTCCAAAATAGAAGCTTCTTAAGTAGATGGCTTGAAAATTAGAGCTGTTCTATTGGCTAAGTCTAAGGATTAAATCTGCCAACCATGTATGAGTTTAATGTTATTAGCTTCAACCATGTTGTCACAATAAGCTGAAAATGCCTCATCAAGTGTCACTGCAAACTCCTCAGAAAGTAATGTGCTCTGGTCATTGAATTCTTCCTCAATTAGATCCTCTAACACATCGACAGTATGACATTCTTATTTATTCTTGTATTGAATAGATTAGAAAACACTAAAGGTAACATGCTCATCATTGAGTCGCATGGTCAGTTCACATTTGTAAACATCAATAAAAGTTCATCTGGTAGCTAAAAATGGTTGTTCCAGGATTATTGGAACCTCCTTGTCTACCTCGCAGTCAAGTATGATGAAATCAGTGGGAAAAATGAATTTATCCACTCGAACTAAAACATCTTTGATTTGCCCTTCAATTTGAGCCAAGGATCGATCTTCTAGTTGCAATGTCATTGTAGTAGGTTTCATATTACCATTTCCCAACTTTCTGAAAGTAGATAGTGGCATTAGGTTGATGCTAGCTCCCAAATCGCATAAAGCCTTGCCCAAATAATGGTTGCCAATTGAACATGGGATCGTAAAGCTCCCATGATCTTTCATTTTGGGGGGAAACTTATTTGTTAAAACAACACTATAGCCTTGTGTAAGTGCAATAATTTCAATATCACAGAGCTTATTCTTCTTGGACAAGAGCTCCTTCATAAATTTCCCATAATTAGGAATTTGCATAAGAGCGTCCACTAAAGGAATATTGACATGAAGTTGTTTTAGTGTGTTCAAGAACTTTTGATACTGCTTACATGCTCATTCTCTCTGAATCTTTGTGGAAAAGGTAAAGGTGGAGATACATCATATTGTGTCGACACCTTTGATTGTGTCAATAGTTTCAAAGGTCAAACATTAGGCATATGAGTGACAAATTGTGGAACTTCTTTGTCTAGTACATCGACAAGCTCTTCATATTCAACCTTCTCACCAGGAATCACTTCACCAATGTCTTGAGGTACTATAGTAGAGTCTATAGGTGGCTCACCAGTTTGTTTACCACTCCTAAGAGAGATAGTCTTGCAATGTTCCTTTTCCTTTGGATTGAGATTTTTCATGTCACTAGGTAGTGTGCTTGGTAGTTTAGTACTCAGATTCGAAACAAGTTGTCTTAATTGTGCCTCCAACGCACGAATAGAAGATGAATTCCCTTGCACAATAGCTTCCGTGAGAGTAATATGCTCTCGCATTAAAGCTTAAAGAGCAGCTAAGGATCAAAACAAGAAGCTTGTATGTACTGTTGTTGTCGATGTCCCCGAACATGTTGATTCTGCATTGAAGAGTGTTGTGGATGCATCTGAGTCTGGTGTGAATGCATCTGAGTGTGTTGATTGTAGTTTTGCAATTGTTGATTCTAATTCCCTTGTCTTTGGTTATAATTGCCCTGAGTAAATGTATTCTCATATCGGAATGTCGCAGCATTTTGAGTTCCCTAAGACTGTTGATTGCATGCAGAATTATTGTAAGAGTTTCCATAAGAATTGTTGCGGATATTATTGACATAGAAGGCTTTCTCTGCATGTTGTGAATAGTCTTCATAGCTATGGTTATCACCACAAATCTCACAACAAAAGGTAGGAACTTTAACTTGTTAAGCGACTTGTATAGGTGCAACATCACTAGTCCCTTTCATATTTTTTAATGATATTTGTAAGAGAAGAAACTTGAGTACTAAGTGCAGATATTGCGTCCAATTCAATAACTCCCGGAGTAGCTTTTGCTCGTAAAGCTCTAGATATGGGATATTGATAATCATTCTGAGTAATTTTCTCAATAATTCCAACAGCTTCATCATACGTACAATCCAGCAGAGGGTCATTGCCTGATGCATCAACAAGATTCCTTGTTTGTGAGTTTAGCCCATTATAGAAAATCTCAAATTGTGTTTCTTATTGAATACCATGCATGGAGCAATGTCGAAGAAAAGATCTATAACGTTCCCATGTAATGTGAGATTCTCATTGTCCAGCTGATGATAAGCTGTAATATCATTTCGGGACGAGCATTCATTGTCGGTGGGTTAAAGCGCAAAACAAACTATGTTGCTAGTGCATTCTAAGAAGTAATTGAGCCGGCAAGTAGCCCAAGGAACCAAATACGAGCTCTTCTCTTTAAAGAATAAGGAAATAATTGCATTTTCAAAGCGTCATCAAGAACACCTTGTTGACTAAAGGAAGCACAAATCAATAAAAATAATCTAAGATGTTCTCGTGCCTCTTCATGTGGCAGTCCAGCGTATTACCCATTAAAATTCAACATTTGAAACATTACTGGTTTGAGTTCAAAATTTCCAGCTTGGATTGCTGGCCTAACAACTCCTAGTTGTAAGTCATCTAAGATGAGTACAACAAAATCTCATATAGTCCTATTTCGTATTTGATCGTCTTGCAGTAGTGGTGGGTTATTAGCATTTTGTGGTATAGCAAGATTTTGTTATTGCATCGGGGGCATGGTTGCATCATTTCTTGGTAAAGCCATATTCCTTTGTTCTTGAAGTCTCCTCCAAACAGTTCTTTCAATTTTTGGATCAAAATCAGCAATAAACTCCAAATTGCTTCAGGTCATAAAACACCTAAAATAAAATATGCAAATAGTGAAAAAAAAAGAAAACAAGTTAGTAACAACTAAATATTAAATAATAAAAAATAAATTAAAAAAAAAAAACATCAAATGATCGCCATCCTCGAAAACGGTGCCAAAAGTTGATCGGTTGTTTAACGTCACATCAATATTGTGAAAGCGTACACTATCGATGCAAGTATAGTAGATAGATGTGAGTTTGTTTGATATCGATCCTACGAGGATGGTTGTTTCTTGTCTATTATTGTCAGTGTAATGAATAAGTAAAAATGAGATAATTTTTTAGAATATTTGTCGGAGCAATAACTTGAAAATAAAGATGAAATATGATAATGGTAAATTGGGATCCCCAACGTGAATATTCAACAAAATACTAAGTGTTGCTCACAAGATATGAAAGGATAGGTGATTGTCGCTGCAATAAAGTGCAATGAATATCTTACCAAGCTTAACTTAACTTCTATGTTTGATCTAAAACTTAAACATGCACATTAACCACACCTTCCGATGATGGCAATGGAAAATCATTAAGAACAAAGTGGATTAAATTCCTTTAATCCTCACTCAACTTCCGTTGTCAAGCTTGTTAGCTTAAACTGTCACTGCACCTTTCAGTGATAGTGATCGCAATAACACTTCCATGCTAAAAACTTTCAAACCCAAAGATTGAATAGTAGAAGTAATGTTGAATAAAATAACATTTAACCTAGAATTCATGTGTACTTCTATACAAACATGAAATAAAAAGTAACCACCATCGTTTAGAAAAGAAATATAAAGAATCAAGTGGAGAATACTATTCCTAGATAACTTGACTTGCTCTCTCACTTCCCTCTTATGTTGCACTCAGGGCTCCTCGTCAAAAGTTGTTTTGTATCACTTTCATATCGATTCAACCATGACAAACTTAAGCCTTCATAGTCGAAAGCTTCCAAAGGTAGGTTGAAGAAGGCTATGGCATCCAAAAAGAACTCTTTTTTTTCTCTTTCCTTATAGGTATTTATATTCTTCCAAATTGTGTAGGTGTCCTTTCATCATAATCAAGCTGTCGCTGGATATACAAGTTGGTTATACTAGATTGGATAGCTCACACATTTTTGTTCTTATCTGGACAGCTCTCAAGTGCAGTGACAATCCTGGGCACAATCAAAAAATACTCATGTAGTGACATTAGTACCAAAACATGACAAAATTAAGGGTAAGTAGGCTAAGGTCCATTGAGTCATAAAATATAATTGACTAAACTAAAAAATGCTAAAATATGTGCCAAATATAATTAAATGGGAACAACTTAACCAATAAGTAGGGAGAAAACATATGTTCTTTCTAGCACTATTATAAGTAAAGGATCAAGTGAAGTAACAACATACACCTATATTGAAACAATTTAATAACAAGAATCCTGCAAGTTATGCAAGGCTATGCATCATTCAATACCATCACTAATTTAACCTTCAGCCTCCTTAGAAGAGGAAACATGCACAAATTAAATAGTGTGTTCATTAATCACAATTTCAACGTGCTTAAATGATTATTCATAGTTATATCACAAGAGTAATGCAATTATAACTTAGGCATGATAATATTTAATTAAACAAAACATTTAGTGCCTATAACAACATAAACATAATTCATGATTAAATCAAGCAATCAACACAATCAACTCAACACTTAAAAAAATTTAAGTCATTTTAATTATATAAAAAAAATAGTCATAGTAGTATTCATCATAATAACAACAAGAATCTAAAAGAGAGAAAATTAATAGTATTAAATCTGGTAATTTCTTAAGAACTATTGTCGCGTTCTTGCTCGATTCTTCCCAGATTAAGGTCTCTGATCAAAACTCAATGAGGCAATTTCAAAGGTAGAAAACCACTCTTTTCCAAGAGAGGAAATCAAAGAGGGAATTGGAAGGGAAATGGAAAGGAAAACTAGAAAGGAAATGATAGAAAGAAGAGAGAATGGTTAGTGAATTGGTATGTTGAAATGAGAAGCTTAGGAGGGTTTTTGTAGGTGAGGATTAACAAATATATTTAACAAATAAATATCAGCCACTCAACCCCAATGGCTAGCCACCCTTGGAGCAAGTTTGACTAGTTCAAACTTTGCTTAAATTGGCTTGGGGCAAATCTACAAAATCACCAAAAGTGAAGGGGTTTGAATGGGATTTAAAGGGACTTTGAGGGCTGATTTGCAAGTATGAAAAATCAGCTAAATTAGTTGATTGCGTCATCCATTTGGATGGCACTAGGTTTTGCCCAATTCGTGGTGGTTCGGTCCTAGGCTACATGCACGAGCTTTATAAATTAATTTCTAATCGAATTTAATTGAATTAAAAATATATTATAAAGTATAATAATACTCATCAATTGGACCGACATTTTCTGGAAATTTAATCTTCTAAGCTCTTAATTCATTCGATGTAAAAATTCCTTTAACGATTTAAGCCTTCTATAGTGTCTGCCGAGCCGATTTTCACCAATTGTGCAAAATTGTCAAAAAATCATCAAATTCATGCTTAATGTTTATAAAAAATAATTAAAAATCAATATGTTGACAAATTTAGTACAAATTAATTATTTTATAATTAATGTTTATAAAAAATATATGTTGAAATCTTGAATCAAATAGGTCTTTTGCATAGGTTGTAATGTGATTAGGCTTGGGGTAAGCGAAAGATAGATAAAATTTAAGCTAAAACCTTAGACTCAGCTTGCAACAGACCTTCAATTTCACCTACTCTTTCGAACTTTAAATGCTCATGCTCTTATCTTGTTTTTCTTTTGAGTACATATGCTCTTTTTTCTTTTTCTTTTTCATTCTTTTTTTTTAGCATCATTTTTTTTGTATGTACTACACTTTGTTGATCATTTTGGTACTTCTTCTTAACTCCCCAAACTTATTTTCAGAACATATTCTTGATAGACTGAGTCTAGTAGTTGGGACAATTTAGATATAAGTACGAGAGATAGGATGGCTTATAATTGTAAGGTACAAAGAAGTTCAGGCCATATAGTCTCAAAGTTGGTTTCAAGAGATAACATTCATCAAGGTTAAATTGAAAGGCTCCAATGGTCCAAACAAATGTTGCCTAAATCATTTTCAAAATTTCATGCTTCTTAGGATTTCGCCTCAAGTAATTACTAAGTCAATTCTAGAGACTTAAACTTTCATGCATAACCAGCTTCTATAAGGAATTAAAAATTTTATGATATGATTCACATATTTTTTTAAGACTAGCATTCATATCATGGTTCAGTTTAACATCACAACCATTGAGATAATTGAATTTTATTAATACTAAAGCTTAAAGTAATCAACATAAATTCAAAATTTTGAGCAAAATTATAATTAAATTCATAAAATAAGAAGAAATAACAATTATTAAGAAGTTTTTTATTTTTGGCCCCCTACTTAAGATGAAAAATTTCCCCATTGTTAAAAACAATATAGAGTAAAAATAAAAGTGAATAGATACTATACACCAGGTAGGATCAAGGAAGAGGAGGTGAGTCAAATTTGACTCTAAGGTCCAATCCTAGACAAGTATATATCTATTGTCACACTCTTATTTTTCTAATTGTTCAATTATTGGCTTAAATCTTTGTAAAATAGCAGTAGAAAAAAAACTAAAATAAACAATAACTAAAAATATAAAAATAATGATAAAGAAAAGTTAAGAGAACTCCCTCTATTTTTTCAGAATCTTCATTGACCAAAACGGTGTCAAAGGGCCATCTGTCGTGCCAGCCATACTCATCTAGGAAGTAATCATACTCTTTCCCAACAACTTTATCCAACATCTGACTAGGGAAAGAAAACCAAATTTTTTTTTTTGGTGGCCTTATTTATCTTCTTGTAATTCATGTGAATCCTCCAACCTAGTACTCAAATATCATAGATAATCCATCTGATATTCTTCTTGTGTCTTTCCAAAACCACAAATGACTCCTCTTCGTGATTACTAGTGAACTCAACAGAAATAATGATAGGTAAAGTGGGATATAAAGCCAAATAATCATATTTCAAATGATGAGGTAAAATCCTTAGTTTCAGTTCGACTAGCTCTTCCATCAATGCTTTTGGTTGTGTGTACTCCTGAGATAATAACTCTATTGATTCCACTAGAGCTTCCTAAGTGAATCCCTTCAAATTAGCTCCTGACAAAGCTAAACATTCCTTGCCTTTATCATCAGTTGACAAATCCACTAATAGAATACATTCTAATGGATCTTCTAGAGAATTGAGTTCCAATTTTGTAGAATCCAACGATTTCATCTTAGAAATGGCAAAGTAGTCTTCAACTACATCTGGAGATTTGGCAGCATCAAAGTCTTTAAAAATCACCTCATCATCAAAAATTTCTTTCAATTGAGTATCTTGTTGCTACTTCTGGAATCGTTGAGGATATGGTAGTGGACCAGACAACTCTTCTGTGGCAATTTCTCTGTATATGAAAAAGGTGTTACATTATCAAAACTGACTAGTTTAGTGTTTACCTCATCAAGGATCATCTAATCTGACTTCTATTAAATAGGAGTTTCAACACTCGATTGAATTTCCTCTATCTTGGCCTATAACAGGCTCATCTTCAACCTCGACCGTTTTGGACTCCAATGTCTTCTCACTTTGTAATGTGACAATTTTGCTATGCTCTTTTCCCGTTCTTCTCAAATTTTCTATGTCGCTAGGCCAATTACCTTGGCCTCTGCTTCTTAACTCATTGGCTAGTTGTCCCACTTGGTTTCCTAAATTCTTTAACGTTGTTGCTTGGCTTTGGATTAGGTCATCATTCTTCGCTATGTACGCTTTTAGCAAATTCTCAATATTACTTGAAGATTTAGTTGGTGGGGGTTGTTGCACTTGTTGAGAATATTCTGGTGGATAATTTGATCGAGATGGCACAGAAGAGTTCCTAGACTTCATGGAAAGTTTGAATGATACTGTCATGAAGAGTTGTAAGAATTCGATTGCATACTATTCCAATTCTGATTTCTCATGTAATATTTTGTCTCTGGATTCGATGGGAAATTTTCAAAGAAATGGTCATCTCCATAGTATTCACAAGAATTATTCCAAAATTGATTTGGCTGCTGACCTGTCAGATTACCATTGAAACCATTAACAGACATGTTCTTAAGCATAGAAGACATAGAGGATACCCAGGTTGTAAAAGAAGTAAGTGCATCAACTTCATGTACTCGTATTACTCGTCTTCTTGAGGCTACAAGGTTGGTTGGCCATTGATAGTTATTGCTAGCAATTCTTTCAAAAATCTTGTAAGTCTCGTTATAAGACTTAGAAAGAAGGGTTCTATTTGCCAAAGCATCCACCATCATTCTAGAATGATCATTAAGACCAATAAAGAAAATCTCCATTTGAACGTAATAAGGAATACCATGGTTAGGGCACTTTCGTAATAACTCTTTGAATCGCTCCCATGCCTCATATAAAGATTCTTTGTGAAGTTGATGAAATGATGTAATCTCATTTCTAAGCTTGGCAGTCAAGGATGGAGGAAAGTATTTCATTAAGAAACGTTCAACCAACTCTTGCCAAGTAGTTATGTAACAAGATGAGAGGGAATTCAACCATGATCGTGCTTTATCTCTTAAGGAGTATGAAAATAATTTCAATCTCAAGGCATCCTCAGTCACCCCAGTCATTTTGAATGAGTTGCTCACTTCCATGAATAGTCGAAGATGAAGATGCGGATCTTCAGTAGACACCCCACTAAATTGACCCATATTTTGCTACATTTGGAACATGACTGGTTTTAGTTCTAATTGTGGTGCCTCAATTTCGGGTCTCACAATACCAGGATTGAGTTAATTGAAGATAGGAATGGAATATTGTCGAATGGCATAATTTCTGTCATAGGCAAAAATGATTGAATTGTGATCATTAAGAGCGAATGCTCCTCCTTGTACATGTTGTAGAGGATCCATTATCACCTGAATAATAAAGAAAAATTATTAAAGCAAAAATAAAAGAAAATTGAACTAAATTGCAAGATAATTAATTTCACAAATATTTAACTAGAACAACAATCCCTGAAAATGGCACCAAAAATATAGAATGATGAAAATGTGCAAGTGTACACAATCATATTCAAGTAAAAAAGTGACAAGTAAATGTCGAGTATCGCACCCACAAGGATAGTGCTAGGAAAGGTATTTATAAAATATTTAATCAACAAATTAGTTAGCAAAAAGATTATAATTTGGAAGAGTATAAAACTGAACTAAAATTAATCTAAGTTAAAAATAAAAATAAAGTTTAATTCAAATGCATGATTTCTAAGCTTTAATAAATATGACATAAATGTATTAGGTTAATTGCTTTAATTACTTAATTAAATCAAAACCATGTTCATTCTTGTTATGAAATAAATTCATGGCAACCTAAAATCTTGCTAACTTATGAACAACATTACTTACAAAAATCAATTTATCTCTTGACGATATTCCTATGTCAATTCAATCGACTAAACTAACTTTTAATAGGTGTGTTATGGCACATACATACTTTCTGAACTCAACGTAATCTCTTGAACATACACCTATGCCAATACGACCGATTAAATTAAAATTCACAAGTAAAGAATCAAGTGAAGTAACAACATACACCTATATTGAAACAATTTAATCTCAAAAATCCTGAAAGTTATGCAAGGTTATGTATCATTCAATACCATCACTAATTTAACCTTCAACTTCCTTGGAAGATTAAACATGCACAAATTAAATAGTGTGTTCATTAATCATAATTTCAACGCACTTAAATGATTAGTTCCGTAGTTATATCACAAGGGTAATGCAATTATAACTTAGGCATGATAATATTTAATTAAACAAAATATTCAAGGCCTATAACAACATAAACATAATTCATGATTAAATCAAGCAATCAACACAATCAACCCAACACTTAAAAAAATTTAAGTCATTTTAATTAAATAAAAAATAGCAGTCATAGTATTCATAATAATAACAACAATAATCTAAAAGAGAGAAAAAGAATAAGATTAAATCTGGTAATTTCTCAAGAACTATTGTCGCGTTCTTCGTCGTTCTTGCTCGATTCTTCCCAGATCGAGGTCTTTTATGAACACACAATGAGACTATTTCAAAGGTTAAAAACCACTCTTTCCCAAGAGGGGAAATCGGCAAGGGAATTGGAAGGGAAATGAAAAGGAAAACAAGAGAGCAAATGGGAGAAAGAAAAGAGAATAGTGAGTGAATTGGTGTGTTAAAATAAGAAAGAAAAGAGAATAGTGAGTGAATTGGTGTGTTAAAATAAGAAGCTTAGGGGGTGTTTTTACAAGTGAGAGATGAGTGTTATATTTAGCAAATAAATATCAGCCACTCAATCCTCATTTCCGGCCACCCTTGGAGCAAGTTTAACTAGTTCAAACTTTACTTAAATCGACAAAATCACCAAAAGTGGAAGGGTTTGAAAGGGATTTAAAGGGACTTTGAGGGCTGATTTGCAAGGATGAAAAATCAGCTAAATTAGCTGATTGGGTCATCCATTTGGACTACACTTAGGCTTGCTGATACGAGTTGCAAGGCCCAAAATCCAGCATATGAACCTGATGGGCTCAATCTTCCTCAAGGACCAATAACGAGGTCAAAAGCCAAGCAAATTTGAGCAAAATTGAATGGGACCATCCAAGACTTCGTTACCAAGGCCCTAGATGCGCACATGATCGAAAAAGAAAATCAAGATTCACTTTATTGTTTTCAAGAAAATCAAGAAACCAAATCTTGGTCCAATTATGTTATTTCAAACAATTTCAAGAATCAAGAAAATCAAGATTTCTGTTCTTGGAAAAAGAAATTGAATCTTGTAGCCAAGGCACATTGGATTTCTTATACGACCTTGAACAAGCCAATTTCGAGAGCAAACGGATCAAAAGACCAAGTTCTTGCAAAAAGGCCCATTAAGATATCTACAAGTTCATCTTGAAGTTTAGAAAGTAATTTAATTGAATATCAGGCCAAATTATTAAAGTGGCCCAAATTGAAAAGTATTTAAATTTAGGTCCAATTTTTATTTTAAAAAGTGGATCATTATGTAAGAATTCAACCCAAGGAGCCCATTTAAAGCCCTTTGACCGAAATTCCCCATATCCACACTTAAATTTATTTATTTTTATTTTATTTGATTAGCTGTCATGGTTAGAATTCTATTAGGGTTAGGAAAGCTTATTTTGGGGGCCTATAAGTAGCATGGTCGTTCCCCCCTTGAAAAGACACTTGATTTTGATTATTTTGAGTTAATAATAATTCTCTTTGAGTTTTTCTTCAAGAATTGCTCTTGAGTTTTTTTTAGAAGTTGTTTTAACAATCATTCAGGTTGTGGGAACCATCTTCAAGCTTTTTCTTGCCAATATCTCTTTCTTGGAGGGGAAATTAGAGCCATTGAAGGGAGTTATGGATTCTTATTGTTTTCAAGGCTTCTTAGGATGTTATCTTCTCGTTTCTATCTTTAATCTATCGTTCTAGTTTGATCTAGTTTATTTCTTACTGTTTAGGGTTATTGATTTAGTTGTTTTCATTCTAGGTTAAAATTGCTTCAAGAGGGATGTTCTCCTACCTTGATCCATCAAGGAACACATAAAAAATTAGGAGATTCAATCTTTTCTTGCTGTTTCAAACGTTCTTACCTAAATAGTTTGTTTTCATCTTTTAAATCACTTCTAACGAATCTGTTTTGTGTTTTTATTTTCATATCTAGTTCGGACTTGCCCAATTCGTGGTGGTTCGATCCTCGATTGCATGCGCATCGAGCCACTTTGCACCAAACTTTATAACTTAATTTCTAATCCAATTTAATTGAGTTAAAAATATATTATAAAGTATAATAATACTCATCAATTGGACTGAAATTTACTAGAAATTTAATCTTCTTAACTCTTAATTCACTCGATGTAAAAATTCCTTCTACAGTGTTAGTCGAGTTGATTTTCACCAATTGTGCAAAACTGTCAAAAAATCACTAAATTCATGCTTAATATTTATAAATATAATTAAAATCAATATGTTGGTAAATTTAGTACAAATTAATTATAAAATGTTTAATTTATTTTTTGACATTAAGTACTAAGAATTTGCATGAATGTAAGTTAAAAAGGGCATGAAAAAGTCTATATATTTTCATCGTTCCACAGGTTGATGAACTCCAGAAAGCGTGAGAACAAGAGTGAACCTGGAGGAGGGTGACTAATGAGAAAAATACTGAAATAGAGGTGCTGGAAGAGGAAATTTGTCATCTTACTAAAGAATTAAAGACAAAATAAGAACAAAACAAAGAGGTCACAGAAGAATATACGGAGCTTGAGGAGCGTTTTATCGTGGTGGACAAATGGCAGTAAGCCAACAAGAGGTGTTTGCAATAATGCACAGCGAAGGTCAATTTTTCATTCAGTGCTGATGTCATATGTGAGAACAGACTGAAGAACTCAAAAAAGAATCCACTCCTTTTGCAACTCGAAACGAGCTTGTAATGAAACTTCTGGAGGTGGCTCAGGCACATTATCAAAAATTCATCAAGCTCATGAGGAGGATGAAGTAGAATGGTGAGTAGAGATTTGCACTATGACAATAGGATCGATTAGAATTTTCTTTAAGTATGAATGAAAAATGAAAACAAACTTTGTAGGACGAACAATTTTCAAACCTTCCATGAAAGAAAATGTTTATATTCAAGTATATTTACGATAATGTGCCCCAATTTCATTCATTCATCCATTCATTCACTCATTCGCTCATTTGTTTATTCAGAAACATTATTTGAAAAAAAAAAGAACATTTATTATGACATTCAAATAATATTCTAACTTTGGAAATAAATGTCATTCAAAAAAGGACCAAGGATAGCTCACCAGTATAACACCCGCTCAAAAGCCAAGAAGATGACGGAAGAAGAATTAGCACACATGGCCAAACTAGAGGAACATATAGAAAAGATGATGGAAAAGATTACAATAATGGTCAAGGGCAAAGCCAAGGTAAGAGAAAGAAGCGACACTTTGGACAATCCTTTCCCTCTTTGTAATGATGCAGAGGAAAATTGCAAAGAATTATCGCTTCAGGCGCCAAGTGTGACCATTCAAATCCCAGGAGTAAACAAGTTGTCTACAAGCGAGGAGCTAAGAGAAGTGGACAAGGGAAAGTCGATTATGGATGAAGAAGCTCATAAATTCAGCTTAATTGAGGAACGTTGGAAATCCATCGAAGGATTAGACACCTTTAGATTTGTAGAGGCAGAAGGTTTATGTCTAGTACTCGATGTGGTTGTCCTACAAAAATTCAAAGTTTCTATCAAGGCCTAAATTATTATCATTATCATCATCATCATCATCATTATCATCATCATCATCATTATTATTATTATTATTATTATTATTAGGGCCCAAGGCCCAAGTTGTTACAATGGTCAGTTAGGGTTTCATAAACCCTAGCATCCCCTCTTGCCACACATCACAAACATAAGAAATAGTGTCAAATCATTAATCAACAGATCAATGGAAACATAACAAGAAATTACAAATAAATAAAATTGAATAAGAGTATATATGCATGGAATGAAAGAAAAAAAGAAGAGGCTTCTCATATACTATTTTTTTTTTAAAAAAGGTAAGAAAAATAACAACAACAAGAAGCATTCTATTTTTGGGGCTCCGATGAAGGGGACGATACCGGACTATCGGTCCTTCGCCCCTAGGAGAACCAAAAATCCCTTTTTTTTCCCTTCCCATTTCTAAAAGCTTTCTAAGAAAAAGAATTTGGTCCTGGGAAAAGTTTTGATATATTTAAGAAAAAGAGAAAGTTGTCATAAAATAATAATAATGATGTAAAGAACACAAGGATAATATATGAGAATAAAGAGAGAGTATGTATTGTATTCTATATATTTCATCACATTTACAAGTAGAATTTCTCCTCTATATATATAGGAAGATTCAACTCTTCATATTCTAATACATAAATAGGAAAAACTAGTTACAAGAATATGAAAGGTTGAGGAAGATGGAAGGTTAAAGGTCAAGGAGAGGTTAAGGAAGATGGAAGGTTAAAAGTCAAGGAAGATGAAAGGTTAAACATCCATTTAATAATATTCATAACACTCCCCCTTGGATGTTCATTATATAAAGGATATGCCTCGTTAAAAATCTTACTAGGAAAAACCCTGTGGGACAAAAACCTAGTGAAGGGAAAAAGAGTACATAATCCTTCGATACATAGTATATCACAACCATGCATATATATAGTGTGTGTGAATTTACTCCCCCTCATGTAAGCATCACTTAAGATCTTTGAAACAATGAAATCCAATATTGAAAATTAGTTTCTCAAATGTAGCAGTAATTGTTTGTTTCATAGAGCGCTAAAAAATTGCAGTACCACCATATGTGAAAGTATAATCAGTTTGTGATTGAGCATTGTGAGGATCAGATAAGTACCCTGCATCTGCAAAACCAACTAATTCTATTTTGGGTAGGTTAGGGAAAAATAAATTCTCTTGTATCTTGAAAATAACAAAAAAATGCTTAACCTCATTCTAATGTCTTCGGGTTGAACAAGAGCTAAATCTTGCTAATATGTTGATAGCAAATGATATATCAGGTCGTGTATAACTAGCAAGATACATCAATGCATAAATAGCACTTAAATATGGTACTTCAGGACCAAGAAAATCTTCATCATTTTCCCGAGGACAGAAAGGGTCTTTATTTACATCAAGTAACCTAACAACCATTGGGGTGCTTAACGGATGTGCGTTATGCATGTAAAATATTCTTAGCACTTTTTCTATTTATGTTGTTTGATGCACAAGGATTTCATTCTTTAGGTACTCAATTTGTAACCCTAGACAAAATCTTATCTTTCCAAGGTTTTTCATTTCAAATTCTTTCTTTAAGTACTCCATTATCACTAAATTATCTTCAGAAGTCTCAATGATATTTAAATCATCAACATACACAGCAATTATAATCAATCCTAATCCAAACATCTTTATAAAAATGCATGGAGAAATGTGATCATTCTTATAGTCATCTCTCAATAGGTATTCACTAAGGTGATTACACCACATGCGCCTAGATTGTTTCAATATACAAAGGGATCTGTTTAATTTGATTGAATAATGTTCTCGAGAACCTGAATTAGTTGCTTTTGGTAGATTAAAATCTTCTGGGAGTTTCATGTAAATGTTATTATCAAGTGACCATATAAATAGGCAGTAACTACATCCATTAGGCATAAATCAAGCCCTTTTCTTATTCTCAAACTAATCAAGAACCTAAAAGTAGTTGCATCCATCATAAGAGTGTATGTCTCTTCATAATCAATATCAGGTGTCTTGTGAACGTTCTTGTTACAAGTTAATTCTATATATTGTGATTTGTATTTTCTTTCGCTATTATGCTAACATGTACTCTCCTTAGCTTTACACCTTCTGGGTGTTTGGACTTTTTGTTCGAGAGACATTTCATAAGTTATAATAGAAACACTTATTTATTGTTAATGACTTGTTCTCATCTCAATGCTTTCAAGTATATTTTCATTCATGATCCTCACTTTTCCATAATATTGAAGTGTTCTACGTATATTATCGTTGTCGACAACAATTTCATTTTTTTTAACTCCATCATATTCATTTATGACATAACTAATTGAGATATCTCATTATATTCATAATTTCAAGTACTTGAACCTCTTCTAGGGTTTTATCAAAAATTATGCCTTGGGTCTCTTCATAAGTACCCGCCTCCTTTCAGTATATGATTATCTTCATTTTTTTCTCCTTTATTTCAATAATTTTTCATTTTATAGAATCGACTAGTTGTCACGCTTCTAGCATGCTCAAGACTTATTTTTATCACATTGTCCTTCTGGGACATATAATTATTTAGAGCATTTTAGCTGGTATATGTATCAACTAGTATATGAAATCTCTAAATGTCATCACTAAACATATCTAGCAAATAATTTTTATCCTTCAAACTTTGTACACATAATATTAGTGAGGATCACAAAAAAACGATGACATAATTATTTAACTAATTTGTCTCCCCTTAATGTCGAGAAAATTTGCAACATGACAATACTTTCTTGTTTTTCAAAATTATAAATATATCTTCCTTCAATATCTAATAAAAATTCTAAAATTTCTCAACTTCATATTTGATGATCCATCTTAGTGCATTATGATGGAATATGAAATAGATATTGCACATCCAAATATTCTTAGATGAAATTTATTGACTTATAAATGAAAGTCCATTCTCACGAGACAAATATTTCTTACATGTTGGCTTGATGCAAAAAAGATTACATGCTTATTGTAAATCAATTCTTATATTAATGGTTAAGTAACTAAATGGAGGCATAATTTTGCTAACCATTAAATATAACATATATAGGCAATAAACAACTTAAAATTATCCCAGTTAAAACTATAAAAATCATGCTAGGGATATAATGCACCAGCGTTGTTAGCACAAATTGCATTCTATAGAGATTGTGCACAGTCAAATTATTTCAAGAAATAGTATTGCAAACTTCGAGTTGCACACATGTGATACATGAGCTCATATATTATTCGGTTATCATTGAAAAATGCAACCGACTTCTACCTTTAGCTGGTGTTAGATCAATATATTGTCCAAATTACTAGTATGATGAAATTTATTAAAATATAACTTCTAATTCTTCAATAAACTCATATAAAATTTCATCAAATTATTTTGCATCAACATTGACTCGGGATGGTCTAACTGGTCATACCAACACTATGAACTTCTGTTCACTATCTCATATGTCATTCATATAAGTGTAATGTAATCCTTTTGGGAATATTTATAATACAAAAACATGAGTATCTCATGTCATTTCTATCCATGTTTTAAATGTAAAACACATAAAAAAAATTCCTTCAACATATATCTTCTTGATCTGAAAAATTATCTTATGTTTTACAAAATTTTGCATCTCAAGGAGGTAAAATATTAGCCCTTCAAAAGCTTTTTACAGTTTGATACAATATTAACTCTTCAGGAGCATGTAATCATTTTATTATATATATCCTCAATGAATACTTAATGTATTCATATAAAAATAAACTGAATAGGTATAAATAAAACATATATTAAACATAATAAATAATAAATTAATATTACTAATAAATCACTATGGTTAGATAATATATCATCCCCAAGCAAATATCAAGTAGACACTGATTTTAATGGTTCTTAAATCAAACAATTAAATTTCACTGCTTGGATCAACAAAATTTTAACACAAACTAAATACATATTAATCATCCTTGTATGCATAGCCAACTTTAGCATCATATTGACAATTTTCATTTTTTTCTGAAACAATTATCCTCCATTTCATCATTTTGGACAAAATTTATCTCAATATTATTTCCTTTTTTTAATGGATACTTTGATAAAATTTTACCAAATGCTTAAACATACGACAGGTATGTGACAAATGCATTTTCATACAACACTGGTAGCATGAATTTTCAATAACCTTCGAATATTTTTAATCTTCATTTCCTTGATTTTCCTTATTATTCTTTCTAGTGGTTAGAAGTACCACTATTATAACAACCATGATAACAATTATTAGTATATCTCCAACCACATCCTCAATTACAACGACAACCACAATTTCTATATTCTGATTTTTCATAGTTGTTATGCATTGTAACATTCACTTAAGGGAATGAAGTCTTTTCACTAAAAGGCATGAGTTTGTTCCAAAATACTTTTTAAAGCCCTTTTCACAATATTGCTGATGCAGGAGCACATAAGATATTTCAATCCTAGAAAGCTTTAGAGAGTATTATCATCATTTTTTCAAATTATTACATCATTCAAGAATCAAGAGGATCTTTCACAGTTAGATGTTTCACACTTTTAATTCTTCATGTAGATGATAATCATTAAACTTTCATAATTGTAACTTTCTCATAATTATTCGTGTCAAGTTATATATTCTAAGCTAACAATTAAAGCGAGAAAGCACTATTATTCATGTTTATTCAAACTTAAGTATAGAAATATGTATCATCTAGATCTATTAAAATCTTATGATAACTAAGATCAACCTTAAAATTTAATCAACATAACAATAGAATACCCAAAAATGTTTTATGGAATATTAACTAGAGACATCACATTATTTTATTTACTATAATAAAGGTTTTCATAGAAAATTTCATCCGCAAAGAAACAAATAGCCATAAGCTATATCATATGCATTTGGATATATATAATGTACAAGTGCATTTAACTTTTTCTAAGTTTTTCTTATGACATATCCAAATATTGAACATGAGCCTCTAGTGTCAAAAATAATAAAATAATAATCTAATAAGCAACGTAGTACATTTGGAAATGGTCACCAAATAAAATAATTTTTTTAAAAATGATTACTTTATTTTTAATAATGTCAATGACATATGTTATGAAAGATATACATATTCAAGTAAAAATATTCAAGTTGTTGATACTTCAATCTTATTCAAAATCTTAGATCATAAACAAGCATATCATGAAATATATAAAACATAAATTCATATTTAAATATGGGAAAAAAATGAGCATCATTTTAACTTTTTTTCATTAAGAATATTGAAATCTCAAAATCTTTCATGCACACAGAGAAATTCACATACCTTAACCTTGTTGCTTCAATAAGAATGTTGTACGTCTAGATTACTTGTTCTCCAACAAAATATTGAATACTATCAAGCAAACTCGTACTGATAACGTGTTATAAAATAATAATAATGATGTAAAAAACACAAGGATAATATATGAGAATAAAGAGAGAGTATGTATTGTATTTTATATATTTCATCACATTTACAAGTAGCATACTCCTCTATATATATAGGAAGATTCAACTCATCATATTCTAATACATAAATAGGAAAAAGTAGTTACAAGAATATGAAAGGTTGAGGAAGATGGAAGGTTAAAGATCAAGGAGAGGTTAAGGAAGATGGAAGGTTAAAAGTCAAGGAAGATGAAAGGTTGAACATCCATTTAATAATATTCATAACAAAAGTTTAGATTTTTAAGAATTAAAATATGTTTTTTAGTCATTTTAAAGGAAAAAAGTTTAAATTTTTAAAAAAAGTTTTGATATTTTTAACTATTTCGAAATAAAAGTTTTGATCCTTAAGAAAAGTAGTGATTTCGTTTAAAAATTAGAAAAAAATTGATGTAGTCAAAAAAAAATTCCGGTCACTAAACACGACGGCTCCACCATTGGAAGCCAAAGAGTCATTGTGCTCTTCGGTGGTGGAGCCATGGCCAACATAGAAGGAAGAAGAGAAGGAGGAAGAATTTTTTTTAAATGAGGTTAAATATGAAAGAATATATAGAAATTTCTCATTTATAAGTGTCAAAATGGGTAATTTATTCCCACCCAATTCCTTTTTTAAATTTATGAAACATACATTATTTTTGCAGCGTCGCCCTCACTCTCTGGCCTATTTACACCTGTAAACTTTTTGTTTATTGAAACCTTCGATTTAATCTGAAATTTCAAAATTAAAAGTCAATTAATTGCTACATCAGTCATCATTCTTCCACATTTTTTATCTTTTAGTCCCAAAATCAAGCTATGTCATTTTGTTTCCATCTTTAATAAGTTATTTACATTTATATCTTCCCTTCCCTTTCATTTGCATTTATGTTTTTATATATTTGATGTTAATTTTTCACTTTATTTTAATGTTTTTATATTTATTCACCTTATATAATTTTTATTTATGCTTATTTCATCTTTATTTGTTTTCATGTTTATTTATATTTATGTTTTTTTACACATTCCCCTTACATACATTTAATATTATTCTCTTTTTTTTTCTTTCATTTATTTAAGTTTTCTTTTTATTATTTTCCTTTTTGAAAGAGTTTTAACTTTTCATTAACTTTAGCCAATTTAATTAATTTTGCTATTTTATTACTATTCGTTTTAAAATAGGGAATTTTAGGTATTTTTCAATCCTATAAATGTTGACATGAAGTTAGTTAAGTAGGTGATATATTTTAATGATACTATAAGATTTCTACATTTGAATTTAGCTTAGTCTTTAAGATCTTATCTACCATTTGCCTTAGAAAAATTATAAATAATATGTAGGATTTTATTTTTTTACATTAGAGTTTTAAACTAATTTTAAATATCGTATAGGATAATTAATATGTACATATTCTTTAAGACTTTGTTCAAGATTAAAACTAAGAATTTTTGTAGGTGAATTGTAAATCATGAGTAAGTTTTTCTAAGTTTTTTATTTTAGAAACTCTTTAAGAAAGCTAATAAATGTTATTTAAGATATATTATTTTAGGATTTTGATGAATTTAAACCTTAGATAAAAAATTTTAAAATAAGATAAGTCATAAACCCGACAAAGGATACTTTCGTAAGATCTTGATAGGTTCAACGTTATTAATTGAATTTTTAAAATAATAATAATAATAAAAGATCGAATAGTTGTAGATGAATTTTAATATTTCTCTTAATTCATCGGTAATTTTTAATTTTTTTATAGAATTTTAAAATTGAGTTAATTTTAGGAATTGAAAGTATTTTACTAGAATTATTTAGGCATCCCTTAAGGTTTCTATTAAAAGTAAAAATCTCTAATTTAAGTTTCAAATTACAAAAGTTTGGGAAACAAGTCTTAATCAAGTTACAAGTAAATCGGAGGCACTTTTTTAGAATTTTTATTTGAGATTTTCATAAGATTTTAGCCCAGATCAATTCAGTAATATGTTTAAATAAAAAAACTAACTCCCAAGACCCCGTAAGACTATCCCCGAATAGGCATTGTAGGGGTGCTACAACCTTCCTCACACGTAACCATACTCCTGAACCCGAAATTTGGTGATGAGATCGAGTCTAGACTTTTAAGATTTTTCCGTAGTATTAATTATAGACTTTTGGCTGATAGGTGGCTAACCAACCTAGCCCTAATTGGTTATTGGTGACTTTCTTTTTAAATTAGGCCCTCCGTGTCTAGCTTTGCTTACTAGGCCGCCATACTCTTATGTAGGCAATGTTATGACAACTTGGAGACTTCACTGGGAACGTTAGTGAGTTGACTTACTTAGGTTTGAGAGCTAGGTTTTTTCATATTTGTGCATATTAGATTTATTTATTCATGCATAAATTTATTTAATGGTCTAATGTCATTTTAAATTGTTGAATATGTGTTAAATATTGATTTATTTGTTCATTTCATTTGCTTATCCTATTTTGATATATATGTCAACGTGTTTGTTTATTCTTTTATCGATGAAATTGATTAATTCATATGTCGACTCTACCGTCGTGGGGCGAATATAATTGGCATTCATGTTGCATCTTGCTTTCGGTCCTATGCTCAAGCCCATCCCGTTTAGGAGGAGTAGCCTTAAGCTTTCGTGTAATAATATGGCACTGCATAAGTTTAAGGACTACTCCATGATTAAGATGGACATAGATGTTCATAGCAACTGCTACCGTGTATGCTATGGAAGTTTTAGCACCTAAGGGCCAACCCTTTTTAAAAGGGAACGCATTCCTATGGATGTCGTATTTAAGCCTTGGGTTCCCCTTGCATTAGAGTAAACCGTAAGCCAACATGTAATGACCATTTTAAATGTGAAGCGTAGATATAAGAGTTGTACCTTACACTCAAAATAATACCCTATAGGACCTCATGAGCATTTATTCTTATGTTTTGTGTTTGAATTTGTTCGCAATGTTTTATTATTTAATTTTGCATTTTTATGCTTCATTTGACTTTTTTTACTGATTTTGTTTCTCTTGTGACTTTGTCTCTCCATTGCATAATTCATGCATCATTTAAATACCTGGTGTACAGTGTCGCATTTATATTCCACATGAACACACTTTGAGAAGATTCAGTTGTTCGGCATGGGTAGAAAAAATAGGGATAATAGCGAGAATGTCAAAGGATACTCAGAGCATAGAAGGCGATTACCAGATAGCTAGTTTTGACTCGAGCCTGCCTCAAATATAGGAGAAATCGCGCAGATGAGTTAAAAGGAATATGGAAATCGTGGGACGAGGCTAAGAAAATGCGCTTCCGTGCCAAGTATGGCAATGTAGAACAGCTTCTGTTCTTTAATGATGTGAGCTCGTAATCGTTTTATAATTACAAGTCACTCGATTGCTTGACTACTTCTAAATAGGTACTTGATAACTAAAGAAATATGATAGGAATCTTGAATTAACGACTTCTACAAGAAAAGAACCAGCATTATTGGAACCTGACCCACTTTTTATATGACAAATAATCGAAAACAAGACTAGAATTGAACAGACCCCGACTCATTCTTTATGAAAGAAACAAGAACCGAAGGTATAGAAAAGAAAGAAGAATGCCACAAAGAAATAAGCCTTGGTAAGTTCAATTTTTTTTTTCTATAGAACTCAAGAGAAATTCTCATAAGTTGTATATTCATTCTTCATTCATCCTCCTAACAAGGTTCTGTTTACAGATTATTTATAGACACTTTTGTGACTATTCAAATGCCTATGTGAGGCCTTTGACATTCCTCCATTAACTAAAGTTAATATAAGCACTAATTTCATTTTAACTCTTGTAGGGAAGCCAATGAGTCATGTGATCTCTTCACTAGGATCTAATGTAGGTGAAAAAACATGACATTTCTCCTTAAATGAAGACTTATTGTATCCTTAATGTCTCTTTAGCTTCCTTAAAATCAATTTGTGTTAGCTTGTGTAACAACCTCTTAAATGGCATCTTGATGAAAGTTAAAGACTCCAAAAACGTTCAGACTTAAAGAGTCTCATATGGTCCATTAAACAACCTGCATAATGTTCTTTAAAAAGCTTTGAAACCTTCTAACTTGAAGAGTATTTAATCATAGGAAAAGTCACCTGCAAAAATAGATATTTAAGCATTGAACAATAACTTAAAACACTCATAAAAACATCATATTTAATAACACTCATGTACACGAATTAATTGAACATGCAACTTAAACCATACTTCAACAAATGAGATGATTTAATGCATGACTTATTTAATTTCAAAACACATAATGCAGATCTTTAAAGATGCTGATGCGTTAATGCAAGGCATTTAACAGAGATGCATTTAACAAATAAAACATTTAATAATGCAGATTACTAAACAAAGATGCATTTAACAAACAAAACACTTAATGATGCAAATTATTAAACAAAGATGCATTTAACAAACAAAACACTTAATGAAGCATAATTAAACGACTTTATTTATGAATGAAATAAAACAAACAATGAAGAATAAATAAAGAAAAACACAACTTTATGCATGACTTAATTAAATGCAAAACACTTAATGCAAGACATAATTAAAGATGCAAACACTTATTAAACTAAAATAAAACAAAAATAAAATAAAAAAAGTCCTTAAAAACATTAGCCCAATAATCAATCAAGCTCGTGAGATGTTTCTTTTTCACTTGGGCCCCTCATGTCAATCTCGATATCTCTGAATTGCATCGTAACATGATGTGACCATGCTCACATCATACCCTGCCTTTTGAAAATGATTTGTCCTCAAATCGGGCCACTTGCTTGCGAAAAATCATTCATGGTCACGAACCCCTTTAGTCATGAACTTGACAAAATCGCTTCCAAAAACCTGGAAATCAAACATAGTTTGAAAAGAAAGAAAGTTAATTGCAAACCCTCCCTCTTTAGAACGATTCAATTTCAAGTTGTAACCTATACATGAGCGAAACAAATTAGTGACATTAGGAAGTATAAGCACAAAATATTTTTCCAGAACCATTTTCAAAGTTTGAATATGAAAATCAACACCTGGATCAAAGACATAAGTTTGCCTTACCTTTTCAAAATGACTCAAAAATTTCATCATTTCCAACATGGAAGAATCATAAAGCATTTGAAAGTTATTCACATGGTCATGCAAAACAAAATTCTAATGCTCAGTTTCCTTCAATAATATAGATGAACAATCTCCGGGATTGAACACACAATTTTGATTACTTATCTCAATAGGCAACAAAAGTTTTTCTTTGAAAAATAATTCACGCATGTTAATTAGAGAAGATTTTGGCATAGGTATGTTCCAACATTCAAAACTCTCATAATTCCTTCGAATAGGCAAAGATATCCATAAAACTTTCTCACATTGATTTAGAGAATTCTCATAATAATCAAAATCTAATAGATTAAGCTTTTTACGTGAAAGTTCTTTATCACACACAATAATCAAATTTTGCAGACATCTAGTTAGACCAAAGACATCAATGGTTATATCATCTTGTGATTTAATGTCACTTGAACCAACAGGAAACAAGTCACGAGAAAAAATTTTTAAATCATTATTTGAAATGAAACCATCAACAAGATTCAAAGAATAACAAGACTGATCATTGTAAAGAAATCTTTGGAGAACATAATCGTCGAAAGATTTTTCAACAATATTCAAAGAACACTTAATTGATTTGATATCAATAAATTTCTTACCTTGTTTACCTTCCGTATCTTGTGGATTGATGTCATTTTCAAACTTACCTTTGTCAACTACATGGAATCATCTTTCGTTAAGAAGGTAAAGAAGTCGACACTCGTTTATTGAATCTTTAGAGACCTGAAATGAAGAAATTTCACAATGTAAACTCATAGGTGGGTTAGTTAGGATGTTCCTCACTATTTCTTGATCACTTTCTTCTTCTTTAATCATACTTTCTTTTTCTTCTCTCTTGCACTCTTTTTCAATTTTCTTTTTCAAGCTCACAATTTCTTTCAGTCTCTTTTTCTTTTTCATTCTCTTTTCTCACAACTTTTCTCACACTCTCTTTTTATTTCCTTTTCTTTTTCCCTCATTTATTTTTTTCTTCTCTCAATCTCCTTTCTTTTTCTTTCATTTTCTTTCATAAAAAAATTCTTCTCTCTCACTTTTCTCTATTTCTTTTTCTCCAAAATTTCACTTTTTTACAAAACGTGGTTGAAATGATAGAATCCGAACAAATGGACTTTCTTTGCGTATGAATGGAATGATTGTCATAGGAAACACATCTTTCCTTTCTTGGTTGCAAATTCACAGATGGATAGTTTGGAACGCATGAGGTAACATTTGTGTAATTAATGAGTGTACATTCATGTTTGTCACCTTGGGAGGTTTCAAACTTGCGATCCACTTTATTCCGGATTGAATTCCATGATGAATGGGAATCAAGATGTGGCTCTCTCCTAAATGAATCTTTTTGCTCTTTTTGCACAAAGGACTCCTTCGATGATCTTACTTCCACATGACCAATTCTTTTATGCACTTTTTCAAATCCAGATCGCATGATACTATGCATTTCTTTCATCAAATCTTGAAGTTCTGAATCTAAAAGTTCTTCTTGAAACATGATTGATTGAAAAAAATTGGAAAACAAAAGAATTTAAAATAGAAGATGAAAACCTTACCAATACAAACCTCACAAATCCACTCAAAAAAAAATCACTCCTCTCGTGTTTGCTCACAACTTAGGCTTTTATCACTCGGTTGATCTCACACGCTTTTGTCTTTTTTCACTCAAAATTCCTCTTAAGCTCTTCAAGAACGCTGGAAATGAACTTAGCAAAACCCATAACCTTCTGGAAGTTGATAGGATGTGACAACTTGGAAGAAATAAAAGCAAACAGGTGAAAACGAACAAATGATTGAAATAAAAAAATTACAAAAAGGCTTATACTACTTTGTTAAAATAGATGTATCAGACTCAAAATGTTGAATGAAATGTAATATAGATGATTTGGACAAACTGAAATTTTTCACACGAATTTTTTTCGGATCCTAAACCGTCTTTTTCCCCCCTTTTTTTTATTTTTTTAGTCTCACTTCATTTTATTCTTTTTTTTTACTTCCACACTTCTTCTCTTTTTGCCATGAAATTTTTTTGAATATTTTTTCGATTTTTTCGAAACTGGGAAAGAGAAATAAAATGATACTTGTGAAGAAAAATAACTCTGATACCAAATGATGTGAGCTCTTAATCGTTTTACAATTACAAGTCACTTGATTGTCCTATCGTTTCTAAGCAGGTACTTGATAACTAAAGAAATATGATAGGAATCTTGAATCAACGACTTGTACGAGAAAAGAACCAGCATTATTGGAACGTAACGCACTTTCTATATGAAAAATAATCGAAAACAAGACTAGATTCGAACAAACCCCGGCCCGTTGTTTATGAAAGAAATAAGAACCAATGGTATAGAAAAGAAAGAAGAACGCCACAAAGCAATAAGCCTTGGTAAGTTTAGTTTGTTTGTTCTAAAGAACTCAAGAGAAAATTCTCACAAATTGTATATTCATTCTTCATTTATCCTCATAACAAGGTTATATTTATAGATTATTGATAGACACTTTTGTGACTATTCAAATGCCTATGTGAGACCTTTCACATACAGTCATTAACTAAAGTTAATACAAGTACTAATTTCATTTTAACTCTTATAAGGAAGCCAATGACTCATGTCTCTTCACTAGGATCTGATGAAGTTAAAACGCATGACATTTCTCCTTAAATGAAGACTTATTGTATCCTTAATGTGTGTCTCTTCAGCTCCCTTGAAATTGATTTGTAATAGCTTGTGTAACAACCTCTTAAATGGCATCTTGATGAAGGTTAAAGACTCCAAAAATGTTCAGACTTGAAGAGTCTCATATGGTCCATTAAACAACGTCCATAATGTTCTTTAAAAAGCTTTGAAACCTTCTAACTTGAAGAGTCTTTAGTCATAGGAAAAGTCACCTGTAAAAATAGATATTTAAGCATTAAACAATAACTTAAAACACTCATAAAAACTTCATATTTAATAACACTCATGCACACAAATTAATTGAACATGCAACTTAAACAATACTTTAACAAACGAGATGATTTAATACATGACTTATTTAATTTAAAAACACATACTGCATATCTTTAAAGATGTTGATCCGTTAATGCAAGGCACTTAACTGGGATGCATTTAACAAACAAAACATTTAATAATACAGATTACTAAACAAAGATGCATTTAACAAACAAAACACATAATGATGTAGATTATTAAACAAAGATGCATTTAACAAACAAAACACTTAATGAAGCATAATTAAACAACTTTATTTATGAATGAAACAAAAAGAAAACAATGAATAATAAATAAACAAAAACACAACTTTATGCATGACTTAATTAAATGTAAAACACTTAATGCAATACATAATTAAAGATGCAAACACTTATTAAACTGAAATAAAACATAAATAAAATAAATAAAGTCCTTTAAAACATTAGCCCAATAATCAATCAAGCTCGTGAGATGTTTCGCTTTGCAGTTGGGCCCCTCGTGTTTGTACCAATCTCGATATCTCTGAATTGCATCATAATATGATGTGACCGTGATCACTTCAATTAAACAAGATGATGCCTTATTGAAGGTCATGGTACGTTTCTAGGATCCCACTCATAGGTGTTTTAAGTCAATGACTTTAATGATCCGCTATGGATATATTGGAAGCAAAACGTTGATTTCCAGGGACCCTTCGCCAATCTGATGGATTTACCTATCGATTTTTGGGTTTACCCTTAGTAAAACATTTGACATTGCTTGCATTTGTCGTATACAAGTTTATTGTGTTCCCAAAAGCTCTTGTATATGTGAGTATGGAGCAAGCTGATTTTTTGTTTTAGATTGAAAAAAGGGTGAATATTGCTCCAGCAGTCTTAGCTAAAACCATCATTTCACTCAATTTCATCAGAAGGAAAGGAGACGGGCATTTCTTAGGATGCACGTAGTTTTTGTTTGTATAGATAAAAAGTAATTTTAGGTACCTTTATAAGCATTTCATTAGGTGTTTATTCCTTCGACCAAGCCTATAGAAAATTTTTTGGAAATTGAGTGGCCTCCAAATCACTCTATTGAGGAGTGGGTTCAAAACCTTAGTACATTGACATACCAAGAATAGAATGGAGGGCTCCATCGATGATTCGGAGCATGGTACTCATCGAGTGCGGTGGTCATTTGTGGGTTCCCTTAATTTGCATTTGGGGAGCCATTAGTTATTCCTGATTGATGGTTCTGAGCCAATATGAGTATGATCAATGCATACTTGCTATGATTGGTTTAAACAGGGTAAGAAGCTTTGATTCAGGAATCGAGATTTTGGATGAAATTGGAAGAGATACGAATCAAGTAGGGTCAAACCTTGAGCTTGCAATCAATATTAGAGGAATGAAATATATGAAGAATAACATCTTAACTCATCTTATTCAAAAACAAGTGAACTATTTATACACACAAGAGAGTTCAAGAATGTAAAACTGATAACTACTACTAACTAGCTTGAGCTTAACTAACTAACAGACTTAACAACTAGTCTAAGGTAGCTATACTCCTAACATTCCCCCAACTCAACAAAATAAATCACTCAACTACCTTCTCAACCTCACTAGGTGCACAAACTTTCAATCTTTGTTTAAAATAACTGAATGATCCAGCAACTAATGGCTTAGTCACTATATCGACTACTTGTTCTAAAGAAGGAACATAATTCAATTCCAACTTGTTTGCTTCCACATGCTGTTGAACAAAATGAAGTTACAGTTCAATGTGCTTTGAACAAGAATGAAGCACTAGATTTATGCATAAACCAATGGCACTTGAATTATCACACCAAATGTCTGGTATGTGAGACAACTGAACACTTAACTCATCCAACAAAGCTCGAATCCACATGACTTCAGACACAGTACTAGTCACACTTCTGTATTCTGCCTCAGTTGTTGATAGAGCAACAACTGACTACTTCTTTGAACTCCAAGTAATAAGTATACTTCTCAGAAAAATCACAAAACCTGAAGTTGACCTCCTGTCCTCAACACTATTGCCCCAAACAACATCAAAATAGGCAGTTAAGCTTAACTCATTGATAGGACTAAAACAAATACCATGATCACAAATACTTTTTAAATACCGGAGAATGCATTTCACTAGCCCCCAGTGACTAACTATTGGCTAGCTCATATGTTGACTCACTCGATTAACACTAAAAGTAATGTCAAGTCGAGTAGCACAATGATATTTTAATTCACCAATAATACTCCTATATTTGGATGGATCAGACAATGGCAGCTCTTTGGTAAGTAAAGCTTTAGAGTAAGGAACCATGAGAGTGGAGTGAGGCTTACAATCAGTCATACCAGCAAACTGAAGTAGCTCCTACACATATTTCTTTTGACTCAACTGCACCTTATTCCCAACTAGAGTAGCCTCCACTCCAAGATAAAAATTAAGCTCACCCAAGTCTTTTAAGGAAAAAGTCTCATTCAATTGTACAACAAGCTTATCAATATCTGACTGATTATCTCCTGTAATCATAATATCATCCACATATACCAGGAGATACAACTTGCTCCCATTCAGTATATGGACAAATAGTGCCACATCTTCTTGTTTTGAATGAAAACCAAGCTATTCTAGGAATTTCTTCAATTTCTCATACCAGGCTCTAGGAGCCTACTTCAGGCCATAGAGAGCTTTGTGTAGCCTACAAACCAACTACTCCCCATTTGAATCAATGCACTCAAACCTTGCTGGTTGCATCAATCTTCTTGCAAATCTCCATTGAGAAAGGCATTATTAAAGTCCACTTGGCGTAGCTTCCAACTATGAGACAAAGCAAGTGTCAAGATAACTCTAACTGTATTATCCTTGACCACAGGATTATAAGTTTCTCTATAATCATGTCCAGGTTGTTTTCAAAAACCCTAAGCCACCAATCTAGACTTCTTTCAAGCCTTAGTCCCATCTGCATTACTTTTAACCTTGAAAATCCATTTACACCTTATTGCAGTTCTATTGACAAGTACCTTATCGAACAAGGGCAGTATATTCATCTTCAACAGTAGCACGCCACTAAGGGTCAACCAATGCCTCATATACAATTTAAGGCTCACAAGAAATAGTAGAAGGAGCTTCTGAAAAATATACCTTTGGCTAGAAAATCCTTGCCTTGCTTCTAGTAATCATAGGATGCTAATTAGTAAAAGGATTGTTAACTGAATTAATTAGCATTGGACCTGATTATGCAAAAGAGCTAGAACCAACATGCAACTTAGGAGACAATGAACCAAAATCATGTGCTCCAATCGAACCAGAACCATGAGCATCAGTTGACACAGGCAAACTATCCATATTTGTACTCAAAGAAGACTCCCATGGGACAGCAGAAGCTAATTAAATAGGAGCAGATTCAAGAGCAGCAGCTGAAGTAGTTAGAAAGAACCAATCGATGCCCCTAGTATTGTTGAAGAGATCACAAAAAACTTGGTGACCACTATCCTTGGAACATAAGGTCTGAATGTACTGGCAAAAGACTTCCTGGAAAAAGAAAAAATAGATTATTCAAAAACCACATGTCGTGAGAAAAAAACTCTCATTAGAATCAAGACAATTGTAGCCCTTGTGCATACTGCTATATCCCAAGAAAACATAAGGAGAGGAACGAAACTGCATCTTGTTCTTCTTGAAAGGTCTAAGATGTGGAAAACATAGGCAAAAAAAAACCTTCAAAAAGAATAATTTGGCATAGTCTTGAGAAGCAACTCATGAGGAGTAGAACCTGTAAGAGCCTTGGTTGGATGTCTGTCGATTATAAATACAGCATTGGAAAAGTCATCGGTCTAGTACTTCATAGGCATACCAGATTGAGCTAACAAAGTAAGACCAAGTTCAACCACCTGTCTATGCTTGCGTTCCACCACCTATCTATGCTTGCGTTCCACCACCTGTCTATGCTTGCGTTCCACCATACCATTTTGCTCAGAGGTATGTGGACAAGATACTCTATGTTTAATCCCAAAAGAGGAGAGCTTAGATGGCAGACTTCAAAATTCTCAACCCCAGTTAGACCGCACTTCTTTAATCTTTGAATCAAATTGCAACTCAACTTGCCTTTTAAACTGTGTAAAAACCACAACAACATCTTACTTATACTAAAGAAAATAGATCCAAATGTAACAAGAATAGGCATCAACAAACGTGACATAATACCTAAATCCACTTGAATGCATAGGAGCTGGACCTTGAACATCTGTTTCAATAAGCTGTAAGGGCATAGTATAATTTATACTTTATATATTTGATGTCAATTATGCACTTTATTTTCATGATTTTATATTTATTCAGACTTGTATAATTTTTGTTTATGCTTATTTCATCTTTATTTATTTTCATGTTTATTTATATTTATGTTTTTTACACATTCCCCTTACAAACATTTTAATATTATTTGTTTATGTTACTTTGATTCTTTATTTGTATTATTGTTATTATTATCATCATCATGTCAAGTTCCTTTTTTTCTTTCATTTATTTAAGTTTTTTTATAACTGTCTTTTTTGAAAGAGTTTTAGCTTTCCATTAATTTTAGTTAATTTAATTAATTTTCCTATTTTATTACTATTTGTTTTAAAATAGGGAACTTTAGTTCATTTTTACATCTTATAAATGTTGACATGAAGTTAGTGAAGTAGGTGTTATATGTTTTAATGAAGCCATAATATTTTTACATTTAAATTTAGGTCAGTCTTTAAGATCTTATCTACCGTTTGCCCTAGAAAAATTATAAATAATATGTAGGATTTCATCTTTTTATTAGGTTTTTAAACTAATTTTAAATATCGTATAAGATAATTAATATGTAAATATTTTTTAAGACTTTGTTAAAGATTAAAACTAAAGATTTTTGTAGGTGAATTGTATAAATCATGAGTAGGTATTTCTAAGTATTTTATTTTAGAAACTCTTTAAGAAAGAAAATATATGTTATTTAAGATATATTATTTTAGGATTTTGACGAATTTAAACCTTAGATCAAGAATTTCAAAATAAGATAAATCATAAACCCGACATAGGATACTTTCATAAGATCTTGATAGGTTCAATGTTATTAATTAAATCTTTTAAATAATAATAATAAAATATCGAACAAGTTGTAGATGGATTTTAATATTTCTTCTTAATTCATTGGTAATTTCTAGGTTTTTTTAGAATTTTAAAATTAAGTTAATTTTAAGAATTGAAGTTATTTTACTAGAATTATTTAGGTATCATTTAGGGTTCCTGTTAAAATTAAATATCCCTAATTTAAGTTTCAAATTAGATAAGTTTGTTAAACACGTCTTAGCCAATTTAAAAGTAAATAAAAAAATAGCTCCCAAGACCCCGTAAGACTATCCCGGGATAGGTGTTGTAAAGGTGTTATAAACTTCCCCAACGTAATCGTACTCCCGAACTCGAAATTTGGTGATGAGATCGAGTCAAGAATTTTAGGATTTTTTTTGTAGTATTAATTCTAGACTTTTAGACGATAGGTGACTAACCAACCTATACCTAATTGGTTAGTGGCGACTTTACGTTAATTTAGGCCCTTTATGTCTAGTTTTGCTTACTAGGTCCATGTACTCTTATGTAGGCAACATTATGACAATTACTATAATACAAGTTAAATTGTACTAAATTAAGTTGAATAAACTTACCTGACTAAACTGCAACAGTACACAGTACAAGGACTATTCCGTAATTTTTTCTTTGCCTCAATTTTCAACCCATTCTTGATCTAAAATAATAATTTCATTCAATTAACTAATTGCAACAGTAAAATAAACTCATTTTATGCAATTAAGTCTTTTTTGAAAATTTTACAAAATTACCCTCAATATTTCATTTTTATGATTTAGTCCCTAAGCCTAAATATAAAAATTTAACAAATTTTTACTAAAATCAAGTTCAGAAAAATTGTATAGGGCCTCTCTAAAGCCCGTAATTTATGTTATTTGACAACAAAATTACATAAACTCATCAGTGGCATAATCCAAAACTCATCAGTGACATAACCCAAACAATCTTAATAATAGTCTTTTTTTAACAAAATTTATGTTTTAGTCCTTAAACACTAAAATTACTAAAATATCATTACAAAATAGTCTTATTTAACAACCAATCTTAATAATCTACCATTAAACTTCAAGAATAAATCAAACTCATTAGTGGCATAATCCAAAACATTTGACAGTTTTACAAATTAGTCCCCAGATTAGCTAAACCAAGTTAAAACAAGCTAAAACCATAAAAATTACCAAAAACTGGCTTCAAATACTTACCAAATAGGAAACCCTAGCTAGGAAAAAAGCTTCCCCACTTCTCCCGTGGCTATTCGGGTTGCACAACAAAAAGAAGAAAAGAAAAAAATGATAATATCATCTTTTAACCTTTTAATTTAAGTTACCATTTAATTCTTTACCAAATTAACATTTAATTAATGACTTATAAATTTATTAAACATGTCAATAAATTTCCATAATATAAGTATATGGCATAATTACCATCTAAGGAAGGTTTAATTGCATAATTTTTCCTAAAATTGTTTCAAAAATTGAACTAAACAAACTTAATTTCAATTTAACTCTAAACTAATTAGAACTAAATGTGCAAATAGGCTAAAAGTTAGTAGATGGTAAACATGTCATGACCACTAGGACCCTTTGACCAAGTTTTAATCGCCATTTTGGTCCCTTTAGTATTTTAAACATATAGCAACTAACTTTTACCTCTTTTATAATTTAATATTTTTACCTTAATTAAGCAATTAATCATAAAAATTATCAGACCAAACTTCAATTCACCTATAATACGACTCTGTAATATTTTTATTAAATATTTACATCCTTAAATTTTGGAGATCGGGTCCTAATACTTTGTTTCCATAAACCGCTCGACTTTTCAACCGAACCACTTATACTAACTTTTATTTCATCAAATTAAAATTCAATATAAAATTATTATTGACTTGTATAATTTAAATACTAATTATACGAACTTACTCGTCGGATTTGTGGTGCCGAAACCATTGTTTTCGAAACCACTGCAAAAACGGGTTGTTACAACATACCTTAATCTTGAGTGAATGATGGACTATGTATGCGTGACTCGTGTCCTTTGATGTAAGTAAAAACTACGTTCAAATAGATAAGGAACCAAAAGCTAGTGTGTTAAGTAAATGACTTCTGCAATATGTAGCTGATAGTACTAGAAAGAACTATTGATTTCTCCCTACTTATTGTTTAAGTTGTTCCCATTTAGTCATCCTTAGCACATATTTTAGCATTTTTAGTTTAGTTTATTGCATTTTCTAACTCAATAGACTTTAGTCTAGTTGTCCTTAATTTTGTCATAATTTACTACTATTGTCGCTACATGAACATGTCCAGAATTGTCATTGCAAGAGCACATCCAGAATTGCGTTCAAAATTGTCGCCGCATCTGATAACTGTCCAGGTAAAACTAGAAACGCGTGAGCTATCCAGTCTGGTGTAACTAACTGGTACGGTCATAGACTGCTAGATTTGGAGGTAAGGACATCTATACAACTCAACTGAAGATAAATACTCATGAGGGGAGAGAGAAAAGTAATCTTTTAGTGATTATTTTTCTTGAATCCATCTTTGAAGCTTGCGGCTATGGAAGCTTAAACCTATAAAGGGCAACCTGACATGAAGAAGGAGGCATATTTGCTCCTGACGAGGAGCCCTAAGTGCGATACAAGAGGGAGGTAAGAGAGAGCAAGTCGAGTAGCCTAGGAATAGTATTCTCCATTTTCTCTTTTCCATTTCTTTTCTAAAACATTGGTGATTACTGTTTATTTCATGTTTGTATGGAAGTACACTTGATGTCCAGACTAAATGATATCTTATTCAATCTTGCTTCTACTATTTAATTTTTGGGTTTGAATGTTTTGACCACGGAAGTGTTATTGCAATCACTATCACTGGAAGGTGCAGCGATAGTTTAAACTAACAAGCAATACAATGGAAGTTGCTTGGGGATTAAAGGAATTTGATCTACCTATTTTTAAATGTGTTACATTACCATCATCCGAAGGTGAGGTGAGTGTACATGTTTAAATCTTAGATCGAATAGAGAAACCAAGTTTGGTAAGACATTCTTTGTACCTTACTGCAACGACAATCACCTATTCCTTAAAACCTTGTGAGCCACACTTAGTATTCTACTGACTATTCACGTTGAGGACCCCATTTTATTATTATCACATTTCGTTTTTAATTTCACATTATTGTTTTGACAATCACTGTCACAATTTTATCACATTTAGTTATTCATTGCACCGACATTAATAAACAACAAACATCCATCCTCATGGGATCGATATCCGACATATTCACATATGTCTACTATACTTGCATCAACAGTGTACGCTTGCACATTATTGCTATGACATTTACAACCGATCAAGTTTTGGCGTTGTTGCTGAGGATGACGTTTGTTTCATGTTTATTTTTGTTTTTGCACTTTATCTTTATTATCTATCCTTTAGTTGTTACAAACTTGTTTTCTTTTTGTTGCTATTTTCACATTTTCTTTTAGGTGTTTTATGACCCGAAGCAATTCAGAGTTTATTGTTGGTTAGGAATCATAAATTGAAAGAACTATTCAAAGAAGGCGTCAAGAACAAAGAAATATGACTTTACCGCGAATTGATGCAACCATACCACCAATGCAGCAACAAGATCCTACTATACCTCTAATAAAGCCACAAATTATTAATAATCCACCGCTGCCGTAAGACGATCAAATACCAAATAGAACGATTCGAGATTTTGTCGTACCTATTCTAGATGATTTGCAACCTGGAGTTGTTAGGCCAGCAATCCAAGATGGAAATTTTGAACTTAGGCCAGTAATGTTCCAGATGTTCAATTCTAATGGGCAATATGTTGGATTGCCACATGAAGATGCACAAGAACATCTCAAATAATTTCAAATGATTTTTGCTTCCTTCAGTCAACAAGGCGTTCTTAATGACGCTTTGAAAATGTAATTGTTTCCTTATTCATTACAAGGAAGAGCTATTACCTGGTTCCTACCTGCCGGCTCAATGACTTCATGGAATGCACTCGCAACACAGTTTGTTTTTCGTTTTAATCCGTCGACAATGAATGCTCGTCTCCGAAATGATATTATAGCTTATCATCAGCTAGATTATGAGAATCTATACACTACATGGGAGCGTTATAAATCTTTGCTTCGACGTTGCCCCATGTACGGCATTCAACAGGAAACACAGATTAAAATTTTCTACAATGGGTTAAATTCACAAACAATAAATCTTGTCGATGCATCAGCCAATGGACCTTTGTTGGATTATATTATGATGAAGTTGTTCAAATTCTTGAGAGAATTGCTCATAATGATTATCAATACCCTATCTCTAGAGCTACACAAGTAAAAGCTAATCCGAGAGTTATTGAATTGGACGCAATATCTGCACTTAGTGCTCAAGTTTCTTCTCTCGCAAATATGATAAAAATATAAAGGGGAAAAGTGACATTCCACCTATACAAGTCGCTCAACAAGATGATGTGCCTACATTTTGTTGTGAAATTTACGGTGACAATCACAACTAAGACTGTCCACAACATGCAAAGAATGTCTTCTATGTTAGTAACATCCACGGTAATTCTTATGGTAACCCTTACAATAATTCTACATGCAATCAGCAGCTTAGGGAACGCAAAATGTTGGACAAAATACTGCGACATTCCGATATGGGAATTCGTCAAATCAAGGCAATTATAACACAAGACAAAGGAATCAGAATCCACAACAGTAGAATTATAATCAGCAGACTCAGATGCAGCCACATCAGAATCGAATGTAGGCACAACAATCTACAGTGCAAAATCATAATGTTCAAGAACATAGCAACAATAGTACACACAAGCTTTCCCGTCTAACCCGTTAGCAGCACTTGAAGCTCTAATGCAGGAGCATAACACTCACACGGAAGCTATTGTGCAAGGGAACTCATCCTCCATTCGGGTGTTGGAAGCACAATTGGGACAAATTGCTTCGAATCTAAACACCTGACCACCAGGCTCACTCTCTAGTGACATAGAAAATCCAAGTTTGAAGGGGAAAGAGCATTGCAAAGCAATCACTTTTAGGAGTGGTAAACAAATAGGCAAGCCGACCATCGAATCTACTACAACACCTCAAGCCACTAGTGACGTGACCCATGGTGAGAAAGTTGAATCTGTAGGATTTGTCGATGCACCAGACAAGGAAGTTCCACAAATTATTACTCTTATGCCTATTATCTGACCTTCGAATATGTCAATGTAACCAAAGGTTTCAACGCAATTTGACGTGTCTCCGCCTTTGCCTTTTCCATAATGATTCAAAGAAAATGAAGCATCATAAGCAATATCAGCAGTTTTTGAACACACTGAAGCAACTTCATGTTAATATTCCTTTAGTGGACGCTCTTGTGCAAATTCCTAGTTATTGGAAATTTATGAAGGAGCTCTTGTTCAAGAAGAAGGAGCTTACTGATACTAAAACTATTGCACTCACAGAAGGTTGTAGTCTTGTGTTGACAAATAAATTGCCGCCACAAATGAAAGATCCTGGGAGCTTTACTATCCATTATTCAATCGGCAACCACTATTTGGGTAAACCTTTATGCGATTTGGGAGAGCTAGCATTAACTTCATGCCACTGTGTACTTTTAGAAAGTTTGGAATTAGTCATATGAAACCCATTGCAGTGACATTGCAATTAGCGGATTGATCATTGGCTCAACTTGAAGGGTAGATCAAAGACATTTTAGCTCATGTGGATAAATTTGTTTTTTCGATTGATTTCATTATACTTGAATAAGAGGCAGACAAGGAAGTTCCCATAATCTTGGGATGACCTTTTTTAGCTATCGGACACACTCTCATCGATGTATACAAAGGTGAGTTAACCATGCGACATAATAAAGACCATGTTACCTTCAATGTTTTTGAATCTTTTCCATGTAAGGATAAAGAAGAATGTCATACTATTTATGTGCTAGATGATTTAATTGCAGAAGAATTCAAAGACAAAACCACATTACTTTCTGAAGAAATTGAGATGACATCTGGTGATGAATTTTTAGCTGATTGTGACAGCATGGTTGAAGCTAATAACATTGACTTAAAGCATGGATGGCAGATTGAATCTTTAGACTTAGCAAACAAAACGACTTCAATTTTTAAGCCATCTATTGAAAAAACCCCTACTGTAGAATTGAAGCCACTGCCTGTTCATCTTAAGTATGTCTTTCTTGGCGACAACAATACTCTACCAGTTATTGTCTTCGCAACGCTTGATACAACTCAAGAAAAGAAATTAATCCATATTCTTAAGCAGCGTAAACAAGCTATTGCTTGGAGTATTGTTGGCATTCGAGGCATTAGTCTATCTTTTTGCATGCACAAAATCAAGTTGGAAAACGAAGGAAAGCAATCGATCGAGCAACAAAGAAGATTGAACGAGAAGATGAAGGAAGTTGTTAAAAAGGAGATAATAAAGTGGCTTGACGCGAGCATTATTTACCCTATTTTTTATAGCAATTGGGTAAGTTCGATACAATGTGTTCCGAAGAAGAGTGGTATCACTGTGGTAGCAACAAAAAAATGAGATAATTCCTACACGCTTTCCTACGGGTTCGCGAGTATGTATGGATTATTGCGAACTTATTGCAGCCACAAGGAAGGACCACTTTCCACTTCCCTTCATTGAGCAGATGTTGGATAGGCTTACTGGAAAAGCCTATTATTGCTTCCTATACGGTTATCCTGGCTACAATCAAATTGCTATTACACCAAAGGATCAAGCCAAAATAACTTTTACTTGCCCCTTTGGTACTTTTGCTTTTCATTGTATGCCGTTTGGTCTTTGCAACGCACTCGCCACATTACAAAGGTGCATGATGGCAATATTTCGGATATGATCAAGGATTCTTTAGAGGTCTTCATGGATGATTTCTTAGTCTATGGGAATAATTTTGATCAATGCGATGACAATTTGGATAAAGTCTTGAAGCGATGTGAAGACACACATCTGGTGCTAAATTGGGAAAAATACCACTTCATGGCAATTGAAGGCATTATCTTAGGTCATCGCATTTCCAGTCAAGGCATTGAAGTGGATCGAGCTAAGGTGGAAATCATTGAGAAGTTACCTCCGCCGATAAAAGTGAAGGGTATTCATAGTTTTCTTGGGCATGCGGGGTTTTATCTCAGATTTATTCGAGATTTTTCCAAAATTGCAAAACCCTTATGTAATTGCTAGAAGAAAATAAAACATTCCTCTTTGACAATGCATGTTTGGATGCATTCAGTCAAACAAAGAAGTAGCTTGTTAATGCACCCATTGTCGTTGCACCAGATTTGTCTCAACCATTCAAAGTTATGTGTGATGCAAGTGACTTTGTTATGGGTGCTGTCCTAGGACAACGCAAGGGAAAAATATTTCATGCCATCTATTACGCCAGAAAGACTCTTACAGAGGCTCAAATTAATTACACAGCTACAGAGAAAGAATTGTTGGTTGTAGTCTTTGTTTTCGACAAATTTCGCTCATACCTTGTCGGTGCAAAGGTTATTATATTTACTGATCACTCGACGTTGAGATATCTTTTCACGAAGGACACAAAACCACAACTAAGACGCTGGATCCTATTGTTGCAAGAATTTGATATAGAGATCAAAGACCGTAAGGGTTCAAAGAATCAAGTTGCAGATCACCTGTCTCGTTTGGAAGTTGGTAGTTAACATTGAGACATACTTCATATTATTGACGCATTTCTAGATGAGAAGTTGTTCGCTATTGATGCAACACCTTGGTATACGGATATAGTTAATTATCTGGTATGTGGAAAATTATCCTTGGGTATCACAGGCCACAAGAAAGGAAGTAGTGAATTACCATCTGAATGAGATGTATTTATTCAAGGTATGCAATGACAATATCATTCGACGTTGTGTTACAGAAGAAGAAATATTTTCAATCCTGAAGCATTGTCACAATGCTCCTTATGGAGGTCACTTTGGTGGCACGACAATTGTTGCTAAGGTTCTTCAATCAGGATTCCACTGGCCTTTACTATTTAAGGATGCTTACAACTTTGTGACTCAATGTGATCGATATCAGTACACTAGTTCTATATCTCGACGAAATGAAATGTTACAGCAACCAATTATGGAGGTTGAACTTTTTGATGTTTGGGGTATGGATTTTATGGGACCATTCTCAAGCTCATTTGGAAATGTCTATATTCTAGTTGCTGTTAACTACGTATCAAAGTGGGTTGAAGCCATTGTAGTCCAAAAGGATGATGCAAGGACAGTGCTTAAATTTTTCCATAAACATTTACTTACCCGCTTTGGCACACCAAAAGCATTTATTAGTGATCAGGGTACTCACTTCCATTGCAACCAGGTAGCAGTCGCATTGAAGAGATATGGAGTTAATCATCAAATGGCTATTAGTTATCATCCGCAAACCAACGGACAAGCTGAAGTGTCCAATCGGCAAATTAAGAACATTCTTGAGAAGGTTGTAAACCCTTCAAGAAAATATTGGTCTTCTAGACTTGATGATGCTTTGTGGGCATTGCGGACAGCATACAAAACACCACTTGGGATGTCACCGTATCAGCTTGTTTTTGGGAAAGCATGTCACTTGCCAGTTGAATTGGAGCATAAGGCAATGTAGGCAATTAAGCAAGTGAACATGGATTATGAAGCTGCTGGAAAGAAGAGGCTATTAGGCAATACTGAACTAGAGGAAATTAGGTGAAATGCCTCTGAGAATGTAACAACTTACAAGGAAAAGACCAAACGATAACATGATAGAATTATTTTGCAGCGACAATTTACTACAGGTCAACAAGTGCTATTATTCAATTCTAGACTGAAATTGCACCCAAGTAAATTGCACTCACGTTGGTCTAGACCTTTCGAAGTTGTCGAATCATTTCCTCATGATGCAGTCACAATTAAGGATCTACATGATGGGCACCAGTTTAAAGTGCATGGACAACAGTTGAAACATTATTTTAGGCATAGTGATCAAAAGCAAGACGAGACCATTAAAATGGTCAAATTTTTCTAATCGTTCTTATCATGTAATTTTATTTTCTTTTGTTTTTGTTTAAGTTTATTTTACTTCGTATTTTTTGTAGGATATTTCGATTCTTTTATCGACGCATTTGGATCTCCTTGTCGATTTAACTCGCCTGTCTATATTGAAATTGCTGACTCATCAAAAAATCAGAGTATATCAGGAAACAGATCCTACCATTTCACTAATAGATACCCAGCCGTTGGATCAATATGAACGGGTGTAATTCCTATTGGACGCATTTATTCTACCAGACTTTATGTCCTTTCCTCTATTACATAAAAAATACGCCCTTCAATCTTCTCTTTTCACTCACTATAAAACACCCTTCTCTATGCCAATTGTGATATTCACAAAGACGCCATTTTTATTCACAACCTTTCTTAAAGCTGGAACCTCTCCGTAGTACAACCCTTGTTACTTACAAAAACCATGGCCAGAACTTGTGGAGCAATGAAGAAAGCAACAAAATATGTTGCTGAACCTTCATCCTTTGTAACAGTTGTCTGTGAAAGAGAGCCTCCCATGTCCAAAGATCCTGTGATATTCCTCATAAAAGTGGCCAATGACCATTTTCAAGAGAACATGTTGAAAAGGACTTGTCACCCAGAACAGGGCTTTCTCCTATCACGACAACAAGACCTAGGAAAATAAATTCACAAGCCTATCATGAAGCTGAAATGGGAAACCTTTTGGCAACACCCTGGAAGCTATTCTCCATCTTTGGTACATGAGTTCTATGCTAATCTTATTGCCATGAGTCGGAATTTGTTTTTGTCTGCAAAGGATTAATTCCCTAAGACGCTGAACACATTAACGAGCTTTGCAACACCAAAGTAGACAAGGACGAACACGCTGTGTTTATTGAAGAACTCACTGATGACACGATAGATCTTTTGGTGAAGGATCTTTGTGTTGAAAGGGCCACATGGAGGGGTTCGAATCCCAACAACTATACCATGCACTAACGCTTTTTAACACTACAAAGCAAAGTCTAGTTCCATTTTGTGAACTACAAATTGTGGCCTTCTATGCATAGCACCACTGTCACCCTTGACAGAATGTATCTGATACATTCCATCACCAAGGGAAGGAAAATTGATGTCAGTGTAATATTACACTAGGAAATCGCTGAATGTGCTGCCAAACAAATAGACATATTGGTTTTCCCCACACTGGTGATGTAGTTGTACCAGCAAAATAGAATCATACCTTGAGTTGGAGAAGAAATCTTAGAGAACAAAGGCCCAATTAATAAAGCATCGATCGAGAGAATGACTCATGGGAAGGATGGCCTACAATGAAGGAAGCAAAAGCAAGAAAAAGGAAGGGAAAAGCAAAAGCAGAAGAAAAGGGAACAAATGTGACTATAGAAACTCATTTGTGGCATAAAATGAAGGAGGTCGAGAAGATAGCAGATTCCATAAGAATTAGGCAAATCAAGCTTGTCGCCATAGTGGAAGACATGGATAGAGCATAGAATTTATTCTACGCCTACACTAGGGCCTAGAATAGTGCTGTTGTGACCACATTGAGGTTGTTGAGCAAAGCCCCACTCCCAAAATTCCCAATATTTCCTCCAATCATTAGAGAGTATGAGCCCTCAACTGAGGAGACTGACTCAGTGAACAAAGACTAATCGGTGGCTTCCCCTCCAATGGTGCACATCTCTAAGAAGGGCGCGAAATCAAGGGATGTTGAGGAATGTTTGCGAAAAATTGAAATCCTGTTTGAAGATGAGTTCACTATTGGTAAGGAGGAACATGTTGCTGAAGAGGAAACTCCTGCTGAAGGGGAAGAAACTCAAATTGAAGAAGAAGAAGAGAAAGATGAAGAAAAAAAGCTAAAGAAGATTCAGCTGAAGAAATTGTCACCACACTCAAAGTTTTGGGTGCAACGACTGAGGGCTTGGCGCAAGATTAAACGAGTCAGGCGGAAGCCACAGAGGAAATTAAGGAGGACCACCATAATCCTTTGGCAATAGTGGTCTACACTGGACCACTTGAGGTGATCCATCTAACACCATACGCAGCTGATGATGCCGAGGCACAAACAAACGTTACAAAGCAATCCGAGGATCAGGAAAAGCCTAAAAAAAGAAAGAGAAAGTGTTCCAAGGACAAGAAACATCGAAAGGAAGAAAAGAAGAGAAGGAAGAAAAAGCACCATGCAGCCACATCGATAGCTGTGGAAAATTAGTTAGTTTTATTTAAATTTTTAGCTGTAGTTTTCATGCATAGCATGTAGCTGTAATTTTTAGTTTGTTAGTTAGCATTGTCACCGCATTCCCATTGTCATTACATTTTAACTGTCATTGCATTTGCATTATCATTTCATATTTGTCATAGTATTTTAGTGTAAGTACATTAGGGACAATGCAGACTCTAAGTTTGGGGGAATGTATATGGGATTTGAAAATGCAATTGCACCCACATTTCAAAAAAAATTCTTTTTTATTTGAATGAAGCATGCAAGGTTATGAATGGTTATTGCAAATGTGTGTACTTTTTTTACTTTCGTTGCTTAAGTCTTGAATCATGTGAACTGTCAATGAATGAGTTGGATAAATTTAATTGAATATTGTATCTTCTATTCTTTGAAGAATGATTTAGATTACATTAGTAATGGATGATTAGTATCATTCTTTGAATCTTGAATGAATCTGCCCTTTACAGCTACTTATATATATATATATATATATAGTTATAAATAAGAGTGTGTGTGTCGGCACACTTACATACTCCCTAGAGGTTTGTTGCACTCCATCATTACTTCTCAGGAACAAGGGTACAGTAATAAACGACATCCCTCAGTCACATATAAAAAAAAGATATATGTATATATTACTATGAAATAAATGTTGTATTGGTAGACAAAATTTAAGGTTTGAAGCATGATATTGACATTAATGAAGTTGAAATCTTGGTTATTCATACTTATGTATTTTCGATGTAATATTCTGTCATTTGAATGTGATTCATTCATTGCGATTTTAGATGATTGAAGTTGCTAGAATGATCATTTGCCTTGATAAATTTTTGTATAGCCTTATTGGTTTCTATTTTACTTGAGGACAAGTAAAACTCAAGTTTGGGGGTAAAGAAGTATTAATTTCTCCCTACTTATTGTTTAAGTTGTTCTCACTTAGTTATCCTTAGCACATATTTTAACATTTTTTAGTTTAGTTTATTGCATTTTCTAACTCAATAGATTTTAGCCTAGTTGCCCTTAATTTTGTCATATTTTACTACTATTATCACTGCATGAACATGTCTAGAACTGTCGCTGAATGAGCACGTCCAGAATTATCGTCATATCTGACAATTCTCCGAGTAAAACCATAAATGCTACTAGATTTGGTGGAAAGGACACCTATACAACTCAGTTGAAGATAAATACTCATGAGGGGAGAGAGAAAAGTAATCTTTTGGAGATTATTTTTCTTGAATCCATCTTTGAAGCTTACGGCTATCAAAGCTTAAACCTCTAAAGGGCAACCTGATGTGAAGAAGGAGGCGGATTTGCTCTTGACGAGGAGCCCTAAGTGCGATGCAAGAGGGAAGTAAGAGAGAGCAAGTCGAGTAGCCTAGGAAGAGTATTATCCATTTCTCTTTTGCATTTCTTTTCTACAATATTGTTGATTACTATTTATTTCATGTTTGTATGAAAGTACACTTGATTTCTAGACTAAATGATATCTTATTCAATCTTGCTTTTACTATTTAATCTTGTGGTTTGAATTTTTTGACCTCAGAAATGTTATTGCAGTCACTGTCACAAGTGCAGCAACAGTTTAAACTAACAAGCAAGACAACAAAAGTTGCTTGGGGATTAGAGGAATTTGATCCACCTGTTTTTAAATGTGTTACATTGCCATCATTGGAAGCTGGGGTGAGTGTGCATGTTTAAATCTTAGATTGAATAGAGAAACCAAGTTTGGTAAGACATTCATTGTACCTTATTGCACCGACAATCACTTATTCTTTAAAACCTTGTGAGCCACACATAGTATTCTACTGACTATTCATGTTGGGGACCCCATTTTATTATTATCACATTTCGTTTTTAATTTCACATTATTGTTTCAACAATCACTCTCACAATTTTATCACATTTACTTATTCATTGCACTAACATTAATAGACAATAAATATTCATCCTCGTGGGATCGATATCCGACAGATTCACATCTTTCTACTATACGTGCATCGATTGTGTACGTTTGCACATTATTGTTGTGATGTTTACAACCGATCAGTAGCATCATTCACAATAGTGAATTTCATAGATCAAAACACTATTAAATGATACCCTCTAATTGGCATTACATGATAGATAAAAAGTAAACATGATCATGGGTCGTTCATCTCTATTATGAATGATTTGATTACTATTTGATAGTAATTGACATTTCATGAAGAAATATGTAATGATTACCATGATATAAAAAAGGATCATATTGGAGAGAATATTTATCCCAAAGAGATGAAATATATCTTATGAGGGTAACACACTTATGACAAGGTCATTAGATGAGCACTGATCAAGTTGTTTTCATAATGGTATGTCCTTAGGGATAGCTTAGACGCGATACTATACTGAAATGACTTTGTGACTAAATGAGTTTATTATTAATAGGTGAAAAGTTGAAACTTAATTATAAATCATTGGAGCCCTAATCATATATGTTCAATCAGTCCCTCCGTTAGCTCGTTAAAATTAGAAATGAATTGCATGTTGAATCAAATAAACAAAAATGGATAGAAATGGTAAAATTGGAGAAATAGAAAATATTTGGAAATGAATATGGCTTTCTCACAAAATGGAAATGACTTGGAAAATTAATTTATAGTCTTCGAATTATTAATTATTTAATTAAAGTTCAAAAATGAAATTAAATTAATTGGTCATGGTAAGTTTGTTGAATGTAGAAATATTAAATACATTTTCTCATAGATTTTTTACAATAAAATTGCAATGATTTTAACAAAATTATAATCGAGTTGAGAAAATTATTTAATTAAGAAATTAATTAATTTATTTTAATTAACTTACTGTACTTATTTTGGAAAATTAAAAAAAAACATGTATTTGGTTGAATTGAATTATAAAATACTGAGTTAAAAGTCCAAGATGTACTTATAATTGGAGCTGATATAAGAGAGGCCCAAAACCCGTTCATGCTAGTACATGGGATGACGAACCCTAATATATTTAACTACAGTTGCAGCCCTTCTCTCTCCTAATTGGACTAGGATTTTGTTTTTCTATTGAAATAGACTTTATACTAATTTAATAAAGGTTTCACTTCTCTTTATAAATAAATGACACCAGTAGGGCTAAATACACACTTTGAGATATTTTTATTCAGCTCGAAAATAGTGAGAACTTATATTTTAAGTATAAATTCTATTTTTCGAAATAACAATTCTATTGGTTTCTATTAAAGAGAGATTTGTTTTCCCAGTAAAAGTAAAGTAAATAATTGTTGAATTTGTGTTTGATTCGAATTCATTCAAGCCCACACTCAAAGTTACTCGTGGTACGAAAATAGAGAAGGTCGTTCGGTTGAAAGCCAAGAACAACAAGGATCCGTCTAATTGAAAACACGGTACAATTTTGAAAAATGTTTTATTACTATAAATATCACAAACCGAATTGATTTTCAAAAATTTTAAGTTTCTACTGTGAAAGAAAATCATTTTCGAACCGAACTTTTTCAACAATTGGTATTAGAGTTAGGTTATGCTATGTTTAATATTATAAACCAATACAAAATTTTCTCTCTTCTTCATGTGTGATCAATTTTGAATAAGATGTAACAATTTTGTAATTATATGCATGTTTAGGGGAATGTATGTGAATGAATGTTTGTTACTGTTTTATTATTATGTATGATAAAGTGATTTTTCCAAGTGATTCTTAGAAAATTAAATGTAATTTTTATCAGTTTTTGGGTATGTATAATTAGATTGTGGATTACGGAAGAATAAAAGAAAACTAAAACTAAAGAATTGAAGAAGTGTTTGATGGATGGATTGCTTCTTGATGCCTTAATTTGTGTACAGAAGCCTCTTATTTATAAGCTAAAAGATGTGCACTTTATGCTCGATATGCCCTTGATGCTTTGGGTGCAAGTAAGAAATAAAATCTTCTTGAATCTGGAAAATACGGTTGCAGACATCATCCTTGCTTATGACCAACGTTCAGGCTATAGCTCACCACAAGGTTGTTGTAGCTCAACACAGGGTTGTTGTGGCTTAACACAAGGTTGTGTGTTGCAATATGGACATTGTGTGTTGTGCCACGGACATCGTGTGTCATGCCACGCAAGGCATTTTGTGGCTTTAGATGTTTTTCTCATGCTTTCACGGCTCGGGAAGCTTGTGCATTAGTCGGCCTAAGTTCCTACATCAATTAGACCTAAAATTAAGTCTCTTGTGCACTTAAATACACAAATTAATCCTACCTAAGGCTCATGTCAGCCTAATAGGTCATTGAAAACATGAAATTATATAGACTTTTTCAAGCCTTTTCTAGCTCAAATTCATGCAATTTTTTAGTAATTAATGTCGAAATAAACAATTCAATTATACTTAAAATTCCAACATATTAAATTTTAATTATTTTTATAATAATTAATCATGAATTTAACGTATTTTCAACAGTTTGGCACAATTAATGAAAATCATCTCAGTAGACACTACATAATGCCTGAACCCTTAGAGTAATTTATACATCGAGTGAACCAAGAGCAAGGTTGATTATTTTTCCAAAAATTGATGGTTCAAATTATGAATATTCATATACTTTATGATTAAATTTTAATCCAACTGTAATTGGGTAAGAAATTAATATAATGCTTGAAGAGAAAGTGGCCTAGTGTGCTAAATGTGAAGGACTGAACCACCAAGCAAATAGGCAGCCTAGTGTCGTCCACATAGCTAACCCAATAAGCTAAATCTAGTTGATTTTTTATACTTGCAAAACAACCCTCAAAGCTCCCATAAAATCTATTCAAACCCTTGTAAAGCCATTCTTGAAAAGGCACTAAGTCGTTGTAATATCCTAGTCAGTTCAAATAAAGAAGCTATGTCGTGTGTTGCATGTCATTTAGGAAAGGAACACAAGCTACCATTTTTTAAATCTGTTTATGAGTATAATGCACCACTTCAACTTGTGCTTGCTGATGTTTGAGGATCTGCTCCAGTTTACTCTAATGATTTTTGATACTATGTGGCTTTCACAGATGCCTGTACAAGGTATACATGGGTTTACTCCTTGAAAAAGAAGTCAGATGTGCTTACTATCTTTCCTCAGTTTCATAAACTAACTGAGAGATATCTGGGCTGCAAAGTGAAGGCTCTACAGTCTGATGGGGGAGGAGAATTTCAGGTGTTAAGATAATATTTGTCCCAGCAAGGGATCCACATCGTGTTACATGTCCCTACACTTCTATGCATAATGGAGTGGTAGAGAGCAAACATAGGCAGATAGTTGAAACTGGTCTCTCCAAGCTTGCTAACGCTACTATACCTATGTCATAATAGAGTTATGCATTCAGCAGTGCAATATATCTAATAAACAGATTGCCTTCTGCTCCCTTAGGTAACTTTTCACCTTATGAAAATCTATTTCATGAACAACCAAACTATCAGTCCCTAAGAGTCTTTGGATCTCTGTGATTTCCAAACCTGAGACCATATAACACACAAATTACAGTTTAGGTCTACTACTTGTGGTTTTCTTAGATATTCTCCTAGTCACAAAGGATACAAGTGTCAAGACACTTCAAGTAGAACATATATTTCTTGTCATATCACTTTTCATGAAAATACATTCCCATATCACACACATCAAACCACTAACAACTGGTCAGTCTGTACCCTATGTTCAGTCAAATTCTAAACTATTAGTGTTAGGACCAATTGTGCCTGTTCTTCCATTACACCAGCAACTTCAATAAACTCTTTAACTAATGACACTAGAATCAATTCTCCAAAAATAAAACCCTCACCTGCTGCCAGTCTAAATGCAATTGAATTCACTCAGCCATAACCTTCTGGATTTTTTGTACCTAGCCTAGCACAACCTCAGCTACCTAATACCCTTAATACTCATCATCAGATTACGAGAAGCAAAGTTGGAATCTTTAAACCAAAAGACTATCTAGCTAAGGCAGCTTGTTTGTCTAATGATACTCCTACTGATATACATCAAGCAATGTCTGCTGATCTATGGGAGGATGCTGTGCATTTTGAGCTACAGGCTCTCATCGACAATAGCACATGGAGCCTCTGTCCTCTACTTCTTGGCAGAAAAGCTATAGGATGCAAATGGCTATATCAAGTGAAGAAGAAAGCTTATAAAACTGTGGATAAAAATAAAGCAAGGCTAGTGGCTAAGGGATTCTCTCAGCAAGCTGGGATTGATTTTCGAGATGCCTTCAACCCAGTAGTTCGAGCAGTAACTATCAGGAATATGCTTTCCATTGTAGTCATGAATGAGTGGCCATTAAGGTAGGTTGATGTCAACAATGTCTTTCTCAATGGGAGGTTGAATGAAGAAATATACATGGAGCTGCCTCCTAGGTTTAAGGTTTCCAGTTGCACTGATCAGAAGATTGTTTGCAAGCTAAAAAAAGTATTGTATGGCCTTAGACAGGCTCCTCGGGCTTAGTTTCACCCTCTAAGGCAGTTCTTGGTTGATCAACTTGGTTTTCATGCTTCAAAGGCTTATCCCTCTTTGTTCATTCGGACATCCTCAGGCAGTCATCTACTACTCATGGCTTATGTTGATGACATTGTGCTGACTGGTAGCTCGAAAGCAGACATTGATAGAGTGGTGCTTTAGTTATATAATAAGTTTGCCCTTAAGGACATGGGGCAACTTAATTTTTTCTTGGGGATTGAAGTTCAGCATACTTCTCGTGGAGTTTTACTTACTCAGAAAAAGTATGTCACTGACTTGCTTCAGAAAACTGGGATGCTAGAAGCAGCAGCCACACCTACACCCATGGTAAGCTTCCCAAAACTCTCTGCTTCAAATGGCAGTCCTTCTTTTTTTAATTTGTATTTGTATCAGAATATGGTTGGCATGCTTCAGTATGTGTGCATCACTAGGCTTGATTTGTCATTTTGTGTCAACAAATTAAGTCAGTATATGAATGCACCAAGTGAGACTCATTGGAAGGCAGTTAAACATGTGTTGGGATATCTCGTTGGTACCATGGAGCATGGTTTATTTGTTGCGAAGGGATAGTGTAAGTTGGTCTACTACTCAGATGCTGACTACGCATCATCTCTTGAAGATAGAAGGTCCACATCTGGATATGTTGTAGTTCTTGGCCTTACTCCTGTTGCTTGGTGCTCCAAGGAACAAGTTGTTATCTCTCGCTCATCCTTAGAGGCAGACTATAGGAGTTTAACAAATTATGTTTTAGAGCTTCTATGGGTAAAGAACTATTGACTGAGATGGGAGTTTTAGTAGGTCAACCTCTAGTGGTGTGGTGTGATAACACTTCCATAATGTCAATGGCAGCCAATCCACATGCTAGAGTAAAGCATGTTGAAATAGATCATTATTTTGTTCATGAGAAGGTTCTTGATGGTACTTACAGGTTAATTTTGTACCCTCCATAGAGCAAGTAGCTGATGTACTCACCAAACTGATTACATCGAAGTAGTTTGCATCGTTTTGTACTGCCCTTAGAGTGTTGTCTAGTAGTGATCTTGAAAAAGAAAGTTTAGAAAACCAGGGGAATGATAGAGTAATTGATCAAGTCAATTGAACTGTTAATCAGTTTGTAGCAGTTAAAGGCAGTTAGCTAGGAGTTAGTCAGTTGTAAAGTCAGTTGTAACTCTCTGTTAGTGTGTCTAAATACAACATTCGTTCATGCATGCTACAAGTCTTTGATCAATGAGAAAAGTATTTTACAAAGATTTCTTTTCTTTCATAGTTTAACATACAAAACTGAAGTCGAACCAACCACTTAGGCTGCCCATTCTATTAATTCAATGAACAAGTTCTTTCATATATGTTGTAAGCATTTGAGTGGAAGTGTAAGAGTGATTCTTCTCTTGTTTATTCTGATGTTTGTTTTCTTTTCAAGTTCTTCTCAAAGTTGAAAAGTTTTCAAACTTGTTCTTATCATTGATGTTTTCAAGATGTTCATCTTTTAGAGGTTTCGTAAAGAGATTCGAATTCTGGTTTTCTTTTTTACTAAAGTAATTCAATAGTTTCGCTATATTATTACATGGACGACAACTATACACTTTCAAATTGTGATTTTTAAATTCCATTTAAAATAAATCATTTTCTTTTCTTTCCACAATTTAGCCAAATAAAATAATTAATATTCCTTTCATTTCCTTTAATAATTTTAATTATCCAAACAAAAGTTAAATATATCATCTTCTTTCTTTAACCTTCCATTCATTTATTTTCTCTTCCTTTCCCTTCATAATATTTATCCAAAATTACTATTTAGGTTCTTTACAATTTTTTAAAATTTTAAATTAGTAAAGGTAAAATTACAATTTGATCCGTTATAAATTTTTTATTTAATTCTTTAAAAATTATAAAAATATAGCTACAAAAAATTAAAATTTAATTTAGCCCCCCTAAAAAAAATTTTGAATTTGCTCTTGGTTTGGCCTTAGAGAGCCTTCAAAATTGATTTGTCATTTGGAGCACCAAAATATAACTTATCCCTAAAAATATCGAAAATAATTATATAAAGGAAGTAGGGTCAAATCCTCAGGGATTGGACTATGACAGATTCTTGTATATCGAAATTTCGAATGCAGTCGTGCCTAGGAAAAGTGTTCGACCTAGAGAAAAAATAAAGAAACAGAATTAAAAATCTGAATGAATTGAGATTTTAATAAACTGAAATTGCAGTACGAAAATAAACAAAATTGAGAGAAAGGGGTTTTTCGATTTCTGGAATTCTAGCCTTCGGTTATCTTTATTCTTCCTTGGTTCAATCATAGGCTTTTAGATGGTTCTTCCCGTGACCGAATAAGTCAGTTATAATGTAAGAGGACGCCTACGACCACCAGCTCCAATTATAGCTTTGTGATTTTAGAGGAACATAACTCTAGCCAACCGTCATTCTAGTGGGACTGTCCTACACTAGATCATCTCTTCTCAATGACGAATAACACGCCATTCTGTCTCTTTGGCTCGATAACCTCTTGCGTAGTAAGTTAGCAAACCGACTATGCAACCTTCTCAAAACATACAAAGTGTTCATCTTCACACAAGATGAAAAGATTACTTTTGAAAGGCCATGGACGGAAGCGTCAGTCTCGTAATGCGGAGAAGTAATGAATACTCGGTTGAGAAGGGTTAAGTGTGGGTTCTAAGCCTCATGAACCCTTTTGATAAATTTTGATAACCTTCGGCTAGATGGGTTTCAGTTGCTCATGCTTTTTGGAAAAATACACAAGCTTATGGAAATATAATTTTTATTGAAAGAAACGACTAGGGTTTTGGGAGATGAAGAATTTTACAAAAAATTCGAAGTCAATAATTCATATCACTCCATCCCCTATTTATAATACATGAAAAACCTTAGTTGTATCCAATTTAAACTCTAAAAAGATAATTAAAATTAAATCTAAACAATAATTCCCTAGTTAGATTCAAATTAAACTTTAAATTATAATGCTTAAAAGATAATTTAAAATTAAATATAAACAATATCATAATAATCCTAAAAAATAAAATTTAAATTTAAATTTAAACAAAATCTTATGTCCAATAAATATCTTCCCATGTCTTCCACACTTTTGCATTTTCGGTACTTCTTCCATATTCACGCTTTTTGCCTCAAATTTCCTTTTGTCTTCAATTTAGTCCCTACAAGATAAAAGAACCATAAATAGCCCAAATTAGTAGCATCATACTAAAAATATATATATAATTAATATACAAAAGTATGTCACTTTTGAGCATTATCATATTTTCCCTTGCTTAGCCCATTCTTGTCCTCAAGTATGGTTCCTAATCCACTAAGTAATTTTGATTTTACCATGGAAAGAAGTATCACTCTAAAGGATTACACACAATTAAGCATAATGCATATGAAACTAAAGAGAACCTTTAGCTTGCTGTAAGTAAAATCGAAAAGGTACTCCAATTTAAAAACACAAAAATAAATCAACTTGAATTATTTCATGAAAGTTAGGTAATGTACTAAACTTACCAAGATACCTATTTGTTCACCCTTAGTCCCCAAATTTAATTCTCTTCCTTTTATTTTGTCGATTTTCTTTTTTTCTTCTTTTTTTCTTTTGCTTAAGAATATATTGGTCCTTCTGACGCGAAATAGAATGACAACCCAAGCACTCCATCCCGATTACTTAGTCCAACACACTCCTAATTTTTTTTATTTTTCCATAATTTCGATTATCGGAAATTTACCTAACACGTTACACAACCTTTTTACGCGAAGTAGGATGACACCCTAAGCACCCTACTCCGATTACTCAGTCAGTCACGTTTTAAGTTGTCCTCATAACCACAAAATCATCAAAGTTTTTTTTTCTTTTTTCCTTTTCTTCGGACAGAGAGTTTTAATTTTGGAGGACTGGAAAAACAATCAAGTGTCAAAAATAAGGTTTGGCAACTAACTAACAATGATGAAAATAAATTTAGCATGCATCCGTATTAAATGTCCTCTTTGCACCTAGACTCAATCGACTTTACTATAAGCAAGATAGAGTTAACTTCATTAATCATAATTATTTCAGCCTAATAGAAACAATAGTGGAGATGAAATCAATCATAGCAAAATCATAATTAACTCAGTAGACAAGAAGCATGCTCATTGGCAAAAAAGTGGGCAATTCGTGGTCAAAATCTTGGATGAAAAAGGACATGATATACTTAAAAAATAAATGTGGACAAAACAAGCAGAAGGCAACAACAATAGTAAACACAATAGTAAAAACGACGGATAAAACAGAAAAAATTGATGAGGAGTGTCTCCCCTACTTAAAACACATTTCCCTGAATGTGCAAAATAATATGAATAAATACAATGAAAAAGAAAGGGTTGAGAATACTCCCCATGTCATTTCCATTACCGTCATTCTCCTGTAAATTTGATTCCCCGTTTTTCCTAGACGAAATAAATTTATTAACATGCAAGAAAAAACCTAGAACTAAAACTAAAAATAAAAATGAAAATAAAATTGGGTTGCCTCCCAACAAGTACTTGTTTAACGTCGCTAGGTTGATGACCGAACTAGTACTGAGGTCGTTCTAGTTGAATTTTTTCAATCGTATGGACATGGAAATTTGGTGCTTGCACAACAGAAGGTAAAAGTTTAGTATTCATATGGAGAAATAATTTATTAACAAATTCACAATTTGGATCTGAATCTAAATTATCATTAAACAATATTTTAGGTTCATCTTCATGGAGTGATTTGGAAGTCTCTTCTACAAGGATTCAACTATATCAACACGATTTACGTTCAAGATTTCACTAGGGTGACTGATGGCGTTGTAAACATTGAACTTCATGATCTACCCGTCAAACTCCATCGTGAGGGTTCCGCTACGCACATCAATCTTAGAATTTACGATACTAAGGAAAGGTCGCCCCAACAAGATGTCTGAAGATTGAGGAGTGTTATCCTCTTCCATTCTTACCACATAAAAATCTGCAGGAAATATAAGTTCATTGACTTTCACCAACACGCCTTCAAGGACTCCCTTAGGATGCACAATAGACTTGTCTGCGAATTGGATTATAACACGTGTTTCCTTCAAAAAAGCCCACATTAAAAGACTCATAAATGGAAAAAGACATTACATTTATAGAGTCCCCCAAGTCAAACATAGTTTTTTTTTAACTACGTGGTCTATTTTGCATGGTATTGCAAACATGCCCCTATCTATACATTTTGCTGGCATCCTTCACTGCAACACCGTAGATACATTCTCACCAACGTTTAGCTTTTCATTTCCAGTCAATTTTCATTTGTTGGTGCAAAGCTCCTTAAGAAACTTGGCATACCATGGAATTTGTTTAATGGCATCTAACAACGGTATGTTTACCTATACTTTTCTGAACGTTTGGAGCATATATTTTTCGTCCTTACCTTTATGATCTTGTTTTAACTGTCCTAGAAATACGGGTTGAATTTTGGGTAATAGAGGTTTCGTTCGGACATTTTGGTTGTTCTCTTCTTTTCCTGGGCGGAATCTTGTCCAAGATTTTTGCCAAGATTTGGTTCCAGTATTTTCCCACTTTTCAACGTCACTGCATTTGCATTTTGTCTTAGGTTAGGTTCTGTTTGTGACAGCAGCCTTCTCTGTGCACTTAATTTCACAACTGACGTGGTCAACTCTTTTATAAATGTCTTTGTTTTCTGTTGAAAATCAAGCATATTAACTGCTAATTTATTTACCATGGCTTCTAGAGAAGTACCTGAATTTTGTGTTTGTCATGGAAACTGATTTTGGTATGGCTAGTTGTATTGTGGATTCGCCCCATAACTCAAGTTAGGATGGTCTTTCCATCCTGTGTTGTATGTATTAGCATACAGGTCATATCGCCTCTAGGGTGTTCTAGGGAAGTTTCCCACAGCATCTAATTGGGTCATAGAATTATCATACAAACTAAGGTATGAGCCGGTTGTGTGTTCAGATTCTGCAAAAATTTTGCATAATCGGGTTGGTCCTGCTTTTACTGCAATAAAAGAATTCATAATATTAGTAAGTTTGTCAACTTTATCTTCTAAGGTTGAACTTGTTAAAAAATAAATAGGAAAGATCAGCCTAAGTTGTAATAGATCCAGGAGGTAGATAAAACAACCACTCCCTAGTAGAGTTTGTTAGGGAAAAAGGGAAAGCGCATAATTTGATTTGATCCTCAATTACCCCCTGAGGTTTCATGCTTAGACAAACCATATGAAACTCTTTTAGATGTTTATATGGATTTTTATTTTGCAATCCATGAAAAGTTAGCAGCAACTGGATTAAACTTTATTTAAGTTCAAAATTAGCATCCACAGTAGGTTGTATATTTGTAGAAGCCTCGGCCATTTGCCCAATCGTTTGAGTCATGGGTTGTGGTGTCGGATTTGGATTTTTGTTAACCCTAGAGTTAGCCATTTCTTCTGGTGGAACGATTGCTACTCTTTCGTTTTCCAGTGTTAGATTAGGGTTTTCATTAAACCTAGACTCGACTTTGTCGCCTTCTTTTACTTCTGATGGTGGACTATACTTTGTTCCTGCTAGCTCTAACTGCGTTTTTTGTACTTTCATTTCCTTACGGTTAGTTCTCATAGTCTTTTCAATTTTTGGATCGAACAGGAATGCAAGATTTCTTGAAACAAATCTTAAGGAGTGGACTGTGACAGATTCTTGTATATCGAAATTTCGAGCGCAGTCGTGCCCAGAAAATCTGTCCGACCTAGAGAAAGAATAAAGAAACATAATTAAAAATATGAATGAATTGAGATTTTAATAAATTGAAATTGCAGTACGAAAATAAACAGAATTGAGAGAAAGGGGTTTTTCGATTTCAAGAATTCCAGCCTCTAATTATCTTGATTCTTCCTTGGTTCAATCATAGGCTTTTAGATGATTTTTCTCGTGACCGAATAAGCCAATTATAATTGAAGAGGATGCCTACGACCACCAGCTCTAGTTATAGCTTTGTGATTTTAGAGGAACCTGACTTTAGCCAACTGTCACTCCAGTAGGACTGTCTTACACTAGATCATCTATTCTCAATGACGAATGTCACGCCATTTTGTCTCTTTGGCTCGATAACCTCTGATGCAGTAAGTTAGCGAACCGACTGTCCAACCTTCTCAAAACATACAAAGTGGCCATCTTCGCACAAGATGAAAAGATTACTTCTGAAAGGACATGGACAGAAGCGTCAGTCCCGTAATGCGGAGAAGTTATGAATACTCGGTTGAGAAGGGTTAAGTGTGTGTTCTAAGCCAAATAAACCTTTTTGAGGAATTTTGATAACCTTCGGCTAGATGAGTTTCAATTGCTCATGCTTTTTTGAAAAATACACAAGCTTATAGAAATAGAATTTTTATTGAAAGAAATGACTAGGATTCTGGGAGATGGAGAATTTTATAGAAAATTGAAGGTCGATAATTCATATCACTCCATCCCCTATTTATATAATACATGAAAATCCCTAGTTAGATCCAATTTATCTCTAAAAAGATCATTAAAATTAAATCTAAACAATAATTCGCTAGTTGAATCCAAATTAAACTCTAAATTATAATACTTAAAAGGTAATTTAAAATTAAATATAAACAATATCATAATAATCTTAAATAATAATCATAAAAATAGGATTTAAATTTAAACAAAGTCTTATGTCCGAGAAATCTCTTCCCAATTCTTCCACACTTTTGCATTTTCGACACTTCTTCGTCCATATTCACGCTTTTTGACTCAATTTTTTTTTCGTCTTCAATTTAGTCCCTACAAAATAAAAGAACCATAAAAAACCAAATTAATAGGATCATATTCAAAATATATATATAATTAATATATAAAAGTATGTCAGTTTTAAGTATTATCAAGAATACAAGCTCCAACAACCACAACCATGCTCTCCAAGCAAAATATTCAACCTCCAATACTCTCCACTGGAAGAGATATAAATTACAAGCTTTTAAGTAAAAAAATTTTATTTAATCATATTTTTACTATTTGAATACAGAAAAGGATAAAACCTTATTAAAATCCTTTTGCTATCTTAATTTCGTAAAATAAATTTAGTTTACGCTACTAATTTTAGTTGATTTTTTGGCAAGCCAATTGCTACATAATGAAAATAAAATAAAAGGTATATAAATGTATCCCAAAAACAGAGCTAACAGGTGTAGGAGAAATCATGTTATTGGGTTTGGAATGATCCCATTAAATGTGGATGACAGACCACTTTATTTAAAGTAATTAGTAACAAAACGAATAAAAAATAATATGAAATAAATAAAAGTGATTATTTTTGTGTTTACCCCTTCATTTATGACATTAATTTTAATTTTATTAATTTTTTGGAAAGATCATGAATACGTTTAAGGATCCAATCATTCATGAGCAATTATTATATAATATTAATCGACTTAATAATTTAGGGTTTAGGGTTTAATCAATAAGGATAGTGCTAGGAAAGGTATTTATAAAATATTTAATCAACAAATTAATTAGCAAAAAGATAATAATTTGGAAGAGTATAAAACTGAACTAAAATTAATCTAAGTTAAAAATAAAAATAAAGTTTAATTCAAATGCACGATTTTTAAGCTTTAATCAATATGACATAAATGTGTTAGGTTAATTGCTTTAATTACTTAATTAAATCTAAATCATGTTCATGCTTGTTATGAAATAAATTCATGGCAACCTAAAATCTTGCTAACTTATGAACAACATTACTTACAAAAATCAATTTATCTCTTGACGATATTCCTATGTCAATTCAACCGACTAAACTAACTTTCAATAGGTAAATGCGTTACGGCACATACATACTTTATGAACTCAAAGTAATCTCTTGAACATACACCTATGCCAATACGACCGATTAAATTAAAATTCACAAGTAAAGGATCAAGTAAAGTAACAACATACACCTATATTGAAACAATTTAATCGCAAAAATCCTGAAAGTTATGCAAGGTTATGTATCATTCAATACCATCACTAATATAACCTTCAGCTTCCTTAGAAGATTAAACATGCACAAATTAAATAGTGTGCCCATTAATCACAATTTCAATGCACTTAAATGATTAGTTCAGTAGTTATATCACAAGGGTAATGCAATTATAACTTAGGCATGATAATATTTAATTAAACAAAACATTCAAGGCCTATAACAACAAAAACATAATTCATGATTAAATCAAGCAATCAACACAATCAACCCAACACTTAAAAAAATTTAAGCCATTTTAATTAAATAAAGAATAGCAGTCACAATATTCATAATAATAACAACAAGAATCTAAAAGAGAGAAAAACAGTAAGATTAAATCCGATAATTTCTCTAGAACTGTTGTCGCATTCTTTGTCGTTCTTGCTCGATTCTTCCCAGATCGAGGTCTCTTATGAACACACAATGAGACTATTTCAAAGTTTAAAAACCATTCTTTCCCAAGAGGGGAAATCGGCAAGGGAATTGGAAGGGAAATGAAAAGGAAAACAAAAGAGCAAATGAGTGAAAGAAAAGATAATAGTGAGTGAATTGGTGTGTTGAAATGAGAAGCTTAGGGGGTGTTTTTACAAGTGAGAGTTGAGTGCTATATTTAGCAAATAAATATCAGCCACTCAATCCCCATGTCTGGCCACCCTTGGAGCAAGTTTAACTAGTTCAAACTTTACTTAAATCGATAAAATCACCAAAAGTGGAAGGGTTTGAAAGGAATTTAAATGGACTTTGAGGGCTGATTTGCAAGGATGAAAAATCAGCTAAATTAGCTGATTGGGTCATCCATTTGGACAGCATTTGAGCTTACTGATACGAGTTGCAAGGCCCAAAGTCCAACGTATGAACGTGATGGGCTCAATCTTCCTCAAGGACCAATAACGAGGTCAAAAGCCAAGAAAATTAGAGCAAAATTGAACGGGACCATCCAAGACTTCGTTACCAATGCCCTAGATGCATACATGATCGAAAAAGAAAATCAAGATTCACTTTCTTGTTTTCATGAAAATCAAGAAACCGAATCTTGGTCCAATTATGTTATTTCAAACAATTTCAAGAATCAAGAAAATCAAGATTTCAGTTCTTGGAAAAAGAAACTGAATCTTGCAGCCAAGGCACATTGGATTTCTTGTACACCTTGGACGAGCCAATTTCGGGAGCAAACGGATCACAAGACCAAGTTCTTGTAAAAAGGCCCATTAAGATATCTACAAGTTCATCTTGAAGTTTAGAAAGTAATTTAATTGAATATCATGTCAAATTATTAAAGTGGCCCAAATTGGAAAGTATTTAAATTTAGGTCCAATTTTTATTTTAATAAGTGGATCATCATGTAAGAATTCAGCCCAAGGAGCCCATTCAAAGCCCTTTGGCCGAAATTCCCTGATACGAGTCGCAAGGCCCAAATTCAAGCTTATAAATGTGATGGGAACAAAGTTTCTCAAGGCCCAATAATGAGGTCGAAGGCCAAGCAAATTCGAGCAAGATTGAATAGGACCATCCAAGACTTCATTACCAAGGCCCTAAATGCGCACATGGCCGAAAAAGAAAATCAAGATTCACTTTCTTGTTTTCAAGAAAATCAAAAAACCGAATCTTGGTCCAATTTTTTCATTCCAAACAATTTCAAGAATCAAGAAAATCAAGATTTCAAATCTTGGAAATTTTGGTCCAAGAAATCGAAGCTGCCAATTTTCAATTTGGGGAAATCAGTAGGCTTGCGACGACTTTTTGGCTGGGATCCAGGAATTTATGGGTTAAGTTGAGATGTCTGCATGGATTTTGAATATCTATCTCTTATCTTTGAAACGCACTTTGAATCACTTGATTTCAAGTTCGGGAGCTCAAGTTATGATCATTTTAATAAAGACTGACAAGCAGAATTTTTGGACGTGATTATGACGGGAATTGCGAGTTTTGGGCTTTTAATTTGAGTTTAAATCATATTGGATTCAGGTTTTAGGTTTAATTTTTATTAAATATGAGCCCAATATTGTATTATCAGCTCTTATTATTTTATTGTTATTTTTTATTCCGAATTTTTAAATAATTATTAAGTAGTTTAAGTTTTTAGGAGTTTTATGTCAACAAGAAAGTTTATTGTTTAGATTAGTTAGAGTTCTAGTTTAATTAAGAGTTTTATTTAGATTTATTTAGCTTGCCTATATATAGGCCTTGGAATTGTAAACAAAGCACTTGATTTTGATTATTTTGAGTTAATAATAATTCTCTTTGAGTTTTTTCTTCAAGAATTGCTCTTGAGTTTTTTTTAAAAGTTGTTTTAACAATCTTTCATGTTGTGGGAATCATCTTCAAGCTTTTTCTTGCGAAGATCTCTTTCTTGGAGGGGAAATTAGAGCCTTTGAAGGGAGTTGTGGATTCTTATTGTTTCCAAGGCTTCTTAGGACGTTATCTTCTCTTTTCTATCTTTAATCTATCATTCTAGTTTGATCTAGTGTATTTCTTGTTGTTTAGGGTTATTGATTTAGTTGTTTTCATTCTAGGTTGAAATTGCTTCAAGAGGGACGTTCTCCTACCTTGACCCATCAAGGAACACATCAAAAATTAGGAGATTCAATATTTTCTTGCTGTTTCAAACGTTCTTGCTTAAATAGTTTGCTTTCATCTTTTAAATCACTTCTAACGAATCTATTTTGTGTTTTTATTTTTAGATCTGGTTGGGACGTTTTCTTGAGGTCCAATGACGGTTTCTTTCATCCAAGAAACCCTAATTTCGCTCTCTATTGGATCCTTTATCAGCCATTCATCTTTCTTGTGTTTTAATTTTCATTTGATTATTCTTCTTGTCAGCTAATCTGTTTTCTTTGTTTTTGTTTCAGATTACTTTTGTCTAGAGCTTTAGGGTAGATCCGCGACTTGACAACTTTACGATCCTGTTCCGCGTTCATTTTGTATCATTCCCCATATCCACACTTAAATTTATTTTGTTTTTTTTATTATATTTGATTAACTGTCATGGTTAGAATTGTATTAAGGTTAGGAAAGCTTATTTTGGGGGCCTATAAGTAGCATGGTCGTTCCCCCTTGAAAAGACACTCGATTTTGATTATTTTGAGTTAATAATAATTCTCTTTGAGTTTTTCTTCAAGAATTGCTCTTGAGTTTTTTTTAGAAGTTGTTTTAACAACCTTTCAGGTTGTGGGAACCATCTTCAAGCTTTTTCTTGCCAAGATCTCTTTCTTGGAGGGGAAATTAGAGCCATTGAAGGGAGTTGTGGATTCTTATTGTTTCCAAGGCTTCTTAGGACATTATCTTCTCTTTTCTATCTTTAATCTATGGTTCTAGTTTGATCTAGTTTATTTCTTGTTGTTTAGGGCTATTGATTTAGTTGTTTTCGTTCTAGCTTGAAATTGCTTCAAGAGGGACGTTCTCCTACCTTGATCCATCAAGGAACACATAAAAAATTAGGAGATTCAATCTTTTCTTGCTGTTTCAAACGTTCTTGCCTAAACTGTTTGCTTTCATCTTTTAAATCACATCTAACGAATCTGTTTTGTGTTTTTATTTTCAGATCTGGTTGGGACTTGCCCAATTCGGGGTGGTTCGATCCTCGATTGCATGCACATCGAGCCACTTTGCACCAAGCTTTATAACTTAATTTCTAATCCAATTTAATTGAGTTAAAAATATATTATAAAGTATAATAATACTCATCAATTGGACTGAAATTTGCTAGAAATTTAATCTTCTTAACTCTTAATTCACTCGATGTAAAAATTCCTTCAAAGATTCAGACCTTCTACAATGTTAGTCGAGTTGATTTTCACCAATTATGCAAAACTGTCAAAAAATCACCAAATTCATCCTTAATATTTATAAATATAATTAAAATCAATATGCTGGAAAATTTAGTACAAATTAATTTTAAAATATTTAATTTATTTTTCGACATTAAGTACTAAGAATTTGCATGAATGTAAGTTAAAAAGGGCATGAAAAAGTGTATATATTTTCATCGTTCCACAGGCTGATGAACTCCAGAAAACGTGAGAACAAAAGCGAACCTGGAGGAGGGTGTCTAATGAGAAAAATACTGAAATAGAGGTGTTGCAAGAGGAAATTTGTCATCTTACTAAAGAATTAAAGACAAAATAAGAGCAAAACAAAGAGGTCACGGAAGAATATACGGAGCTTGTGGAGCGTTTTATCGTAGTGGAACAAATGGCAATAAGCCGACAAGAGGTGTTTGCAACAATGCACAGGGAGGGTCAGTTTTTCGCTTAGCGCCGATGTCATATATGAGAACAGATTAAAGAATTCAAAAAGGAATCCACTCTTTTTGCAACTCGAAACGAGCCTGCCATGAAACTTCTGGAGGTGGCTTGGGCACATTATCAAAAGTTCATCAAGCTCATGAGGAGGAAGAAGTAGAATGGTGAGTAGAGATTTGCCCTATGACAATAGGATCGATTAGGATTTTCTTTAAGTGTCAATGAAAAATGAAAACAAACTTTGTAAGCCGAACAATTTTCAAACCTTCCATGAAAGAAAATGTTTATATTCAAGTATATTTACGACAATGTAACCCAATTTCATTCATTCATCCATTCATTCACTCATTCGCTCATTTGTTTATTTAGAAACATTATTTGAAAAAAAGAACATTTTTTTATAACATTCAAATAATATTCGAACTTTGGAAATAAACGTCATTCAAAAAAGGACCAAGGATAGCTCACTGGTATAACACACGCTCAAAAGCCAAGAAAATGACGGAAGAAGAATTAGCACACATGACCAAACTGGAGGAACATATAGAAAAGATGATGGAAATGATTACAACAATGGTCAAGGGCAAAGCCAAGGTAGGAGAAAGAAGTGACACTTTGGACAATCCTTTCCTTATTTGTAGTGATGCAGAGGAAAATCGCAAAGATTTATCGCTTTAGGTGCGAAGTGTGACCATTCAAATCCCAAGAGTAAACGAGTTGTCTGCAAGCGAGGAGCTGAGAGAAGTGGACAAGGGAAAATCGATTATGGATGAAGAAGCTCATAAATTCAACCTAATTGAGGAATGTTTGAAAGCCATCGAAGGATTAGACACCTTCGGATTTGTAGAAGCAGAAGGTCTGTGTCTAGTACCCGATGTGGTCGTCCCACCAAAATTCAAAGTTTCTATTAAGGCCCAAATTATCATCATCATCATCATCATCATCATTATTATTATTATTATTATTATTATTATTATTATTATTATTATTATTAGGGCCCAAGGCCCAAGTTGTTACAATGGTCAGCTAGGGTTTCATGAATTCAACCTAATTGAGGAATGTTTGAAAGCCATCGAAGGATTAGACACCTTCGGATTTGTAGAAGCAGAAGGTCTGTGTCTAGTACCCGATGTGGTCGTCCCACCAAAATTCAAAGTTTCTATTAAGGCCCAAATTATCATCATCATCATCATCATCATCATCATTATTATTATTATTATTATTATTATTATTATTATTATTATTATTATTATTAGGGCCCAAGGCCCAAGTTGTTACAATGGTCAGCTAGGGTTTCATGAACCCTAGCCTCCCCTCTTGCCACACATCACAAACATAAAAAATAGTGTCAAACCATTAATCAACAAATCAATGGAAACATAACAATAAATTACAAATAAACAAAATTGAAAAAGAGTATCTATGCATGGAATGAAAGAAAAAAAGAAGAGGCTTTTCATATATTGTTTTTTTTTTTTAAAGGTAAGAAAAATAACAACGACAAGAAGCATTCTATTTTTGGGGCTCCGATGAAGGGGACGATACCGGACTATCGGTCCTTCGCCCCTAGGAGCCCCAAAAATCCTGTTTTTTTTCCTTTCCATTTCTAAAAGTTTTCAAAGAAAAAGTGTTTGGTCTTGGGAAAAGTTTTGATATTTTTTTAAAAAAAGAGTAAGTTTAGATTTTTAAGAATAAAAATATGTTTTTTAGTCATTTTAAAGTAAAAAAGTTTAAAATTTTTAAAAAAAGTTTTGGTATTTTTAACTATTTCAAAATAAAAGTTTTGATCCTTAAGAAAAGTAGTGATTTCGTTTAAAAATTAGAAAAAAATTGATTTAGTCAAAAAAAATTTTGGCCACCATACACGGCGGCTCCACCAATGGAAGCCAAAGAGCCATTGTGCTCTTCGGTGGTGGAGCCATGGCCAACATAGGAGGAAGAAGAGAAGGAGGAAGACTTTTTTTTAAATGAGGTTAAAAATGAAAGAATATATAGAATTTTCTCATTTATAAGTGTCAAAATGGGTAATTAATTCCCACCCAATTCCTTTTTTAAATTTATGAAACATACCTTTTGTTTTTGCAGCTTCACTCTTACTCTTTGGCCTATTTACACCTGTAACCTTTTGTTTATTGAAACCTTCGATTTAATCTGAAATTTCAAAAGTAAAAGCAAATTAATTGCTACATCAGTCATCATTCTTCCACATTTTTTATCTTTTAGTTCCAAAATCAAGCTATGTCATTTTGTTTCCATCTTTAATAAGTTATTTACATTTATATTTTCCTTTTAATTTGCATTTATGCTTTTTATATTTGATGTCAATTATGCACTTTATTTTGTTGTTTTTATATTTATTCACACTTATATAATTTTTATTTATGTTTATTTCATCTTTATTTGTTTTCATGTTTATTTATATTTATGTTTTTTTACACATTCCCCTTACATACATTTTAATATTATTCTCTTTTTTTCTTTCATTTATTTAAGTTTTCTTTTTATTATTGTCTTTTTTGAAAGAGTTTTAACTTTTCATTAACTTTAGCCAATTTAATTAATTTTCCTAATTTATTACTATTCGTTTTAAAATAGGGAATTTTAGGTATTTTTCCATCCTATAAATGTTGACATGAAGTTAGTTAAGTAGGTGTTATATTTTAATAATACCATAAGATTTTTACATTTGAATTTAGCTTAGTCTTTAAGATCTTATCTACCATTTGCCTTAGAAAAATTATAAATATTATGTAGGATTTCATTTTTTTCATTAGAGTTTTAAACTAATTTAAAATATCGTATAGGATAATTAATATGTACATATTCTTTAAGACTTTGTTCAAGTTTAAAACTAAGAATTTTTGTAGGCGAATTGTAAATCATGAGTAAGTTTTTCTAAGTTTTTTATTTTAGAAACTCTTTAAGAAAGCTAATAAATGTTACTTAAGATATATTATTTTAGGATTTTGATGAATTTAAACCTTAGATCAAGAATTTTAAAATAAGATAAATCATAAACCCTAAAAAGAATACTTTCGTAAGATCTTGATAGGTCCAGCGTTATTAATTGAATTTTTAAAATAATAATAATAATAAAAGATCAAATAAGTTGTAGATGAATTTTAATGTTTCTCTTAATTCATTGGTAATTTTTAGTTTTTTTATAGAATTTTAAAATTGAGTTAGTTTTAGGAATTGAAAGTATTTTACTAGAATTATTTAGGCATCCCTTAGGGTTTCTATTAAAAGTAAAAATCTCTAATTTAAGTTTCAAATTAGATAAGTTTAAGAAACACGTCTTAGTCAAGTTACAAGTAAACCAGAGGCATTTTTTACAGTTTTTATTTGAGATTTTCATAAGATTTTAGCCCAGATCAAGACATTAATATGTTTAAATAAAAAAACTAGCTCCCAAGACCCCGTAAAACTATCCCCGGATAGGTATTGTGGGGGTGCTACAACCTTCCTCACACGTAACCATACTCCCGAACCCGAAATTTGGTGATGAGATCGAGTCTAGACTTTTAAGATTTTTCTGTAGTATTAATTATAGACTTTTGGACGATAGGTGGCTAACTAACCTAGCCCTAATTGGTTATTGGTGACTTTCTTTTTATATTAGTCCCTTCGTGTCTAGTTTTGCTTACTAGGCCCCTATACTCTTATGTAGGCAATGTTATGAGAACTTGGTGACTCCACTGGGAACGTTAGTGAGTTGACTTACTTAGGTTTGAGAGCTAGGTTTTTTCGTATTTGTGCAGATTAGATTTATTTATTCATGCATTAATTTATTTAATGGTCTAATGTCATTTTAAATTGTTGAATATGTGTTAAATATTGATTTATTTGTTCATTTCAATTGCTTATCCTATTTTGATATATATGCCAACGTGTTTGTTTATTCTTTTATCTACGAAATTGATTAATTCATATGTCGACTCTACCGTCGTGGGGCAGATATAATTGACATTCATTTTGCATCTTGCTTTCTGTCCTACGCTCAAGCCCATCCCGTTTAGGAGGAGTAGTCTTAAGCTTTCGTGTGATAATATGTCACTATATAAGTTTAAGGACTACTCCTTGATTAAGATGGACATAGATGTTCATGTAGCAACTGCTACCGTGTATGCTATGGAAGTTTTACCACCTAAGGGCCAACCCTTTTTAAAAGGGAATGCATTCCTATGGATGTCGTATTTAAGCCTTGGGTTCCCCGTGCATTAGAGTCAACAGTAAGCCAACATGTAATGACCATTTTAAATGTGAAGCCTAGATATAAGAGTTGTACCTTACACTCATAATAATACCCTATAGGACCTCATGAGCATTTATTCTTATGTTTTGTGTTTGAATTTGTTTGCAATGTTTTATTATTTAATTTTGCCTTTTTTATGCTTCATTTGACTTTTTTTTACTGATTTTGTTTCTCTTGTGACTTTGTCTCTCCATGGCATAATTCATGCATCATTTAAATACCTGGTGTACAGTGTCGCATCTATATTCGACATGAACACACTTTGAGAAGATTCAGTTGTTCGGCATGGGTAGAAAAAATAGGGATAATAGCGAGAATGTCAAAGGATACTCAGAGCATAGAATGCGATTACTAGATAGCTAGTTTTGACTCGAGCCTGCCTCAGATAGTTCGCATGGATTGTAGGAGAAATTGCGTAGATGAGTTAAAGGGAATATGGAAATCATGGGACGAGGCTAAGAAAATGTGCTTCCGTGCCAAGTATGGCTATGTAGCACAGCTTCTGTTCATTAATTATGTGAGCTCATAATCGTTTTATAATTACAAGTCACTCGATTGCTCGACTGTTTCTAAACAGGTACTTGATAACTAAAGAAATATGATAGGAATCTTGAATTAACGACTTGTACAAGAAAAGAACTAGCATTATTGGAACGTGACCCACTTTCTATATGACAAATAATCGAAAACAAGACTAGAATCGAACAAACCCCGACTCATTATTTATGAAAGAAACAAGAACCGACGGTATAGAAAAGAAAGAAGAACGCCACAAAGCAATAAGCCTTGATAAGTTCAGTTTGTTTTTTCTAAAGAACTCAAGAGAAATTCTCATAAATTGTATATTCATTCTTTATTCATCCTCCTAACAAGGTTCTGTTTACAGATTATTATAGACAACTTTTGTGACTATTCAAATGCCTATGTGAGACCTTTGACATTCAGCCATTAACTAAAGTTAATATAAGCACTAATTTCATTTTAACTCTTATAAGGAAGCCAATGAGTCATGTGATCTCTTCACTAGGATCTGATGTAGTTGAAAGAGCATGACATTTCTCCTTAAATGAAGATTTATTGTATCCTTAATGTGTGTCTCTTCAGCTTCCTTAAAATCGATTTGTATTAGCTTGTGTAACAACTAAAAACGTTCAGACTTGAAGAGTCTCATATGGTCCATTAAACAACCTCCATAATGTTCTTTAAAAAGCTTTGAAACCTTCTAACTTGAAGAGTATTTAATCATAGGAAAAGTCACCTGCAAAAATAGATATTTAAGCATTGAACAATAACTTAAAACACTCATAAAAACATCATATTTAATAGCACTCGTGCAGACGAATTAATTGAAAATGCAACTTAAATCATACTTCAACAAATGAGATGATTTAATGCATGACTTATTTAATTTAAAAACACATAATGCAGATCTTTAAAGACGCTGATGCATTAATGCAAGGCATTTAACAGAGATGCATTTATCAAATAAAACAATTAATAATGCAGATTACTAAACAAAGATGCATTTAACAAACAAAACAGTTAATGATGCAAATTATTAAACAAAGATGCATTTAACAAACAAAACACTTAATGAAGCATAATTAAACAACTTTATTTATGAATGAAATAAAACAAACAATGAAGAATAAATAAACAAAAACACAACTTTATGCATGACTTAATTAAATGCAAAACACTTAATGCAAGACATAATTAAAGATGCAAACACTTACTAAACTAAAATAAAACAGAAATAAAATAAAAAAAAGTCCTTAAAAACATTAGCCCAATAATCAATCAAGCTCGTGAGATGTTTCTTTTTGCACTTGGGCCCCTCATGTTTGGGCTACTCTCGATATCTCTGAATTTCATCGTAACATGATGTGACTGTTCTCACATCATACCCTCCCTTTTGAAAATGATTTGTCCTCAAATCGGGCCATTTGCTTGCGAAAAATCTTTCATGGTCAAGAACCCTTTTAGTCATGAACTTGACAAAATCACTTCCAAAAACCTGGAAATCAAACATAGTTTGAAAAGAAAGAAAGTTAATTGCAAATCCTCCCTCTTTAGAACGGTTCAATTTCAAGTTGTCACCTACACATGAGTGAAACAAATCAGTGACATTAGGAAGTATAAGCACAAAATATTTTTCCAGAACCCTTTTCAAAGTTTGAATATGAAAATCAACACCTGTATAAACACATAAGTTTGCCTTACCTTTTCAAAATGACTCAAAAATTTCATCATTGCCAACATGGAAGAATCATAAAGCATTTGAAAGTTATTCACATGGTCATCCAAAACAAAATTCTAATGCTCAGTTTCCTTCAATAATATAGATGAACAATCTCCGGGATTGAACACACGATTTTGATTACTTATCTTAGTAGGCAACAAAAGTTTTTCTTTGAAAAATAATTCACGCATGTTAATTAGAGAAGATTTTGGCATAGGCATGTTCCAACATTCAAAACTCTCATAATTCCTTTAATAGGAAAAGATATCCATAAAACTTTCTCACATTGATTTAGACAATTCTCATAATAATCAAAATCTAGTAGATTAAGCTTTTTACGTGAAAGTTCTTTATCACACACAATAATCAAATTTTGCAGACATCTAGTTAGACCAAAGACATCAATGGTTATATCATCTTGTGATTTAATGTCACTTGAACCAATAGGAAACAAGTCAATAGAAAAAAATTTTAAATCATTATTTGAAACGAACCCATCAACAAGATTCAAAGAATAACAAAACTGAGCAATGTAGAGAAATCTTTGGAGAACATAATCGTCGAAAGATTTTTCAACAATATTCAAAGAACACTGAATTGATTGGATATCAATAAATTTATTACCTTGTTTACCTTCCGGATCTTGTGGGTTGATGTCATTTTCAAACTTACCTTTGTCAACCATATGGAATCATCTTTAGTTAGGAAGGTAATGAAGTCGAAACTCGTTTATTGAATCTTTAGAGACCTAAAATGAAGAAATTTCACAATGTAAAACTCACAGGTGGGTTAGTTAGGATGTTCCTCACTATTTCTTGATCACTTTCTTGTTCTTCAATCATACTTTCTTTTTCTTCTCTCTTGCACTCTTTTTCAATTTTCTTTTCAAGCTCACAATTTCTTTCAGTCTCTTTTTCTTTTTCATTCTCTTTTCTCACAACTTTTCTCACACTCTCTTTTTATTTCCTTTTCTTTTTCCCTCATTTATTTTTTTCTTCTCTCAATCTCTCTTCTTTTTCTTTCATTTTCTTTCATAAATTTTTTTTCTCTCTCTTTTCTCTATTTCTTTTACTCCAAAATTTCATTTTTTTACAAAACGTGGTTGAAATGATAGAATCCGAACAAATGGACTTTCTTTGCATATGAACAGAATGATAGTCATAGGAAACACATCTTTCTTTTCTTGGTTGCAAATTCACGGATGGATACTTTAGAACGCATGAGGTAACATTTGTGTAATTAATGAGTGTACATTCATGTTTGTCACCTTGGGAGGTTTCAAACTTGCGATCCACTTTACTCCGGCTTGAATTCCATGATGAATGGCAATCAAGATGTGGCTCTCTCCTAAATGAATCTTTTCACTCTTTTTGCACAAAGGACTCCTTCGATGATCTTACTTCCACACGACCAATTCTTTTATGCACTTTTTCAAATCCAGATCGCATGATACTATGTGTTTCTTTCATCAAATCTTGAAGTTCTGAATCTGAAAGTTCTTCTTGAAACATGATTGATTGAAAAAAATTGGAAAAAAAAAGAATTTAAAATAGAAGATGAAAACCTTACCAATACAAACCTCACGAATCCACTCAAAAAAATCACTCCTCTCGTGTTTGCTCACAATTCAGGCTTTTATCACTCAGTTGATCTCACACGCTTTTGTCTTTTTTCACTCAAAATTCCTCTTAAGCTCTTCAAGAACGCTGAAAATGAACTTAGCAACACCCATAACCTTCTGGAAGTTGATAGGATGTGACAACTTGGAAGAAATAAAAGTAAACAGGTGAAAATGAACAAATGACTCAAATAAAAAAATTACAAAAAGGCTTGTACTACTTTGTTAAAATAGATGTAACAGACTCAAAATGTTGAATGAAATGTAATATAGATGATTTGGACAAACTGAAATTTTTCACATGAATTTTTTTCGGATCTTAAACCGTCTTTTTCCCCTTTTTTTATTTTTTTAGTCTCACTTCATTTTATTCTTTTTTTTTACTTCCACACTTCTTCTCTTTTTGCTACGTTTTTTGATTTTTTTCGAAATTGGGAAAGAGAAATAAAATAATACTTGTGAAGAAAAATAACACTGATACCAAATGATGTGAGCTCTTAATCATTTTATAATTACAAGTCACTCGATTGTCCTACCGTTTCTAAGCAAGTACTTGATAACTAAAGAAATATGATATGAATCTTGAATCAACGACTTGTACGTGAAAAGAACCAGCGTTATTGGAATGTGACCCACTTTCTATATGACAAATAATCGAAAACAAGACTAGAATCGAACAAACCCCGACCCATTGTTTACGAAAGAAATAAGAACCGATGGTATAGAAAAGAAAGAAGAACGCCACAAAGCAATAAGCCTTGATAAGTTCAGTTTGTTTGTTCTAAAGAACTCAAGAGAGAATTCTCATAAATTGTATATTCATTCTTCATTTATCCTCCTAACAAGGTTCTGTTTACAGATTATTTATAGACACTTTTGTGACTATTCAAATGTCTATGTGAGACCTTTCACATTCAGCCATTAAGTAAAGTTAATACAAGTACTAATTTCATTTTAACTCTTATAAGGAAGCCAATGAGTCATGTCTCTTCACTAGGATCTGATATAGTTGAACATGTATGGCATTTCTCCTTAAATGAAGACTTATTGTATCCTTAATTTGTGTCTCTTTAGCTCCCTTGAAACTGATTTGTATTAGCTTGTGTAACAATCTCTTAAATGGCATTTTGATGAAGGTTAAGGACTCCAAAAACGTTTAGACTTGAATAGTCTCATATGGTCCATTAAACAACGTCCATAGTGTTCTTTAAAAAGCTTTGAAACCTTCTAACTTGAAGAGTCTTTAGTCATAGGAAAAGTCACATGTAAAAAATAGATATTTAAGCATTAAACAATAACTTAAAACACTCATAAAAACTTCATATTTAATAACACTCATGCACACGAATTAATTGAACATGCAACTTAAACCATACTTTAACAAATGAGATGATTTAATACATGACTTATTTAATTTAAAAACACATAATGCAGATCTTTAAAGATGTTGATCCGTTAATGCAAGGCATTTAACTGGGATGCATTTAACAAACAAAACATTTAATAATGCAGATTACTAAACAAAGATGCATTTAACAAACAAAACACTTAATGATGCAGATTATTAAACAAAGATGCATTTAACAAACAAAACACTTAATGAAGCATAATTAAACAACTTTATTTATGAATGCAACAAAAAAAACAATGAAGAATAAATAAACAAAAACACAACTTTATGCATGACTTAATTAAATGTAAAACACTTAATGCAAGACATAATTAATGATGCAAACACTTATTAAACTGAAATAAAATATAAATAAAATAAATAAAGTCGTTAAAAACATTAGCCCAATAATCAATCAGGCTCGTGAGATGTTTCTTTTTGCACTTGGGCCCCTCGTGTTTGGACCAATCTCGATATCTCTGAATTGTATCGTAACATGATGTGACCATGCTCACTTCAATTAAACAGGATGATGCCTTATTGAAGGCCATGGTACGTTTCTAGGATCCCACTTATAGGTGTTTTAAGTCAATGACTTTAATGATCCGCTATGGATATATTGGAAGCAGAACGTTGATTTCCAAGGACCCTTAGCCAATCTGGTGGGTTTACCTGTCGATTTTTGGGTTTACCCTTAGTAGAACATTTGACACTGTTTGCATTTGTCGTATACGGGTTGATTGTGTTCCCAAAAGCTCTTGTATATGTGAGTATGGAGCTAGCTGATTTTTTGTTTCAGATTGAAAAAGGGGTGAATATTGCTCCAGCAGTCTTAGCTAAAACCACCATTTCACTCAATTTCATCAGAAGGAAAGAAGACGGTCGTTTCTTAGGATGCACACAGTTTTTGTTCGTACAGATAGAAAGTAATTTTAGGTACCTCTATAAGCATTTTCATTAGGTGTTTGTTCCTTCGACCAAGCCTATAAAAGAATTTTTGGAAATTGAGTGGCCTCTAAATCACTCTATTGAGGAGTGGATTTAAAGCCTTAATACATTGATGTACCAAGAAATAGAATGGAAGGCTCCATCGATGATTCGGAGCACGGTACTCATCGGGTGCGGTGGTCATTTGTGGGTTCCCTTAATTTGCATTTAGGGAGCCGTTAGTTATTCCTCGTTGATGGTTCTGAGCCAATACGGGTATGATCAATGCATACTTGCTATGATTGGTTTAAACAGGGTAGAGCTTTGATTCAGGAACAGGGATTTTGGATGAAATTGGAAGAGATACGAATCAAGTAAAGTCAAACCTTGAGCTTGCAATAAATATTAGAGGAATGAAATATATGAAGAATAACATTTTAACTCATCTTATTCATAAACAAGTGAACTATTTATACACACAAGAGAGTTCAAGAATGTAAAACTAATAACTACTACTAATTAGCTTGAGCTTAACTAACTAATAGACTCAACAACTAGTCTAAGGTAGCTATACTCCTAACATTCCCCCAAGGCAACAAAATAAATCACTCAACTACCTTCTCAACCTCACTAGGTGCACAAACTTTCAATCTTTGTTTAAAATAACTGAATGATCCAACAACTAATGGCTTAGTCGGTATATTAGCTACTTGTTCTAAAGAAGGAACATAATTCAATTCCAACTTGTTTGCTGCTACATGCTGTTGAACAAAACGAAGTTACAGTTCAATGTGCTTTGAACAAGAATGAAGCACTAGATTTATGTATAAAGCAATGGCACTTGAATTATCACACCAAATGACTAGTATGTGAGACAACTGAACACCTAACTCATCCAGCAAAGCTCGAATCCACATGACTTCAGACACAGTACTAGCCACACTTTTGTATTCTGCCTCAGTTGTTGATAGAGCAACAGCTGACTACTTCTTTAAACTTCAAGTAATAGGTATACTTCCCAGAAAAACCATAAAACCTGAAGTTGACCTCTTATCCTCAACACTACTGCCCTAATCAACATCAAAATAGGAAGTTAAGCTTAACTTATTGATGGGACTAAAACAAATACCATGATCACAAATACTTTTTGAATACCTGAGAATGCGTTCACTAGCCCTCAGTGACTAACTGTTGGCTAGCTCATATGTTGACTCACTTGATTAACACTAAAAGTGATGTCAAGTTGAGTAGCACAATGATATTTTAATTCACCAACAATACTCCTGTATTTGGATGGATCAGACAATGGCAGCTCATTGGCAAGTAAAGCTTTAGAGTAAGGAACCATGAGAGTGGAATGAGGCTTACAATCAGTCATACCAACAAACTGAAGTAGCTCCTACACATATTTCTTTTGACTCAACTACACCTTATTCCCAACTAGAGTAGCCTCCACTCCAAGATAAAAATTAAGCTCACCCAAGTCTTTTAAGGAAAAAGTCTCATTCAATTGTACAACAAGCTTATCAATATCTGACTAATTATCCCCTGTAATCATAATATCATCCATATATACCAGGAGATACAACTTGCTCCCATTCAGTATACGGACAAACAGTGCCACATCTTCTTGTGTAGAATGAAAGCCAAGCTATTCTAGGAATTTCTTCAATTTCTTATACCAATCTCTAAGAGCCTACTTCAGGCCATAGAGAGCTTTGTATAGCAACCAATGCACTCAAACCCTACTGGTTGCATTAATCTTCTTGCAGATCTCAATTGAGAAAGGCATTGTTAAAGTCCACTTGGCGTAGCTTCCAACTATGAGACAAAGCAAGTGTCAAGATAACTCTAACTGTACTATCCTAGACCACAGGATTATAAGTTTCTCTATAATCATGTCCAAGTTGTTGTCAAAAACCCTGAGCCACCAATCTAGACTTCTTTTAAGCCTTAGTCCCATCTGCATTACTTTTAACCTTGAAAATCCATTTACACCTTACTGCAGTTCTATTGACAAGTACCTTATCGAATATGGGTAGTATATTCATCTTCAACAGTAGCGCGCCACTGAGGGTCAACCAATGCCTCATATACAATTCGAGGCTCACAAGAAACAGTAGAAGGAGCTTCTGAAAAATATACCTTTGGCTTGAAAATCCTTGCCTTGCTTCTAGTAATCATAGGATTCTGATTAGTAGAAGGATTGTTAACGGAATTAATTAGCAATGGACCTGATTGTGCAAAAGAGCTAGAACAAACATGCAACTTAGGAGACAATGAACCAAAATCATGTACTCCAATCGAACCATAACCATCAGCATCAGTTGACACAGGCAAACTATCCATATTTGTGCTCGAAGAAGACTCACATGGGACAGCAAGAGCTAATTAAATAGGAGTAGATTCAGGAGCAGCAGCTGAAGTAGTTAGAAAGAACCAATCGATGCCCCTAGTGTTGTTGAAGAGATCACAGAAAACTTGGTGACCACTATCCTTGGAACATAAGGTCTGAATGTACTAGCAGAAGACTTACTGGAAAAAGGAAAAATAGATTATTCAAAAACCACATGTCGTGAGAAAAAAACTCTCCCATTAGAATCAAGACATTTGTAGCCCTTGTGCATACTGCTATATCCCAAGAAAACACAAGGAGAGGAACGAAATTGCATCTTGTTCTTGTTGAAAGGTCTAAGATGTGGAAAACATAGGCAACCAAAAACCTTCAAAAAGAATAATTTGGCATAGTCTTGAGAAGCAACTCATGAGGAGTAGAACCTGCAAGAGCCTTGGTTGGATGTCTGTTGATTAAAAATACAGCACTGGAAAAGTCATCGGTCTAGTACTTCATAAGCATACAAGATTGAGCTAACAAAGTAAGACCAAGTTCAACCACCTGTCTATGCTTGTGTTCCACCATACCATTTTGTTCAGAGGTATGTGGACAAGATACTCTATATTTAATCCCAAAAGAGGAAAGCTTAGATGGCAAACTTCGAAATTCTCAACCCCAGTTAAACCGCACTTCTTTAATCTTGGAATCAAATTGCAACTCAACTTGCCTTTTAAACTGTGTAAAAACCACAACAACATCTTACTTATACAGAAGAAAATAGATCCAAATGTAACGAGAATAGGCATCAACAAACGTGACATAATACCTAAATCCACTTGAATGCATAGGAGCTGGACCTGAAACATCTGTTTCAATAAGCTGTAAGGGCATGGTATAATTTATACTTCATATATTTGATGTCAATTATGCACTTTATTTTAATGATTTTATATTTATTCAGACTTGTATAATTTTTATTTATGCTTATTTCATCTTTATTTATTTTCATGTTTATTTATATTTATGTTTTTTACACATTCCCCTTACATACATTTTAATATCATTTGTTTATGTTACTTTGATTCTTTATTTGTATTATGAATAAGGTGTATTATTGTTATTATTATCATCATCATGTCAAGTTCCTTTTTTTCTTTCATTTATTTAAGTTTTTTTATAAGTGTCTTTTTTGAAAGAGTTTTAGCTTTTCATTAACTTCAGCTAATTTAATTAATTTTCCTATTTTATTACTATTCGTTTTAAAAGAGGGAACTTTAGTTCATTTTACATCCTATAAATGTTGACATGAAGTTAGTTAAGTAGGTGTTATATGTTAATGAAGCCATAAGAGTTTTACATTTAAATTTAGGTCAGTCTTTAAGATCTTATATACCGTTTGCCCTAGAAAAATTATAAATAATATGTAGGATTTCATTTTTTTTATTAGGTTTTTAAACTAATTTTAAATATCGTATAAGATAATTAATATGTAAATATTCTTTAAGACTTTGTTCAAGATTAAAACTAAAGATTTTTGTAGGTGAATTGTATAAATCATGAGTAGGAATTTCTAATTATTTTATTTTAGAAACTCTTTAAGAAAGAAAATAAATGTTATTTAAGATATATTATTTTAGGATTTTGACGAATTTAAACCTTAGATCAAGAATTTTAAAGTAAGATAAATCATAAACCCGGAATAGGATACTTTCATAAGATCTTAATAGGTTCAACGTTATTAATTAAATCTTTTAAATAATAATAATAATAAAAGATCAAACAAGTTGTAGATGGATTTTAATATTTTTCTTAATTCATTGGTAATTTCTACGTTTTTTTAGAATTTTAAAATTAAGTTAATTTTAAGAACTGAAGTTATATTACTAGAATTTTTTAGGTATCATTTAGGGTTCCTGTTAAAAGTAAATATCTCTAATTTAAGTTTCAAATTAGATAAGTTTGATAAACAGGTCTTAGCCAATTTAAAAGTAAATAATAAAAAAAAGCTCCCAAGACCCTGTAAGACTATCCCCGGATAGGTGTTGTAGGGGTGCTATAAACTTCCCCAACGTAATCGTACTCCCGAACACGAAATTTGGTGATGAGATCGAGTCTAGAATTTTAGGATTTTTTCGTAGTATTAATTCTAGACTTTTAGACGATAGGTGACTAACCAACCTACACCTAATTGGTTAGTGGCGACTTTACGTTAATTTAGGCCCTCTATGTCTATCTTTGCTTACTAGGTCCATGTACTCTTATGTAGGCAACGTTATGACATTTACTATAATACAAGTTAAATTGTACTAAATTAAGTTGAACGAACTTACCTAACTAAACTGCAACAGTAATCAGTACAAGGACTATTCCGTAATTATTTCTTTGCCTCGATTTTCAGCTCATTCTTGATCTAAAATAATAATTTCATTCAATTAACTAATTGAAACAGTAAAATAAACTCATTTTATGCAATTAAGTCTTTTTTGAAAATTTTACAAAATTACCCTTAATATTTCATTTTTTATGATTTAGTCCTTAAGCCCAAATATCGAAATTTAACAAATTTTTACTAAAATAAAGTTCAGAAAAATTGTATAGGGCCACTCTAAAGCCCGTAATTTATGTTATTTGACAACAAAATTACTCAAACTCATCAGTGACATAACCTAAACAATCTTAATAATAGTCTTATTTAACAAATTTTACGTTTTAGTCCTTAAACACTAAAATTACTAAAATATCTTTACAAAATAGTCTTATTTAACAACCAATCTTAATAATCTACCATTAAACTTCACGAATAAATCAAACTCATTAGTGGCATAATCCAAAACATTTGACAGTTTTACAAATTAGTCCCCAGAGTAACTAAACCAAGTTAAAACCATAAAAATTACTAAAAACTGGCATCAAATACTTACCAAATAGGAAACCCTAGCTAGGAAAAAAGCTTCCCCACTTCTCCCATGGCTATTCGGGTTGCACAACAAAAGAAGAAAAGAAAAAAAATGATAATATCATCTTTTAACCTTTTAATTTAAGTTACAATTTAATTCTTTACCAAATTAACATTTAGTTAACCACTTATAAATTTATCAAACATTTCCATAAATTTCCATAATATAAGTATATGGCATAATTACCATCTAAGGAAGGTTTAATTGCATAATTTTTCCTAAAATTGCTTCAAAAATTGAACGAAACAAACTTAATTTCAATTTAACCCTACACTAATTAGGACTAAATGTGCAAATAGGCTAAAAGTTAGTGGATGGTAAACAAGTCCGACCACTTGGACCCTTTGACCAAGGTTTAATCGCCATTTTGGTCCCTTTAGTATTTTAAACCTATAGCAACTAACTTTTACCTCTTATATAATTTAATCCTTTTACCTTAATTAAGCAATTAATCGTAAAAATTACCAGACCAAACTTCAATTCACCTATAATACGACTCTGTAATATTTTTATTAAATATTTATAACCTTAAATTTTGGAGATCGGGTCCTAATACTTCGTTTCCGTAAACCACTCGACTTTTAAACCGAACCACTTATACTAACTTTTATTTCATCAAATTAAAATTCAATATAAAATTATTATTGACTTGTATAATTTAAATACTAATTATACGAACTTACTCATCAAATTTGTGATACCGAAACCATTGTTTTCGACACCACTGCAAAACGGGTTGTTACAACATACCTTAATCTTGAGTGAATGATAGACTATGTATGCGTGACTCGTGTACTTTGATGTAAGTAAAAACTGAGTTCAAATAGATAAGGAACCAAAAGCTAGTGTGTTGAGTATATGACTACTGTAATATGTAGCTGATAGTACTAGAAAGAACTATTGATTTCTCCCTACTTATTGTTTAAGTTGTTCCCATTTAGTCATCCTTAGCACATATTTTAGCATTTTTAGTTTAATTTATTGCATTTTCTAACTCAATAGACTTTAGCCTAGTTGTCCTTAATTTTTTCATAATTTACTATTATTTTCGCTACATGAACAAGTCTAGAATTGTCATTGCATGAGTACGTCCAGAATTGCGCCCAAAATTGTCGCCGCATCTGATAGCTGTCCAGGTAAAACTAGAAACGCGTGAACTGTCTAGTCTGGTGTAACTAACTGGTACGACCATAAACTGCTAGATTTGGAGGGGAGAGAGAAAAGTAATATTTTAGTGATTATTTTTCTTGAATCGATCTTTGAAGCTTGCGGCTATGGAAGCTTAAACCTATAAAGGGCAACCTGACATGAAGAAGGAGGCATATCTGCTCCTGACGAGGAGCCCTAAGTGCGACAAAAGAGGGAAGTAAGAGAGAGCAAGTCGAGTAGCCTAGGAATAGTATCCTCCATTTTCTCTTTTCCATTTATTTTCTAAAACATTGGTGATTACTGTTTATTTCACGTTTGTATGGAAGTATACTTGATTTCTAGACTAAATGATATCTTACTCAATCTTGCTTCTACTATTTAATATTTGGGTTTGAATGTTTTAACCATGGAAGTGTTATTGCAATCACTATCACTAGAAGGTGTAGCGACAGTTTAAACTAACAAGCGAGACAATGGAAGTTGCTTGGGGATTAGAGGAATTTGATCCACCTGTTTTAAATGTGTTACATTACCATTATCGGAAGGTGAGGTGAGTGTACATGTTTAAATCTTAGATAGAATAGAGAAACCAAGTTTAATAAGACATACTTTGTACCTTACTGCAGCGACGATCACCTATTCTTTAAAACCTTGTGAGCCACACTTAGTATTATACTAACTATTCACGTTGGGGACCCCATTTTATTATTATCACATTTCATTTTTAATTTCACATTATTGTTTCAACAATCACTCTCACAATTTTATCACATTTACTTATTCATTGCATCGACATTAATAAACAACAAACATCCATCCTCATGGGATCGATATCCGACATATTCACATATGTCTACTATACATGTATCAACAGTGTACGCTTGCACATTATTGCTATGACGTTTACAGCCGATCAAGTTTTGGCGTCATTGCTGAGGATGACGTTTGTTCCATGTTTATTTTTATTTTTGCACTTTATTTTTATTATCTATTCTTTAGTTGTTACTAACTTGTTTTCTTTTTATTGCTATTTTCACATTTTATTTTAGGTGTTTTATGACCCGAAGCAATTCAGAGTTTATTGTTGGTTTGGAGTCAGAAATTGAAAGAACTATTCAAAGAAGGTGTCAAGAACAAAGAAATATGGCTTTATCGCGAATTGATGCAACCATACCACCAATACAACAACAAGATCCTACTATACCTCTGATACAGCCACAAAATGTTAATAATTCACCGCTGCCACAAGACGATCAAATACCAAATAGGACGATTCGAGATTTTGTCGTACCTATTCTGGATGATTTACAACCTGGAGTTGTTAAGCCAGCAATCCAAGCTGGAAATTTTGAACTTAGGCCAGTAATGTTCCAGATGTTCAATTATAATAGGTAATATGTTGGATTGCCACATGAAGATGCACAAGAATATCTCAAATAATTTCAAATGATTTTTGCTTCCTTCAGTCAACAAGGCATTCTTAATGACGCTTTGAAAATGTAATTATTTCCTTATTCATTACAAGGAAGAGCTAGTACCTGGTTCCTACCTGCCGACTCAATTACTTCATGGAATGCACTCGCAACACAGTTTGTTTTTCATTTTAATCCGCTGACAATGAATGATCGTCTCCGAAATGATATTATAGCTTATCATCAGCTAGATGATGAGAATCTATACACTACATGGGAGCGTTATAAATCATTGCTTCGACGTTGCCCCATGTACGACATTCAACAGGAAACACAGATTAAAATTTTCTACAATGGGCTGAATTCACAAACAATAAATCTTGTCGACGCATCAGCCAATGGATCTTTGTTGGATTGTATTATGATGAAGTTGTTCGAATTCTTGAGAGAATTGCTCATAATGATTATCAACACCCTATCTCTAGAGCTGCACAAGTAAAAGCTAATCCGAGAGTTATTGAATTGGACGCAATATATGCACTTAGTGCTCAAGTTTCTTCTCTCGTAAATATGATAAAAAATATAAAGGGGAAAAGTGACGTTGCACCTATACAAGTCGCTCAACAAGATGATGTGCCTACATTTTGTTGTGAAATTTACGGTGAAAATCACAACTAAGACTGTCCACAACATGCAAAGAATGTCTTCTATGTTAGTAACATCCACGGCAATTCTTATGGTAACCCTTAAAATAATTCTACACGCAATCAGCAGTCTTAGGGAACGCAAAATGTTAGACAAAATGCTGCGACATTCCAATATGGGAATTTGTCAAATCAAGGCAATTATAACCCAAGACAAAGGAATTAGAATCCACAACAGTAGAATTATAATCAGCAAACTCAGATGCGGTAGCATATCACTCGCACGGAAGCTATTGTGCAAGGGAATTCATCCTCCATTCGGGTGTTGGAAGCACAATTAGAACAAATTACTTCAAACCTAAACACCTGACCACCAGGCACACTCTCTAGTGACATAGAATATCCAAAGTTGAAGGGGAAAGAGCATTGCAAAGCAATCACTCATAGGAGTGGTAAACAAATAAGCAAGCCGACCATCGAATCTACTGCAACACCTCAAGCCACTAGTGACGTGACCTATGGTGAGAAAGTTGAATCTGTAGGATTTGTCGATGCACCAGACAAGGAAGTTCCACAAATTGTCACTCTTATGTCTATTGTCAGACCTTGGAAAATGTCGACGCAACCAAAGGTGTCGGCACAATTTGATGTATCTCCGCCTTTGACTTTTCCATAACGATTCAAAGAAAATGAAGCAAGATAAGCAATATTAGTAGTTTTTGAACACACTAAAGCAACTTCATGTTAATATTCCTTTAGTGGATGCTCTTGTGTAAATTCCTAGTTATGGGAAATTTATGAAGGAGCTCTTGCTTGGAGTTATTGTCTCTGCAACGCTAGATGCAACTCTTGAAAAGAAATTAATCCATATTCTTAAGCGGCATAAACGAGCTATTGCTTGGAGTATTTTCGGTATTTGAGGCATTAGTCTATCTTTTTGCATGTACAAAATCAAGTTGGAAAATGAAGGAAAGCAATCGATCGAGCAACAAAGAAGATTGAACGAGAAGATGAAGGAAGTTGTTAAAAAGGAGATTATTAAGTGGCTTGACGCGAGCATTATTTACCCTATTTCTAATAGCAATTGGGTAAGTCCGATGCAATGCATTCTGAAGAAGAGTGGTATCACTGTGGTAGCAACAACAAAAATGAGATAATTCCTACACATATTCCTACGGGTTCGCGAGTATGTATGGATTATTGCGAACTTAATGCAGCCACAAGGAAGGACCACTATCCACTTCCCTTCATTAAGAAGATGTTGGATAGGCTTACTGGAAAAGCCTATTATTGCTTCCTATACAGTTATCCTGGCTACAATCAAATTGCTATTGCATCGGAGGATCAAGCCAAAATAACTTTTACTTGCCCCTTTGGTACTGTTGCTTTTCACCGTATGCCATTTGGTATTTGCAACGCACTAGCCACATTATAGAGGTGCATGATGGCAATATTTTCGGATATGATCAAGGATTCTTTAGAGGTCTTCATGGACGATTTCTCAGTCTATGGGAATAATTTTGTTCAATGCGATGACAATCTAGATAAAGTCTTGAAGCGATGTGAAGACACACATCTGCTGCTAAATTGGGAAAAATACCACTTCATGGCAATTGAAGGTGTTGTCTTAGGTCATCGTATTTCCAATCAAGGCATTGAAGTGGATAGAGCTAAGGTGGAAATCATTGAGAAGTTACCTCCGCCGATAAATGTGAAGGGTATTCGTAGTTTTCTTGGGCATGAGGGGTTTTATCTCCGATTTATTCGAGATTTTTCCAAAATTGCAAAACCCTTATGCTAATTGCTAGAACAAAATAAAACATTCCTCTTTGACAATGCATGTTTGGATGCATTCAGTCAAACAAAGAAGTAGCTTGTTAATGCACCCATTGTCGTGCACAAGATTTGTCTCAACCATTCGAAGTTATGTGTGATGCAAGTGACTTTGTTGTGGGTGCTGTCCTAGGACAACGCAAGGGAAAAATATTTCACGCCATCTATTACGCCACCAAGACTCTTACAGAGGCTCAAATTAATTACACAACTATAGAGAAAGAATTGTTGGCTGTAGTCTTTGCTTTCGACAAATTTCGCTCATACCTTGTCGGTGAAAAGGTTACTATATTTACTGATCACTCGACATTGAAATATCTTTTCGCGAAGAAGGATGCAAAAACACAACTAATACGCTGGATCCTATTGTTGCAAGAATTTGATATAGAGATCAAAGACTGCAAGGGTTCAGAGAATCAAGTTGCAGATCACCTATCTCGTTTGGAAGTTGGTAGTGAAGATGGAGACATACTTCATATTATCGACACATTTTTAGATGAGAAGTTGTTTGCTATTGATGCAACACCTTGGTATGCAGATATAGTTAATTATTTGGTATGTGGAAAATTATCCTTAGGTATCACAGGCCACAAGAAAAGAAGTAGTGAAATACCATCTGAATGAGCTGTATTTATTCAAGGTATGCAATGACAATATCATTCGACGTTGTGTTCCGGAAGAAGAAATGTTTTCAATCCTGAAGCATTGTCACAATGCTCCTTATGGAGGTCACTTTAGTGGCATGAGAACTATTGCTAAGGTTCTTTAATCGGGATTCTACTAGCCTTTACTATTTAAGGATGCCCACAACTTTGTGACTCAATGTGATCGATATCAGCACACTGGTTCTATATCTCGATGGAATGAAATGTTATAGCAACCAATTATGGAGGTTAAACTTTTCGATGTTTGGGGTATAGATTCTATGCGACCATTCCCAAGCTCATTTGGAAACGTCTATATTCTAGTTGTTGTTAACTACGTATCAAAGTGGGTTGAAGCCATTGTAGTCCAAAAGGATGATGCAAGGACAGTGCTTAAATTTTTCCACAAACATATACTTACCCGCTTTGGCACACCAAAAGCATTTATCAATGATCAGGGTACTCACTTCCATTGCAACCAGGTGGCAGTCGCATTGAAGAGATATGAAGTTAATCATCGAATGGCTACCAGTTATCATCCGCAAACCAACGGACAAGCTGAGGTGTCTAATCGACAAATTACGAACATTCTTGAAAAGGTTGTAAACCCTTCAAGAAAATATTGGTCTTCTAGACTTGATAATACTTTGTGGGCATTGCGGACAGCATACAAAACACCACTTGGGATGTCACCGTATCAGCTTGTTTTTTGGAAAGCATGTCACTTGCCAGTTGAATTGGAGCGAATGTCACTTGCCAGTTGAATTAGAGCATAAGGCAATGTAGGCGATTAAGCAAGTGAACATGGATTATGAAGCTACTGGAAAGAAGAGGCTATTAGGCAATACTGAACTAGAGGAAATTAGGCGAAATGCCTCTGAGAATGCAACAACTTACAAGGAAAAGACCAAACAATAGCATAATAGAATTATTTTGCAGCGACAATTTACTGCAGGTCAACAAGTGCTATTATTCAATTCTAAACTGAAATTGCACCCAAGTAAATTGCACTCACGTTGGTCTGGACCTTTCGAAGTTGTCGAAGCATTTCCTCATGATGCAGTCACAATTAGGGATCTACATGATGGGCACTAGTTTAAAATGCATGGACAACGGTTGAAACACTATTTTGGGCATAGTGATCAAAAGCAAGACGAGACCATTAAATTGGTCAAAATTTTCTACCCATTCTTATCATGTAATTTTATTTCTTTTGTTTTTGTTTAAGTTTATTTTACTTCATATTTTTTTGTAGGATAATTCGATTCTTTTATCGGTGCATTTGGATCTCCTTGTCGATGCAAATCTTCTGTCTATATTGAAATTGCTGACTCATCAGAAAATTAGAGTATATTAGGAAACAGATCCCACCATTTCACCAATAGATACCCAGCCATTGGATCAATCTGAATGGGTGTAATTCCTATTGGATGCATTTATTCTACCAGACTTGGTGTCCTTTCCTCTATTACATAAAAAATACGCCTTTCAATCTTCTCTTTTCACTCACTATAAAACACCCTTCTCTGTGCCGACTATGATATTCACAAAGACGCCATTTTTATTCACAACCTTTCTTAAAGCTTGCACCTCTCCATATTACAACCCTCGTTACTTACAAAAACCATGGCCAGAACTTGAGGAGCAGTGAAGAAAGAAACAAAATATGTTATAGAACCTTCATCCTTTGTAACCGTTGTTTGTGAAAGAGAGCCTCCCATGTCCAAAGATCCTGTGATATTCCTCATAAAAGTGGCCAAAGACCATTTTCAAAAGAACATGTTGAAAAGGACTTGTCACCCAGAACAGGGCTTTCTCCTGTCACAACAACAAGACCTAGGAAAATAATTTCACAAGACCATCGTGAAGCTGAAATGGGAAACCTTTTGGCAACACCCTGGAAGCTATTCACCATGTTTGGTACATGAGTTCTATGCTAATCTTACTGATCATGAGTCAGAATTTGTTTTTGTCTGCGAAGAATTAATCCCCTAGGACGCTGAACACATTAATGAGCTCTGCAACACCAAAGCAGACAAGGACGAACACGCTGCGTTTATTGAAGAACTCACTGATGACACGACAGATCTTTTGGTGAAGGATCTCTATGTTGAAAGAGCCACATGGAGGGGTTCGAATCCCAACAACTACACCATGCACTAACGTATTTTAACACTGCAAAGTAAAGTCTAGTTCCATTTTGTGAACTGCAAATTGAGGCCTTCTATGCACAGCACCACTGTCACCCTTGACAGAATGTGTCTGATATATTCCATCATCAAGGGAAAGAAATTGATGTCAAGGCAATATTACACTAGGAAATTGTTGAATGTGCTGCCAAACAAACAGACATATTGGCTTTGCCCTCACTGGTAATGAAGTTGTGCCAGCAAAATAGAATCATACCTTGAGTTGGAGAAGAAATCTTGGAGAACAAAGGCCCAATCAATGAAGCATCGATCGAGAGAATGATTCATGGGAAGGATATGCCTACAGTGAAGGAAGTAGAAGCAAGAAAAGGGAAGGGAAAAGCAAAAGTAGAAGAAAAAGGAACAAATGTGACTATAGAGACTTATTTTTGGTGTAAAATGAAGGAGGTCGAGAAGATAGCAGATTCCATAAGAATTAGGCAAATCAAGCTTGTTGCCACAGTGGAAGACATGGACAGAGTCATTTATTCTACGCTCACACTAGGGCCTAGAACAGTGCTGTTATGACCACATTGAGGCAACTGAGCAAAGCCTCGCTCCCAAAATTTCCAATATTTCCTCCAATCATTAGAGAGTATGAGCCCTCAATTGAGGAGATTGACTCAGTGAACAAAGACCAATCAGTGGCTTCCCCTCCAATGGTGCACATCTCTGATGATGAGAAGGACGCGAAATCAAGGGATGTTGAGGAACGTTTGTGAAAAATTAAAATCTTGTTTGAAGATGAGTTCACTATTGGTCAGGAGGAACATGTTGCTGAAGAGAAAACTCTTGCTGAAGGGGAAGAAACTCAAATTGAAGAAGAAGAAGAAGAAGAGAAAGATGAAGAAAAATAAGCTGAGGAAGATTCAACTAAAGAAGATTCAGTTGAAGAAATTGTCACCGTACCTGAAGTTGTAGGTGCAACGACTAAGGGCTTGGCGCAAGATGAAGCGAGTCAGGCGAAAGCTGTAGAGGAAATTAAGGAGGACCACCACAATCCTTTGGCAATAGTGGTCTACACTGGACCACTTGAGGTTATCCATCCATCACCAGACACAACTGATGATGCCGAGGCACAGACAGATGAAAAAGCACCATGCAACCACATCGATAGCTATGGAAAATTGAGTTAGTTTTATTTAAGGTTTTAGCTGTAGTTTTCATGCATAGCATGTAGCTGTAAGTAAGCATTGTCATCGCATTCTCATTGTCATTACATTTTAACTGTCATTGCATTTGCATTATCATTGCATTTCTATTTGTCATAGTATTTTAGTGTCAGTACATTAGGGACAATGTAGACTTTAAGTTTGGAGGAATGAATATGGGATTTGAAAATGCAATTGCACCCATATTTCAAAAATTTTTCTTTTTTATTTGAATGAAGCATGCAAGGTTATGAATGGTTATTGCAAATGTGTTTAATTTTTTTTACATTCATTGCTTAATTCTTGAATCATGTGAACTGTCAATGAATGAGTTGGATAAATTTAATTGAATATTGTACCTTCAATTCTTTGATGAATGATTTAGATTACATTAGTAATGGATGATTAGTATCATTCTTTGAATCTTGAATGAATCTGCCCTTTACAGCTACTTATATATATATAAGAAACACACCAATGTGGGGTGTATTATGAACTGCTCAATGGGGAACACTCTAATGCAAGTGTTAGAAAAATGAATCTAGCCAAAGGTTGTCACTGCAAGAGTGTGTGTCGGCACAATTACATACTCCCTAGAGGTTTGTTGCACTCCATCCTTACTTCTGAGGAACAAGGGTATAGTAATAAACGACATCCCTCAGTCACATATAAATATATATATATATATATGTATATATTACTATGAAATAAATGTTGTATTAGTAGACAGAATTTAGGGTTTGAAGCATGATATTGACATTGAGGAAGTTGAAATCTTGGTTATTCATACTTATGTATTGTCGATGTAATATTCTGTCATTTGAATATGATTCATTCATTGCAATTTTAGATGATTCAAGTTGCTAGAATGATCATTTGTCTTGATAAATTTTTGTATAGCCTCATTGGTTTCTATTTTACTTGAGGACAAGTAAAAACTCAAGTTTGGGGGTGTGATAGTACTAGATAGAAGTATTAATTTCTCCCTACTTATTGTTTAAGTTCTTCTCACTTAGTTATTCTTAGCACATATTTTAACATTTTTTAGTTTAGTTTATTGCATTTTCTAACTCATAGATTTTAGCCTAGTTGCCCTTAATTTTGTCATATTTTACTACTATTGTCGCTGCATGAACATGTCTAAAATTGTCGCTGCATGAGCTCGACCAGAATTACATCCAGAATTATCATCGTATCTGACAACTATCCGAGTAAAACCAAAAATGCTGCTAGATTTGGCAGAAAGGACACCTGTACAACTCAGCTGAAGATAAATACTCATGAGGGGAGAGAGAAAAGTAATCTTTTGGTGATTATTTTTCTTGAATCCATCTTTGAAGCTTACGACTATCGAAGCTTAAACCTTTAAAGGGCAACCTGATGTAAAGAAGGAGGCGAATCTGCTCTTGACGAGGAGTCCTAAGTGTGACGCAAGAGGGAAGTAAGATAGAGCAAGTTGAGTAGCCTAGAAAGAGTATTATCCATTTCTGTTTTGCATTTCTTTTCTAAAACATTGATGATTACTATTTATTTCATGTTTATATGAAAGTACACTTGATTTCTAGACTAAATGATATCTTATTCAATCTTGCTTCTACTATTTAATCTTAAGGTTTGAATGTTTTGACCATGGAAGTGTTATTGCAGACACTGTCACTGGAAGGTGCAGCGACAGTTTAAACTAACAAGCAAGACAACAAAAGTTGATTGGGGATTAGAGGAATTTGATTCACCTGTTTTTAAATGTGTTACATTGCCATAATTGGAAGCTAGGGTGAGTGCGCATGTTTAAATCTTAGATTGAATAAAGAAACCAAGTTTGGTAAGACATTCATTGTACCTTATTGCACCGACAATCACCTATTCTTTAAAACCTTGTGAGCCACACATAGTATTCTGCTGACTATTCACGTTGGGGACCTCATTTTATTATTATCACATTTCATTTTTAATTTCACATTATTGTTTCGACAATCACTCTCACAATTTTATCACATTTACTTATTCATTGCACTAACATTAATAGACAACAAACATCCATCCTCGTGGGATCGATATTCGACAGATTCACATCTGTCTACTATACTTCATCGATAGTGTACGCTTGCACATTATTGTTGTGATATTTACAACCGATCAGTAGCATCATTCACAATAGTGAATTTAATAGATCAAAACACCGATAAATGATACCCTCTAATTGGCATTACATGATAGATAAAAAGTAAACATGATCATGGGTCGTTCATCTCTACGATGAATGATTTGATTACTATTTGATAGTAATTGACATTTCATGAAGAAATATGTAATGATTATCATGATATAAAATAGGATCATATTGGAGAAAATATTTATCCCAAAGAGATGAAATATATCTTATGAGGGTAACACACTTATGACAAGGTCATTAGATGAGCACTGATCAAGTTGTTTTTGTAATGGTATGTCCTTAGGGATAACTTAGACGCGATACTATAGTGAAATGACTTTGTGACTAAGTGAGTTTATTATTAATAGGTGAAAAGTTGAAACTTAATTATAAATCATTGGAGCCCTAATAATATATGTTCAATCAGTCCCTCCGATAGCTTGTTAAAATTAGAAAGGAATTGCATATTGAATCAAATAAACAAAAATGGATAGAAATGGTAAAATTGGAGAAATAGAAAACATTTGGAAATGAATGTGGCTTTCTCACAAAATGGAAATGACTTGAAAAATTAATTTATAGTCTTCGAATTATTAATTATTTAATTAAAGTTCGAAAATGAAATTAAATTAATTGGTCATGGTAAGTTTGTTGAATGTAGAAATATTAAATATATTTTCTCATAGATTTTTTTACAATAAAATTGCAATAATTTTAACAGCATTATAATCGGGTTGAGAAAATTATTTAATTGAGAAATTAATTAATTTATTTTAATTAACTTACTATACTTATTTTGGAAAATAAAAAAAACATGTATTTGGTTGAATTGAATTATAAAATACTGAGTTAAAAGTCCAAGATGTACTTATAATTGGAGCTGATATAGGAGAGGCCCAAAACCCCTTCATGCTAATACATGGGATGACGAACCCTAATATATTTAACTACGGTTGCGGCCCTTCTCTCTCCTAGTTGGACTAGGATTTTGTTTTTCTATTGAAATAGACTTTATACTAATTTAATAAAGGTTTCACTTCTCTTTATAAATAAATGAAACCAATAAGGCTAAATCCACACTTTGAGATATTTTTATTCAGCTCGAAAATAGTGAGAACTTATTTTTTAAGTATAAATTCTATTGAAATAACAATTCTATTGGTTTCTATTAAAGAGAGACTTGTTTTCCCAGTAAAAGTAAAGTAAATAATTGTTGAATTTGTGTTTGATTCGAATTCATTCAAGCCCACACTCAAAGTTGCTCATGGTACGAAAATAGAGAAGAAGGTCGTACGGTTGAAAGCTAGGAACAGCAAGGATCTGTCTAGTTGAAAACACAGGTACAATTTTGAAAAATGTTTTATTACTATAAATATCACAAACCAAATTGATTTTCAAAAATTTTAAGTTTCTGCTGTGCAAGAAAATCATTTTCGAACCGAACTTTTTCTAACAATTGGTATTATAGTTAGGTTCTGCTATGTTTATAGTATAAACCAATACAAAATTTTCTCTCTTCTTCATGTGTGGTCAATTTTTAATAAGATGTAACAATTTTGTAATTATATGCATGTTTAGGGGAATGTATGTGAATGAATATATGTTACTATTTTATTATTATGTTGATAAAGTGATTTTTCCAAGTGATTCTTAGAAAATTAAATGTAATTTTTATCAGTTTTTGGGTATGTATAATTAGATTGTGGATTATGGAAGAATAAAAGAAAACTAAAACTAAAGAATTGAAGAAGTGTTTGATGGATGGATTGCTTCTTGATGCCTTAATTTGTGTACAGAAGCCTCTTATTTATAAGCTAAAAGATGTGCACTTTATGCTCGATATGCCCTTGATGCTTTGGGTGCAAGTAAGAAATAAAATCTTCTTGAATCTAGCAAAATACGGTTGCAGACATCATCCTTGCTTATGACCAACGTTCAGGCTATAGCTCACCACAAGTTTGTTGTGGCTCAACACAGGGCTGTTGTGGCTTAACACAAGGTTGTGTGTTGCAATACGGACATTGTGTGTTGCGCCACGGACATCGTGTGTCATGCCACGCAAGGCATTTTGTGGCTTTAGACATTTTCCTCATGCTTTCACGGCTGGGGAAGCTTGTGCATTACTTGCCCCAAGTTCCTACATCGATTAAGCCTAAAATTAAGTCTCTTGCGCACTTAAATACACAAATTAATCCTACCTAAGGCTCATGTCGGCCTAATAGGTCATTGAAAACATGAAATTATATAGACTTTTTCAAGCCTTTTCTAGCTCAAATTCATGCAATTTTGTAGTAATTAATGTCGAAATAAACAATTTAATTATACTTAAAATTCCAACATATTAAATTTTAATTATTTTTATAATAATTAATCATGAATTTAATGTATTTTCAACAGTTCAGCACAACTGATGAAAATCATCTCAGTAGACATAATGCCTGAACCCTTAGGGTAATTTATACACCGAGTGAACCAAGAGCAAGGTTGATTGTTTTTCCAGAAATGATGGTTCAATTTATTAATATTTATATACTTTATGATTAAATTTTAATCCAACTGTAATTGGGTAAGAAATTAATACAATGCTTGAAGAGATAGTGGCCTAGTGTGCTAAATGTGAAGGACTGAACCACCAAGCAAATAGGCAGCCTAGTGTCGTCCACATATCTAACCCAATAAGCTAAATTTATTTGATTTTTTATACTTGCAAAACAACCCTCAAAGTTCCCATAAAATCTATTCAAACCCTTGTAAAGCCATTCTTGAAAAGGCACTAAGTCATTGTAATATCCTAGTTAGTTCAAATAAAGAAGCTATGCCGTGTGTTGCAAGTCATTTAGGAAAGGAACACAAGCTATGATTTTGTAAATCTGTTTCTGAGTATAATGCACCACTTCAACTTGTGCTTGCTGATGTTTGAGGGCCTGCTCCAGTTTACTCTAATGATTTTCGATATTATGTGGCTTTCACAGATGCCTGTACAAGGTATACATGGGTTTACTTCTTGAAAAAGAAGTCAGATGTGTTTATTGTCTTTCCCCAGTTTCATAAACTAACTGAGAGGTCTCTAGGCTGCAAAGTGAAGGCTCTACAGTCTGATGGGGAGGAGAATTTCAAGTGTTAAGATAATATTTGTCCCAGCAAAGGATCCAGCATCGTGTTACATGTCCCTACACTTCTGTGCATAATGGAGTGGTAGAGAGCAAACATAGACAGAGAGTTGAAGCTGGTCTCTCCATGCTTGCTCACGCTACTATGCCTATGTCATACTGGAGTTATGCATTCAGCAGTGCAATATATCTAATAAACAGATTGCCTTCTTCTCCCTTAGGTAACTTTTCATGTTATGAAAATCTATTTCATGAACAACCAAACTATCAGTTCCTAAGAGTCTTTGGATGTCTGTGTTTTCCAAACCTGAGACCATATAACATACAAATTACAGTTTAGGTTTACTCATTGTGTTTTTCTTAGATATTCTCCTAGTCACAAAGGATACAAGTGTCAAGACACTTCAAGTAGAACATATATTTCTCGTCATGTCACTTTTCATGAAAATATATTCTCATATCACTTCAAACCACCAACAACTGGTCAGTCTGTACCCTATGTTCAGTCAAATTCTAAACTATTAGTGTTAGCACCAACACATACAACCAGCATCGACCCTATGGCTTGTGCTTGTTCTGCCATTACACCAGCAACTTCAATAAACTCTTTAACTAATGACACTAGAATCAGTTCTCCAAATATAGAACCCTCACCTACTGCCAATCTAAATACGATTGAATTCACTCAGCCATAACCTTCTAGATTTTTTGTACCTAGCCTAGCACAACCTCAGCCACCTAATACCCTTAATACTCATCATAAGATTACAAGAAGCAAAGCTGAATCTTTAAACCAAAAGCCTATCTAGCTAAGGCAGTTTGTTTGTCTGATGATACTCCTACTAATATACATCAAGCAAATGTCTGCTGATCTGTGGGAGGATGCTGTGCATTGTGAGCTGCAGGCCCTCATCAATAATGGCACATGAAGCCTCTATCCTCTACCTCCTCGCAGAAAAGCTATAGGGTGCAAATGGCTATTTCAAGTGAAGAAGAAAGCTTATAGAACTGTGGATAAATATAAAGCAAGGCTAGTGGCTAAGGGATTCTCTCAACAAGTTGGGACTGATTTTCGAGATACCTTCAACCCAGTAGTTTGAGCAGTAACTATCAGGACTATGCTTGCCATTACAGTCATGAATGAGTGGCCATTAAGGTAGGTTGACGTCAACAATGTCTTTCTCAATAAGAGGTTGAATGAAGAAATATACATGGAGCTGCCTCCTGGGTTTGAGGTTTCCAGATGCACTGATCAGAACATTGTTTGCAAGCTAAAAAAAGTATTGTATGGCCTTAGACAAGCTCCTCAGGCTTGGTTTCACACTCTAAGGCAGTTATTGGTTAATCAACTTGGTTTTCATGCTTCAAAGGCTGATCCCTCTTTGTTCATTCGGACATCCTTAGGCAGTCATCTACTTCTCATGGCTTATGTTGATGACATTGTGCTGACTGGTAGCCCGAAAGCAGACATTGACAGAGTGGTGTTTTAGTTACATAGTAAGTTTGCCCTTAAGGACATGGGGCAACTTAATTTTTTTCTTGGGGATTGAAGTTCAGCATACTTCTCGTGGAGTTTTACTTACTCAGAAAAAGTATGTCATTGACTTGCTTCAGAAAACTGGGATGCTAGGAGCAGCAGCCACACCTACACCCATTGTAAGCTTTCCAAAACTCTCTGCTTCAAATGGTTGTCCTTCTTTTGTTGATTTGTATTTGTATCAGAGTATGGTTGGCATGCTTCAGTATGTGTGCATCCTAGGCTTGATTTGTCATTTCGTGTCAACAAATTAATTCAGTATATGAATGCGCCAAGTGAGACTCATTGGAAGGTAGTTAAACATGTGTTGAGATATCTCATTGGTACCATGGAGCATGGTTTATTTGTTGCGAAGGGATAGTGTAAGTTGGTCTACTACTCAGATGCTGACTAGGCATCATCTCTTGAAGATAGAAGGTCCACATCTGGAAATCTTTTAGTTCTCGGCCTTACTCCTGTTACATGGTGCTCCAAGGAATAAGTTGCTATGTCTCGCTCATCCTTAGAGGTAGAGTATAGGAGTTTAGTAAATTGTGTTTTAGAGCTTATATGGGTAAAGAACTATTGACTGAGATGGGAGTTTCTGTAAGTCAACCTCTAGTAGTGTGATGTGATAACACTTCCATAATGTCAATGGCAGCCAATCCACATGCTAGAGTAAAGCATGTTGAGATAGATCATTATTTTGTTCGTGAGAAGGTTCTTGATGGTACTTTACAGGTTAATTTTGTACCCTCCATAGATGTACTCACCAAACTGATTACATCGAAATAGTTTGCATCGTTTTGCACTGCCCTTAGAGTGTTATCCAGCAATGATCTTGAAAAAGAAAGTTTAGAAAACCAGGGGAATGATAGAGTAATTGATCAAGTCAATTGAACTGTTAATCAGTTTGTAGCAGTTAAAGGTAGTTAGCTGGGAGTTAGTCAGTTGTAACTCTCTTTCAGTGTGTTTAAATACAACATTCTTTCATGTATGCTGCAAGTCTTTGATCAATGAGAAAAGTATTTTACAAAGATTTCTTTTCTTGCATAGTTTAACATACAAAACTGAAGTTGAACCAACCACTTAGGTCGCCCATTCTATTAATTCAATGAACAAGTTCTTTCATATATGTTGTTAGCATTTGAGTGGAAGTGCAAGAGTGATTCTTCTCTTGTTAATTCTCATGTTTGTTTTCTTTTCAAGTTCTTCTCAAAGTTGAAAAGTTTTCAAACTTGTTCTTATCATTGATGTTTTCAAGATGTTCATCTTTTAGAGGTTTCGTAAAGAAATTCACATTCTGATTTTCTTTTTTACTAAAGTAATTCAATAGTTTCGCTATATTATTACATGGACGACAACTATACACTTTCAAATTGTGATTTTTAAATTCTATTTAAAATAAATCATTTTCTTTTCTTTCCACAATTTAGCCAAATAAAATAATAATATTCCTTTCATTTCCTTTAATAATTTTAACTATCCAAACAAAAGTTAAATATATCATCATCTTTCTTTAACCTTCCATTCATTTATTTTCTCTTCCTTTCCCTTCATAATATTTATCCAAAATTACTATTTACGTTCTTTAAAAAATTTTAAAATTTTAAATTAGTAAAGGTAAAATTAAAATTTGACCCGTTTAAAATTATAAAATTTTGATTTAATTCTTTAAAAATTATAAAAATATAGACTACTAAAAATTAAAATTTAATTTAGCCCCCCTAAATTTTTTTTTTGAATTTGCTCTTGGTTCGGCCTTAGAGAGCCTTCAGAATTGGTTTGTCATTGGAAGCACCAAAATATAACTTATACCTAAAAATATCGAAAATAATTATATAAAGGAAGTAGGGTCAAATCCTCAGGGACTGGATTGTGATAGATTCTTGTATATCAAAATTTCGGATGCAGTCGTGCCCAGGAAAATTGTTCGACCTAGAGAAAAATAAAGAAACAGAATTAAAAATCTGAATGAATTGAGATTTTGATAAACTGAAATTGCAGTACGAAAATAAACAGAATTGAGAGAAACGGGTTTTTCGATTTCTGAAATTTTAACCTTTGGTTATCTTGATTCTTATGGAAGAGGACGCCTACGACCACCAGCTCCAATTATAGCTTTGTGATTTTAGAGGAACATAACTCTAACCAACCGTCACTCTAGTGGGATTGTCCTACACTAGATCATCTATTCGCAATGACGAATAACACGCCATTCTATCTCTTTGGCTCGATAACCTCTTGCGTAGTAAGTTAGAGAACCGACTATGCAACCTTCTCAAAACATACAAAGTGTCCATCATCACACAAGATGAAAAGATTACTTTTGAAAGGACATGGACGGAAGCGTTAGTCCCGTAATGCAGAGAAGTGATGAATACTCGGTTGAGAAGGGTTAAGTATGGGTTCTAAGCCTCATGAACCTTTTTGAGAAATTTGATAACCTTCGGCTAGATGGGTTTCAGTTGCTCATGCTTTTTTGAAAAATACACAAGCTTATGGAAATATAATTTTTATTGAAAGAAACGACTAAGGTTTTGGGAGATGAAGGATTTTACAAAAAATTCAAAGTCAATAATTCATATCACTCCATCCCCTATTTATAGTACATGAAAATCCCTAGTTGGATCCAATTTAAACTCTAAAAAGATAATTAAAATTAAATCTAAACAATAATTCCCTAGTTAGATCCAAATTAAACTCTAAATTATAATGCTTAAAAGATAATTTAAAATTAAATATAAACAATATCATAATAATCCTAAAAATAGAATTTAAATTTAAATTTAAACAAAATCTTATGTCCAATAAATATCTTCCATGTCTTCCACACTTTTGCATTTTCGGTACTTCTTCTTCCATATTCACGCTTTTGCCCCAAATTTCCTTTTGTCTTCAATTTAGTTCCTACAAGATAAAAGAACCATAAATAGCCCAAATTAGAAGCATCATACTAATATATATATATATAATTACTATACAAAAGTATGTCACTTTTGAGCATTATCATATTTTCCCTTACTTAGCCCATGCTTGCCCTCAAGTATGGTTCCTAATCCACTAAGTAATTTTGATTTTACAATGGAAAGAAGTATCACTCTCAAGGATTACACACAATTAAGCATAATGCATATGAAACTAAAGAGAATCTTTAGCTTGCTATAAGTAAAATAAAAAAGGTACTCCAATTTAAACACACAAAAATTAAATTAACTTGAATTATTTCATGAAAGTTAGGTAATGTACTAAACTTACCAAGGCACCTATTTGTTCACCTTTAGTCCCCAAATTTTATTCTCTTCCTTTTATTTTGTCGATTTTCTTTTTTTCTTCTTTTTTTCTTTTGCTTAAGAATATATTGGTCCTTCTGACGTGAAATGAAATGACAATGCAAGCACTCCATCCCGATTACTTAGTCCAACACACTCCTAATTTTTTTTATTTTTCCATAATTTCGATTAGTGGAGATTTACCTAACACGTTACACAACCTTTTTACGCGAAGTAGGATGACACCCAAGCACCCTACTCCGGTTACTCAGTTAGTCACGTTTTAAGTTGTGCTCATAACCACGAAATCATCAAAGTTTTTTTTCTTTTTTCCTTTTCTTTGAACAGGGAGTTTTAATTTTGGAGGACTGGGAAAAACAATCAAGTGTCAAAAATAAGTTTTGGCAACTAACTAACAATGATGAAAATAAATTTAGCATGCATTCGTATTAAATGTCCTCTTTGCACTTAGACTCAATCGACTTTACTATAAGTAAGATAGAGTTAACTTCATTAATCATAATTATTTCAGCCTAATAGGAAAAATAGTGGAGATGAAATCAATCATAGCAAAATCATAATTAACTCAGTAGACAAGAAGCACGCTCATTGGCAAAAAGGTGGGCAATTTGTGGTCAAAATCTTGGATGAAAAGGGACATGATATACTTAAAAAATAAATGTGGACAAAACAACCAAAAGTCAACAACAATGGTAAACACAACAGAAAAAACGAGAGATAAAACAGAAAAAATGATGAGGAGTGTCTCCCCTACTTAAAACACATTTCCCTCAATGTGCAAAATAATATGAATAAATACGATGAAAAAGAAAGGGTTGAGAATACTCCCCATGTCATTTCCATTACCGTCATTCTCGTGTAAATTTGATTCCCCGTTTTTCTTGGACAAAAGAAATTTATTAACATGCAAGAAAAAAACTAGAACTAAAAATAAAAATAAGAATAAAAATAAAAATAAAAATAAAATTTGGTTGCCTCCCAACAAGTACTTGTTTAACGTCGCTAGGTTGATGATCGAACTAGTTTTGAGGTCGTTCTAGTTGAATTTTTTCAATCGTATGGACATGGAAATTTGGTGCTTGCACAACAGAAGGTAAAAGTTTAGTATTCATATGGAGAAATAATTTATTAACAAATTCACAATTTGGATCTGAATCTAAATTATCATTAAACAATATTTTAGGTTCATCTTCATGGAGTGATTCGGAAGTCTCTTCTACTAAGGATTCAACTATATCAACACGATTTACGTTTAAGATTTCACTAGGGTGACTGATGGCGTCGTAAACATTGAACTTCATGATCTGCCCATCAAACTCCATCGTGAGGGTGTCGCTATGCACATCAATCTTAGAATTTACAATACTAAGGAAAGGTCGCCCCAACAAGATGTCTGAAGACTGAGGAGTGTTATCCTCTTCCATTCTCACCACATAAAAATCTACAGGAAATATAAGTTCATTGACTTTCACCAACACGCCTTCAAGGACTCCTTTAGGATGCACAATAGACTTGTCTACCAATTGGATTATAACACCTATTTTCTTCAAAAAAACCCACATTAAAATACTCATAAATGGAAAAAGACATTACATTTATAGAGGCCCCCAAGTCAAACATAGCTTTTTTAACTAAGTGGCCTATTTTGCATGGTATTGCAAACATGCCCCTATCTTTAGATTTTGTTGGCATCCTTCATTGCAACACTGTAGATACATTCTCAGCAACGTTTAGCTTTTCGTTTCCAGTCAATTTTTGCTTGTTTGTGCAAAGCTCCTTAAGAAACTTGACATACCATGGAATTTGTCTAATGGTAGATTTTGTTGGCATCCTTCACTGCAACACTGTAGATACATTCTCAGCAACGTTTAGCTTTTCGTTTCCAGTCAATTTTTGCTTGTTTGTGCAAAGCTCCTTAAGAAACTTGGCATACCATGGAATTTGTCTAATGGCATCTAACAATAGTATGTTTACCTCTACTTTTTTGAACGTTTGGAGCATATCTTTTTCCTTCTTACCTTTCTGATCTTGTTTTAATCGTCCTGGAAATAAATGTTGAATTTTGGGTAACAGAGGTTTTGTTCGGACATGTTCGTTGTTCTCTTCTTTTCCTGGGCGGAATCTTGACCAAGATTTTTGCCAAGATTTGGTTCCAGTATTTTCCCACTTTGCAGCGCCACTACATTTGCATTTTATCTTGGGTGAGGTTTTGTTTGTGACAGCAACCTTCTCTGTGCACTTAATTTCACAACTGACGTGGTCAACTCTTTTATAGATGTCTTTGTTTTCTGTTGAAAATCAAGCATATTAACTGCTAATTTATTTACCATGGCTTCTAGAGAAGTACCTGAATTTTGTGTTTGTCGTGGAAATTGATTTTGGTATGGCTAGTTGTATTGTGGATTCGCCCCATAACTCAAGTTTGGATGATCTTTCCATCCTGGATTGTATGTATTGGCATAAAGGTCATATCGCCTCTAGTGTGTTCTAGGGAAGTTTCCCACAGCATCTAATTAGGTCATAGAATCATCATACAAACTAAGGTATGAGTCAGTTGTGTGTTCAGATTCTGCAAAAATTTTGCATAATCGGGTTGGTCCTATTTTTACTGCAATAAAAGAATTCATAATATTAGTAAGTCTATCAACTTTATCTTCTAAGGTTGAATTACTTAGCTGACAATTTCCCTCCTTAGCTCAGCGGCACGCGATGTTGGGAAAAACTTGTTAAAAAATAAATGGGAAAGATCAGCCTAAGTTGTAATAGATCCAAGAGGTAGATAAAATAACCACTCCCTAGTAGAGTTTGCTAGGGAAAAAGGGAAAGCTCATAATTTGATTTGATCCTCAATTATCCCCTGAGGATTCATACTAAGACAAACCATATGAAATTCTTTTAGATGTTTATATGGATTTTCATTTTGCAATCCATGAAAAGTCGGCAGCAACTAGATTAAACTTTATTTAAGTTCAAAATTAGCATCCACAGTAGGTTGTATATTTGCAGAAGCCTCAACCATTTGCCGAATCGTTTGAGCCATGGGTTGTGGTGTCGAATTTGGATTTTCGTTAACCCTAGCGTTAGGCATTTCTTCTGGTGGAACAACTGCTACTATTTCGTTTTCCAGTGTTGGATTAGGGTTTTCATTAAACCTAGACTCGACTTCGTCGCCTTCTTCTACTTCTGATGGTGAACTATACTTAGTTCTTGCTACCTCTAACTACCTTTTTTGTACCTTCATTTCCTTACGATTAGCTCTCGTAGTCTTTTCAATTTCTGGATCGAACAAGAATGCAAGATTTCCTGAAATAGATCTTAAGGAGTAGACTGTGACAGATTCTTGTATATTGAAATTCCGAGCACAATCGTGCCCAGAAAATGTGTTTGACCTAGAGAAAGAATAAAGAAACATAATTAAAAATATGAATGAATTGAGATTTTAAAATTGAAATTGCAGTACGAAAGTAAATAGAATTGAGAGAAAGGGGTTTTTCGATTACAAGAATTCCAGCCTCTGATTATCTTGATTCTTCCTTGGTTCAATCATAGGCTTTTAGATGGTTTTTCTCGTGACCGAATAAGCCTGTTATAATTGAAGAGGATGCCTACGACCACCAGCTCTAATTATAGCTTTGTGATTTTAGAGGAGTCTGACTTTAGCCAACTGTCACTCCAGTAGGATTGTCTTACACTAGATCATCTCTTCTCAATGACGAATGTCATGCCATTTTGTCTCTTTAGCTCGATAACCTCTGTCGCAGTAAGTTAGAGAACCGATTGTGCAACCTTCTCAAAACATACAAAGTGGCCATCTTCGCACAATATGAAAATATTACTTTTGAAAGGATATGGACGGAAGCGTCAGTCCCGTAATGCGAAGAAGTTATGAATACTCGGTTGAGAAGGGTTAAGTGTGGGTTCTAAGCCAAATAAACCTTTTTGAGGAATTTTGATAACCTTCGGCTAGATGAGTTTCAGTTGCTCATGCTTTTTGGAAAAATACACAAGCTTATAGAAATAGAATTTTTATTGAAAGAAACGACTAAGATTTTGGGAGATGGAGAATTTTATAGAAAATTGAAAGTCAATAATTCATATCACTCCATCCCCTATTTATAATACATGAAAATCCCTAGTTGAATCCAATTTAAACTCTAAAAAGATCATTAAAATTAAATCTAAACAATAATTCGCTAGTTGAATCCAAATTAAACTCTAAATTATAATGCTTAAAAGATAATTTAAAATTAAATATAAACAATATCATAATAATCTTAAATAATAATCATAAAAATAGAATTTAAATTTAAACAAAGTCTTATGTCCGAGAAATCTCTTCCCAAGTCTTCCACACTTTTGCATTTTCGACACTTTTTCGTCCATATTCACGCTTTTTGACTCAATTTTTTTTGTCTTCAATTTAATCCCTACAAAATAAAAGAACCATAAAAAACCAAATTAATAGGATCATATTCAATATATATATATAATTAATATATAAAAATATGTCAGTTTTAAGTATTATCAAGAATACAAGCTCCAACAACCTAACTTACCACTGAGGAAGCCCAACAACCTCAACCATGCTCTCCAAGCAAAATATTCAACCTCCAATACTCTCCACTGGAAGAGATGTAAATAACAAGCTTTTAAGTAAAAAAAATTATTTAATCATATTTTTACTGTTTGAATATAGAAAAGGATAAAACCTTATTAAAATCCTTTTGCTATCTTAATTTCGTAAAATAAATTTAGTTTACGCTACTAATTTTAGTTGATTTTTTGGCAAGCCATTTGCTACATAATGAAAATAAAATAAAAGGGATATAAATGTATCCCAAAAACGATAATATGAAATAAACATAAATGATTAAAGTGTAATATTTTAAACATAAGTAATTAAAATATAATATGAAATAAATAAAAGTGATTATTTTTGTGTTTACCCCTTCATTTATGACATCAATTTTAATTTTATTAATTTCTTGGAAAGATCATGAATACGTTTAAGGATCCAATCATTCATGCGCAATTATTATATAATACGACTTAATAATTTAGAAATTAAATTATAATTAATATATAATTTTATTTATATATTGATATGATTACATGATAATTTATATTCATATTTTTTTAATCCTTTGATAATGCACACATATTTTGCACACATAAATACTCGAACCCGAACTTCCTAAAAGAAACATCATTTTTTTTTTACTGGAACCACTCGTTGAGAAGAATTAATATAATTATTAAATAAGTTAGTAATTTCTTATTCTTAACAAAACGTGTTTCAACTCCCATATTTCAAAATATTATAACAATTATGATGTGAACCAAACTATTACCTAATATTATAATATAAATAATATATTATATCATTTTTTTTTCAAATTATTACATAATATGTTTTTTTTCCATACAAAATAAATATATTGTATTATATTAGCTGTATATGTATTGCCATTTCAATTATAACACAAGAACAACCACAATCATTGAAATCAAAGGCTATATAAAGCCTCACCCCTGGCTTAGTTTTCCTCATACTTCAACTTATACCATCTCATTACTTCCCTCGTTCATTTAAGTATGCAAGACCTCCAAGTTCTTTTCCTGTCTTCTATTATTTTTTTTCTTTTTTATATTGGTTTTATCTAAATGTTAAATTGATGTTGTGCAGAAGCATGTCTTCACCAATTAGGATTCTATTGCTGGGTTTTTTGTTTATGGCCTCTGGAACAATGGCAGCTCCACCTAGAACGCCAATAGCAGTTCCATTCGGGAGGAATTATGTGCCTACATGGGCTTTTGATCACATCAAATACTACAATGGAGGCTTCGAGATTGAGCTCTACCTTGACAAATATGCTGGTACTGGTTTCCAGTCAAAAGGATCTTACTTGTTTGGACATTTTAATATGCAAATAAAGCTAGTTCCCGGGACTCTGCTGAAACTATTACTGCCTTCTATGTGAGTATAATTGTTGCCCCACTGCTTGATGGATACAACTTAATTCTCTGCAAGTAAAGCTTAAAATTTGTTGAATTGATCTCTTGTCTTGCAGTTATCTTCTCAAAATTCGGAGCATGACGAGATAGATTTTGAGTTCTTGGGGAACAGAACAGGCCAGCCATACATTTTACAGACAAATGTGTTCACTGGAGGAAAGGGTGACAGAGAACAGAAGATTTATCTTTGGTTTGACCCAACAAAAGCCTACCATTCCTACTCTGTGCTCTGGAACTCCTATCAGATTGTGTCAGTCTCTCATTTCCTACTCATCTAATCTCAAGTTTTGGTGATCTTTCAGGGTTTTTTTTTTTTTCTTTGGTTATCATTAAATACTTTTAGAGTGGTTGGCATACTTCTATGACCTGCAATGGGACTTGACAAAGCTTTCAACTTGAAAGCAATTTTTCTTAATCATTTCTAAACTAGTATTTCAAAACATATGGACAGATTCTTTGTCGACGACGTACCAATAAGAGTGTTTAAGAATTGCAAAGATTTGGGAGTGAGATTCCCATTCAACCAGCCAATGAAGATATACTCGAGCCTGTGGAATACAGATGACTGGGCAACTAGGGGTGGACTGGAGAAGACCGATTGGTCCAAAGCCCCTTTTATAGCTGCCTACAAGGGCTTCCACATTGACGGGTGCGAGTCATCGGTGGAAGCCAAGTTCTGTGCCACCCAGGGGAAGCGGCGGTGGGACTAAAAGGAGTTCCAGGACCTTGATTCTTATCAGTGGAGGAGGCTCGCTTGGGTTCGCAACTGGTTCACCATCTACAACTATTGTAGTGATAGGGTCAGATTCCCCACCATGCATCCCGAGTGCAAGAGAGATAGGGACATCTAATAATTTAATTTCAATTAAAACTCATCTCCACAATCAACATTTTATATCCCTTATTGCCACTACTATAAACATGGGGTCATTTTTTTCGAGCTTCATCGTTTGGAGGCTTTCTGTGTTGATATTAATTCCATTTTCATGTAATTTATTCCAGCAATTTATTATCATGATAATGATAATACTAAGCTTATACTATTTTTGTGCACGATGAATTAATTTATCAATAATCAAGAATTAATATAATATTTTTATTTATTTTGAAGAGAAATATTTCATTTTATAATTACAATATATGTATAACCACTACGTTGAAAAATTGTTGACATAAAGCATTTTATTTAAATCTATATAATTAATTTAATGTTATGCAAAGTAATAAATTTGTCCATATTTTGTTTGTTGCGTCTCTTCTCAACAGCTAGTCGTGGAAGCTTTTAAACGTAAGCTCTTTGATCCAACTTTTCATTCGCATTCAATTACAGCTCATAGACCAGAAGTGTTAGAAGAACGAGCAAAAATAGTCCTTCAGAGTTCAATGGTTATTTTGGCTTTTCTCTAAGACATAAAAATAAATTTAAATATTTATTTTAATTGGGCCCTACTCTACTATTGAAAGTCAATTGACTTTTAACATCTATTGTTAATGTAATGTTATTTTATTTTATATATCACATTAATAAATAATTTATAAATAATTAAAATATTCAAATATTTAAAAAATTCAAAAATAAAATTTATAATTCCAAAAAAATATGAGAAAGGATCTTCAAAATTGAGAAAAATATAAAAATTCAAAAAATTATAAGATATTTTTAAATTTTCTATAAAATCTAAAAAGAATATATATACAATTTAAAAAAAAAGTTTAAAAGTTCAAAAATTTTAAAATTTCACAAAAAATTATGTCTAAATAAAATATATTCAAAAAAATAATTTTTTTTTCTTTTTGGTTAGTATTTAGTACATTGAGAGTGTCGTTTTTTATTCTACAAACAACTTTAAATACATATATTTTTAAATATTTTACTATACCCTTATAAGATACTAGTCAATTATCTTACTTGTGGAGTAGAGATGCTCGTGAGTCAGATCTAATAATGATATTAATATTTTTTGCTCAAGTCTTTGTTGACCCGAAATATAGTTTTAAAATTTTACTTAAATTTACCTTTATTTACAAAATATTAACTCAAACTTATTTTAGGCACATTCATATTATTTTTTAAAAATATTTATATTATATTATTTTAATATTTAATAATTTTATATTTATTTTTTTATGAAAAAATCTGATGAGTACATTAGTAAAGGGTGAAAAATAAAAAACAAAGTCTATTGTACCTTTCCAGCTGTCAACCAAATATAGGTATAAGCCTGTCCGTGCAATAAATAAGATTAAAGGAAAAAACTGACGCTTAATTAAAACTTATCCCTAGGTAAACTTAAACATCCTTGACGCCCTAAGGAAGAAACAAAAAAACGAAAAGAAATACACCCATTTCCTAAATCAACTCTGAAAGAAACGAAAAAAACCTTCACCCTTTCTTATCAGAAACACCCTCTCATCACCAGGTAATCTATCTGTGCGCATCTGGCTTTCAATTCTTCCGATCATTTCTTTATGCACAATACTATCGCCAGTCCCACACCCAAACTAAGCTACATAGGAGGCCTTTCTTAGTACTTTCCTCCAGTCTCAGCAAACTTTAAACCCACTCACTTTATCTTATTCCTTCTCGTTTGTCAGCGATCAGAATGTCATCCAGTTCTACCGGGGCTTCTTCAATCCAGTACCTCGGACCATCAGATAGCCGCCCCCATGCTGCCATTTGATGAGCAGCTTTGTTCGCCGATCGCCTGACAAACAGAAAAGATGAGTACCAAAATCTTTGCTTTTGGGCCTTTATTTCTTCTATGATGGTGCTTATTGCAGATCTATCTGTTTCTTCCATATTAATCTTTTTGATGATGGTTAATGCGTCTCCCTCAATGTAGACATCACAAAGCCCTAGCTCGATCGCAAATCGAATCGTTTCTAGGCATGCCAATGCTTTAGCTGTGGTCGGATCTATTACTCCATCAAACGGGTAAACACTCGAGCCCATTAACATACCTTCGCTATTTCGTAATATAGACCCTGTTACTGCATGTTTCATCTGGGCAACATAAGAGGCGTCGAAGTTTGCCTTTATTATCTCCCCAGTCGGAGCCATCCATCGGGCCTCCTTTTCGTCATTTCTGTATTTTAGGCATGAACCTAGCAATGTGATATCTGATTTGTATGCTAAAATGAAACTTACTATCCCTTGCACTGTATCTCTCTGACCATCATGTAAAAGTTTATTTCTGCAATACCGTAATGCCCAAAATACTATTGCTAGAGTTGTACACTGATCATCATTGAGATTACTGTATATTTCTACTAAACTCATCTTCCACTCTTGTTGCATGTTGGTCACTGTTGGATCGATACATACTGCGAGTAAAACTTGTCTGGTAATCTTGCAATCCCAAAACAGATGTGCTGCTATTTCGTCGCCACTTTTGTAGATCGGGCACGTAGCTACTAATTGTATGCGTCTTGTAACTAAGTTAACTAGGAGCAGTAGGTAGTTATTTGCAAATCTCCATAAGTGGATTTGTATTTTTGTAGGGAGTTTGAGTTGCTAGATTCTTGTAAAAAATCTAGTTGTATCTTTTAAATGTGCCCTGTTCTACTTGTTGTGTCCATATTGCTCTTCCTCCACCAACCAATGATAACCTCTTTTGATCGAGTAGACCCTTGTATTGTTGCCTCGTCAAACCATCACATCTGGTTGCAAGGGGTTCATTAATGGGATACAAAGGACTCTGTCTACCTGATCAGGTAATAACAGTTCCCTCACCACCCTTTCCATTTAAAATTCTCTATATCAATTAAATATGCAATAGTTGAATAATTGATGTTAATCCTTTGTGTACTTACCCATCCATCTCCAGGTTTTGGCAGCCAGACATCATTCCAAAGGTTTACCATTCTACCGTTACCAATTCTCCACTCCACACTCGATTCCAATAGCCTTCGAGCACTCGAGATGCTTCCAGGGAAACGAGGGGTAAGCACCTAAACTTGCACTTATGAAGTTTGTTTGTAGATAATAATTAGCTTGAAACACACGCTCAAACTAACTCAATAGATTAGTAATTAGCGTTCAACCATGTTTTGCTAACAAGGGTAAATTCAACTTGATAAGATCTTGAAAGCCAATCCCTTAAAATGATTTAGGAATGCACATAGCTCTTCAATCGCACCAATGAATACCTTCGTTCGTTTTCAAATTGCACCACCAAAACCTACACATCAAATTCTCTCTCTCGAGATAATGAAACAGGTAGTTTAAAACATTGCATTGAATAAGAAGGTATTGCTTGCATAATGGCTTGTAAACCATTCGATGGATAAATTTTGAGTGCTCCATGAGTGTATATTTTTCCCAAATTTTTCTTTTAATTCTAAAAACGCGTGTTTCTTCCTTTTTCCCACAATTGTAGGGAACCTTAAGTATTTTTTGATTTATTTGACGGCTTTATTTTGAGCAGTTGAACAATTTGATCTCTACTCTATACCTCAACGTTACTACTTCAATAAACAAGGGATTTTTTAAAACCTCACAAACATTAATTACTTGCTTAATGGAATTGGCTCTTTTCAGTGTAGCTTTTTCAAATAGAATGTTGTCATTAGCAAAGAACAAGTGCAAAATTGTTAAACCACTTCATCCTTGTTTGACTCTTATCAATTCGTCTCTTTTAGCAAAAACCAGCGGGTTAGAGAATCCTTTTGCATAGAGGATAAATATGTTAGGGCTTAAAGGATCCCTTTGCCTTAGGCTTTAGAGGGTGTAAATTCTTCTTCTTTTCTTCCATTCAAAATCACCAAGTAATAAACACTTCGAACACAACGAAGGATTAAATTGATCCAATCAGAATAAAAACTCAAACATGTCATCATGTCTTGCAAAAACGACCATTCAACTCGATCGTGTGTCTTACTCATGTCAAGTTTTAAAGCAAAATAGTCAACTTTTCCCTTTTTCTTTTCAAGCAAATGCAATACTTCGTTAGTAATAAGAATATTATTCGTAATTTGTCTTCCCAGGACAAAAGCACCTTGGGTTTCCTCATTTTGAAACCTATTAACCAAAACCCTGGAAATAATTTTATAAATTATTGTACATAAATTGATTAGTTTGTATTGTCTCATATTTTTAGGGGCGTCAACTTTAGGAATGAGCACAATGTTGGTTTTATTAATATCATGAATTCGTTTTCCTTTATTTAAGACATTCAGATAAAAATTGGTCACATCACTTTCAATTAAATGTTAAAACTTGTAGAAGAAAAAAAATAGGGAAACCATTATTACTTGTAGCTTTTAAGGGACTCATCTTTTTTACTGTTACAAAAACCTCTTTTGTTGAGAACTTTTTCATCAATTTCACATTTTGGTGCGTTTGAATACACGTTTCAAATTGACTTATTAAAGGCACACTATTTTGAACTATTTTGGGTGAGAGAAGGTTTTGAAAATACCTTGACACTAGCTCGTTTAAGTTCTCCTCTTTTTACTAATTCCTTATTCTCATCTTCTAACGCATGAATTAACTTTTTCTTTCTCCTCTGAGTGGTTACCAAATGAAAGTAGGAAGTATTTTTATCTCTTACCCTAGCCTAATCTGATCTGGATCTTTGTGCCCAATAGAGTTCTTCTTTATCTCCTTCATGTTCAAAGCCAATTTAACCTCTGTAATACTTGTAAGAATCGAGTCTTTTGGGTCCTCATTAAGTTTCTCAAGCTACTCAAGTAATTCTTTTTTCTTTTTACCTCGTTGTCTTTGAATTCCTTTTGCCATTGCTCAAGATGTTTCCTTAGTTTTCTAGGTTTTTGGGTAAAGGTAAAGAACCTTCCTTTCAACCAAGTTTGATTTGATCCTTAAAGCCTTCCTCTAACACCCACTTTGTATTAAATCAAAATAAGTGACTATCATGTCGATTTTTACGTCAATCTCTTCCTTTTGTATTGATCATCCCCAGACAATAATAGAAAAAACCATGTGGCAAGTGGCAAACCGAGTACTCCGGAAAATGCTCCTAACAAGCAAAGTTAGCCATTCCTCTCTCTAGTCTTTCTCTAATATTATAATATTCTAGTGTACCTCTTTCCCAAGTAAACCATTCCCTAGTGAAACTTAGATCGTTAAGTTCACAATCTTTAAGTACCTCTTTAAAGGCTACCATTTACTTTACGTCTCGAGTTCTTTTGCGTTTCTTTTCAAATGAGAATAGAATCTCATTAAAATCTCCTACTACAAGCCATGGGAGATTTATTTCCCTTTTTAATCGTTGAAGGATATTCCACAACTCACTTCTTTGATTTTCCATTGGGGACCCATAAAACTCGATGAACCCTCATACACTTGATCCATCCTTCTCATCAAACTTTATATTTATATGCGTTTTAAAGAAACTCATTATAATATCAATCCCCTCGTTCCACCCAAGGGATAAACCACCTCTTAAACCTTCAGCATAAACATCATTGCAGTTTTTAAAGCTACATTGTTGCCTTATGTTCTCCATTCTCTTGTCACTAACTTTTGTTTCAATTAGGGGTAATATCTTGGGCTTACATTATCTCAGATTATTTTTGAGATGGTTAATCGTTTGTGGTTACTCGAGCCCATAAACATTCCAACTCAAGATGGTCTTAAAGATCTATTTACCATCGAACTAGTGCTCATAACAAGATCAATACATAGATCGATCTCTATTGGAATTTTATTACCCAACTCACCCTTTTGGATCACCCTTTGACGCTTTTTTCCACTCAGACCTTCATACGACATTTTTTTTAAATCATAAACCTTTTCCTTTATGCTTAGCTCCAAATATCTTGAGTTTCGATTATTAACGTAGCTTTGGGCGTTACCTTCGAGATTATTCCCCTGATAACTTTGAAAGGCCACTTTTATTCTTTCTGCAGCATTATTTCTATCCATAGTATCGTTGCATGCCACCACTTTACTTTAACTAATTCCCTCAAGTTGTCTCGAAGCCATCTACTTGATGTTGGGGCCATCCTTCGTGGTGAAGCTCTCAGTGAAATGTCCCAACCATAATCATCTTCTTGAACCTCCCTTACCAACCACAAAGAATAAAAACTTTCACCATGCCCTAACCGACCACATAGGAAACAAAACAATGAAACCTTTTCATATTTAAAGTAGACAAAAGAAGTTTTATCTCGTTCATAAACAATACGTTTCCTTCTTCGTAATGGATTACGTACATCAATTTTAACTTTAATCCGCATAAACTTAACACCTTTTGTAATGATCACCGCATCATAATCTAGAAACTCTTCGGTAAAGTTTCTAAGCTGTCGAGTCATTCCTTTTGACATACATTCGAGCGGGGTTTCATAAACTTGGGCCTAAAAATTGGCAAAAACTATTTGTACTTGTATTGGATTCTCTTTTTTCCAATTTATGGAAAACAATTAAGTGTCGAGTAAAGAACCAGAGCATACCATTGATTACTTCTCGTAAATCTATTTGGTTGTAAAATCTGAATAGCACTTTTTTATCCTCTAACTTAGAGATCGATATTGTTTCAATTGGTTGCTAAAGTTTTGCCAAAACATTCCTTACGGAGGGAAAGTGAACTACACTATTTGTTAAGGCCTTTTCGACCAAACAAAGTTGAAATTCATGTTCAATCTCTTTTATTTCATATTGATCCTTAACTGGTTCGTTTTCCCCCTCAGCTAATCTTAACCTAGCCATCTCTTGGTCCATTCTTGCAGATACTGATTAGAAAAGGATGAAGATATGAAGAGAATAATACACCCAAACAATCTCTTAGATATATTGTGGCCAAAAGAAAGGAAGCAACCTTAAAAAACTGCTAAACATCGCAAACAAGAAGAAAAAACGCAGAAGTTACTAGAGATAAAACCCTAACTTGCGAGAGGCGTAGAGTAAATAGATACAAATTTAAAGTTCATTATATTTTTTATTTATTGAAAGTTTTTATATACTCATCTTAATATTATTTTAAAATGTTTATATTACAGTAATATTATATATTTAGTATAGGTTTATTTTTTTATTGTGTTCTAAATAACATAATATAAAGTATTATAAACATAAAAATGGTTTAGGTTGAGCTTGAACCTTAAATGTTCTAGCCTAACCTTGATCATATTTTAAACAAGCTTAATTTTTTACGTAAACTCATTTTTCAAGTATAATATTTTTGCCCAAATCCTTTTAATTTTTGAGTAAGCTTTCAAGTCTGGACAAGTGACCTAACCTATGAAAAATCTATTGTGGACTCTAAAAATGTGACACACCTCACTGGACATAATGACCAAACTCACGTATTTGATTAAATATTCATTACTAATAACATTCAATATTAACAATGTTTAACATTTCGACCTTTCAATACCATATATCTAAACAATAATAGTTAAAAGTAATTAAACAACAAATACTTAGAAATTCAAAAGTATCATGCAAATTTCTATATGAAATGATGCTTCTATTGATACATGAATAGGTAAATGTTAGTAGAATATATTATAATTAGACAGAAAAATAATATTGCAATGAACTATTGAAACTATAAAAGTTCTATCGATACAATTAGCTTAGATTTGTCGATATCAAATAAGTTTCTACCAATACCAAAAACCATAGTAAGCAAAACTAATTACCTTTAAACTTTTACCAATATCTCACTTCTAACTATCGGTACTAAAATTAATAGAAAGCAAGTTTGACAAGTTTGTCATTTTTCTACTGATACATCTATTAGTATACCGATACTACTTCCATAGTTTTACTAGTAGTCTAAATTCTTATTATCGAAACCAAATAAATCAGTAATTAAAGTTTCAAATCCCTTACACTTTTACTGATACTATGCAACGAAGTACCGATACAACACATATTGTTGCTAAAAATTCAATGCTAATTTCTCATGAGTCTCATTGTTATTTAGAAATCATTACAAGCTTTCTATCTAAACACTATACATTCACATTAAGCATACATCATTCACAAACATGCCTTGAGAACCAATACACAAGTAATAGGTTAAAAAATACTATATTTACCAAAATCATTCATTATACCAAATTCACGACAACAACTTTTACATGTCAATACTTCAAAAGATGCTTAGGCTGAAGTTTTAACGAGAATTATTCCCCAACAAGGTAACTACCAAAACCTCTTATATACATGCCACTTTTAACCATAACCCAAGTTACTCAAAAGTCTATCGAGGATGAAGATGATAATGTGCACTCTTGATTGGATTCAATCGGTGCCAAGATTTCTCGAGACCTACAATCATGAAAATCAAACATGGTATGTCATTTAAGACTTAGTAAGTTCGAAATACAAGTGGTAATGTAATTAAGGTAAACTAATAGCTATAATTCAAGAGTCAAAAACTCATTCTTGGATTACATACACAAAGCATGCTAAGGATAAAGCTTGAATACACCAGCATGAACCTATTAGAAACATAGCGTGAAAACACTAGCATGAAGCCTATTAGGCACATAGTCTGAATACACCGACACAAAGCCTGAATACATCGGCATAAACCCTATTAGGCACATAGCATAAATATTTAGATGTAGTTGTACCACTTCACATAGGTTTATACATATCAACAAGTAATAACCATACATACCAAAACATATAACCCAAAAATGAACAATTACAAAATGAATTTATAATTTATGTAGTAATGAAATGAACTTACCTGCATAATGACGATAAAGGTTTAACGTAGAATTATTTGATAACATTTCCTTTCTCGCGTTTATCAATTGGGGTTCGTTTCTTGATCTAATTAATAAATAATTTAAAGATAAATTAATTACTTTAGCATTTTAGTATAATAATAAACAACTAAACCACATAATTAAATTTTCCATAGATGTTCCTTTAACTTTAAAACAACTTTAATATTTATTACTCTTAATTTATAACTTACAAATCTTACAAGACTCTAATTAATGATCTTTTAGAAGTCTTTTAGACATTTTAAAGTATTCAATTCCAATCTATGAAATTAATAAAATTGTACAAACTATTTCTACCATAATCACTATGAATTATTATCTACTAAATAATTCCTCATTAAATCCTTAAGGTTTGTTCATCCCTCGTACAAAATTTGCTTACACAAATAGTACCCAGCACATAACTTCCTATACTTCCCACGTTATTTGTGAATTTACCAATACACTATCTTATTTTTCACATTTTAACTAATTAGTCCTTAACTCTAATTTTTCCTAAATTCTTTTCTCAACCAATTACTTTATTCAATCATCCCCTTAATAATCTAAAAGAAGAGCTTCAAACATACCATAACTCAACAATGGCAGTTATTTCAATAATTAGAATTTTCATGCATTAAACCATGAACTAAATAAATCTCGCTAACCCAATCACATAAATACCAAAATTACAGAAAATGGAACCAAAAATCACCTACATGCAATCACTTGAACAATTGAACCTTAAGCTCTCTTCTGTAAAGGTTTCTTTTACTTTTAAGTGGGAAGAACCCACACAAGAAGAAAATGATGGTTTTGCCTTTATTTCTTTCTTTGTTTTTGATTACTAATTTACTAACTTACCTTTATAAAATCTATATAATTATTCAACTCTTAACCAAGCAATTCCATTAACTTAATACATGTTAAATTACTCTTTTATGTCCTTTACTATTTTGTCTTCCTTGAGTAATTACTAAATATTATTTTAACAACTACTAATTATAGCACCAAATTTTTTACTTTCCCAATTTTAGTACATTATACTAATGCATCATCTACCATATAAATCCATATACGAAATACCTTATACGACCTTAGTAGCATAATTTAAATAATAAAATTAACTTGCAAAATGCAATTTGATTTCAAAATTATGCTTCAGTTACCCTTAAAAATAGGTTATTACAATTCTCTCCCTCTTAAGGACTTTTTGTCCTCGAAAGTATTACCAGAAAAGAGATTTGGGTATTGCGACCTCACGGATTCTTCTGTTTCCCATGTAGCCTCTTTTATTTCATGTTTTATGCCATAATACTTTTAACCAATTCAACCTTTTTGTTTCTTAACTCTTTCACTTCCCTTGCTAATACTTTGATAGGTTCCTCATCGTAGGTTAAATCAAGTTGTAATTCAATATCTTCCACTGACAACATGTGTGAGGGATTTGATCTATAACGAGGAAGCATAGAAACATGAAATACATTATGTATTTTGTCAAGCTCAAGAGGTAAAGTCAAACGATAGCCATTGGGCTAATTTTCTTTAAAACTTCATAAGGTCCGATGAATTTAGGACTAAATTTCCTTTTGCATCCAAAATGCAATACCTTTCACCAAGGTGAGAGCTTCAGAAAAACCTTTTCGCATACAGAGAATTCAATATACTTACGCTTTAAATTTGCAAAAGATTTCTGACGAGCAGAGGTAGCTTTCAAATTATCCCTAATGGTTTTCGCCATATCTTTCGTGTCACGAATCAAATCAACTCCCTCAATCTTCATTTCTTTCAATTCTATCCAATACAATGGATTTCTACATTTACGTCCGTATAAAGCTTCATACGATGCAATCTTTAAGATCATTTGATAGCTATTATTGTAGTCAAATTCAATCAGCGGTAGGTATTTCTCCCAGCTGCCTTCAAATTCAATTATGCAGCCACGTAGAATATCTTCTAATACTTGAATTACTCGCTTTAACTGGTCATCGGTTTAAGGATGGAACGTAGTGTTAAACTTTAACTTAGTGCCAAAGCTACTTGAAACACATTCCAAAATCTGGAAGTAAATCTTGAATCACGATCTGAAATAATCAATAATGGAACACCGTGCAATCTAACAACCCCATGACATGTATAGTTCATCCAACTTTTCCAGCGAATAATTCATTCGTATTGGAATAAAATGTGCTGTTTTCGTCAAACGATGTACCACAACCTATATAGCATCCTTTTTCGGGGATGTTGGTAATCCGATATAAAATCCATTGTGACATGCTCCTACTTCCAATCCGGTATCATAATTGGTTGCAATAGCGCGGACAAAACTTGATGTCTAGCTTTTACTTGCTAACATACAAGGCAGTTGGATACAAATTTAGAAATTTCCCTCTTCATTTTTGCCCACCAATAAAATTATTTTAAATCATAGTACATCTTCGTACTACCAGGATGAATAGAGTACATACTATTGTGATCTTCTGATAGTAAGTTCTACTTCAACTGAGCATCATTTGACATGAACAAACATTTACGATAATACAAGTTATTATCCTTAATGATTTGAAATTCAAAAACTTGACCATTTTCCACCAATTTCTTTTTGGGTATAACATTGGAATCCACAAGTTGCAACTCATGAATATCACGCAGAAACAACGGTCTAACTTTGAGTTTGACTAAAATAGAATTATCATTTTCCATACACAACTGTACATTTATCATTTGAAGTGCAAAGAGACTTTTATGACTTAACGCGTCAGCGACTACGTTAGCTTTACCCGGGTGGTAATCAATCACAATCTCATAATCTTTTAACAATTCTAATCATCTTCGCTGCCTCAAATTTAATTCGTTTTGTGTCATCAAATATTTAAAACTTTTATGATTTGTGAACACGTGTCATTTCTCCTTATATAAATAATGACGCCAAATTTTCAATGCGAACACGATAACTAACTCAAGATCATGAGTAGGGTAATTCTTTTCATGAGGCTTAAGTTGTCGGGGAGCATACGTAATAACCTTTCCCTCTTGCATCAATACATAACCTAGGTCACTTAAAGAGGCATAACTAAAAATGACAAATTCCTTTCCTGACTCGGGTTGTATCAAAATCGAGGCCTCTGTTAACATATTCTTTAGTTAATCAAAACTCTCTTGACACTTTTTTGAGCAATTGAAGCTAAAATCTTTATATAACAATCTCGTCATTGGTAGAGTTACGATCGAGAAATTCTTAACAAATCTCCGGTAGTAACCAGCTAATCCCAATAAACTTCGTATTTTCGACACGTTTCGTGGGGGTTTCCAATCCAAAATAGCAGAAATCTTGATCGGATCTACTCGTACCCCTTCTCTCGAAATCACATGATCGAGAAATCTCACTTTCGAAAGCCAAAACTCACATTTGTTAAACTTAGCATAGAATTTCTTCTCTCGTAACATTTGTAATACGATCTTCAAGTGTTGAGCATGCTCTTTTTTATTCTTGGAATAAATCAAAATGTCATAAATAAATACAATGATAAACCTATCTTAGGGTGGCTAAAATAGCTGATTCATTAAATCCATGAATACCGTTGGAATATTTTTTAACCCAAAAGGCATGACTAGAAACTCGTAATGTCCGTAACGTATCTTGAATGTTGTGTTTGGTATATCAACATCCTTAACTAGTAGTTGATAGTAGCTTGATCTGAGATCAATTTTTGAAAACACAGTAGCTCTTTTCAATTGATCGAACAAATCATCAATTCGCGACAAGGGATACTTGTTCTTAATCGTGACTTTATTTAGTTGTCGGTAGTCAATACACAACCTCATTTATCCATCCTTTTTCTTTTTGAACAACATAGGTGCGCCCTACGGGGATATACTAGACCTGACGAAGCCCCTATCCAATAACTCTTACAACTATACCTTAAGTTCCTCAAGTTTCATTGGAGTTATTCAATACGGAGCGATCAAAATTGTAATACCGAATACTAACTAAATAACAAATTCAACCTCTCGCTCAGGTGGTAGCCCAAGTAATTCTTTGGGAAAAACATCAGTGAACTCGCATACTGTAGGCACTTAACTGACATCTTTCTCTGCTACCTTAGTATCCAAGAGATACATTAAAAATGCATGGGAACCCTTACGAGCTAGTTTTTGTGCGCGCAAAGCTGAGATCAAATTTGATACACAATTAGACTTAGTCGATATAATTGAAATAATTTTAGTATTCAAACTCCTCAAATCCATCTTTCTTCATCGACAATCGCAACAACATCGGGGGCTGAGGCTTTTTTTCGTGCACGAATGGCATAGCTCTGCCAAGAGCTTTAACCTTCGACCTAGTGGTCATATCTCTAGAAACATTTTTGTTTATCTTAGTTGTATTGTTGTTCCTAGAGTGTTTACCTCGGGGAGTAGCTACCAATCTCTCGCGTTGCGCGTTATTAGGGTCATTACGATTAGGATAATCCTTTTTGATATGATCAGGAGATCCACAAATAAAACATGCCTCATTCTTAACTCTACACAATCCAAAGTGAAGTCTGCCACACTGCTTGCACTTTACTCGGTTGATATTTCGCACATTGACCACACTGGGCACTAAAGGAGTCGAAGCTCTTGTGTTACTTGGGTTCACTTGGCTTCTTCCATGGTACTCGGATGGTGCATTAAACAAACTGCTCGAGTCTTTCACTTCTTTTGTGGTGATCCTGAGAAACTTTGTCCTGAAGCGTTTACCAAAATCACGAGTCCTCACCTCATTTCTCCTTTTGCTAGAACAAATTTCTTCCATCTTTTGCTAGCTCTCGAATCCCTAAAGCTTCGATTAGCATTCTAATTTCATCATTCAATCCATCTTCAAAATGTATACATAAGGTCTCTTCTATGGGCACAATCTCACGTTCGAACTTGCTAAGTTGAACAAACTATTTCTCATACTCTACCACGGACTTGTTTCCTTTCTTCAATTCAAGGAACTCTTTCTTCTTCCGCTCTAAATACCTTTTTTTCACATACTTACGAAACTTGGATTTAAAGAACTCCAGTTGACCTTTACTTTCGGAACCATAGATGTTAGAGTGGGCCATCAGTGGAAAGCTTTTTCCTTCAGAAGTGATACGGTACAATGTAAGCAATCTTCAGGAGGGCACAACATCTTGTCAAGTATTTTTTGAGTATGTTCTTACCAGTACTCAGCTTTGGTAAGATCATCATAAACATTCTCACTAAATTTCATTGCCCCACATTTTTTCACTTTATCGATAAAGATCTTACGATCATAACGGTGAGACGATCCTTGAGGTCGTAAAGGAGTAGGTTGGTTTGATGCGTTTACCTTTAAGTATGCGTCATACATATCATGCATCATTTGGAGGAATGCATTCGGTGTAACATTTTTGGGCATTTGAGTTCCCTTTTCATTTTATGTACTTTCTTCCCCTGTAACTAGAGTATAACTTTCGATCTCATCAGAATCTGTTTGATTGGATCCCGACAACATCTTTTATCTAAATAAAACATTTAAAATTGATAGAGTAACCACATTATCATCGGTTATAAAGTGGCATGTATATTTATATTAACACTTGCTACGTTGTGTCTTAGAATCGATTAAACCGTAGCTCTGATGCCAATAATTGTGACACCCCTAACCTGACATAATGACCAAACTAACGTATTTGAATAAATCTTCATAACAAATAACATTCATTATTATTAATATTTAACATTTCGACCTTTCAATATCATATATCTGAATAATAAGACTTAAAAATAATTAAACAACAAATGCTTGAAATTCAAGACCATGCAAATTTCTATATGAAATGATGCTTCTACCGATACATGAACAGGTAAGTGGGTAGAATACACGATAATTAAACAAAAAAATAAAATTGCAATGAACTATCGAAACTATAAAAGTTCTACCGATATAATTATCCTAGATCTATCGAGATCAAATAAGTTTCTATCGATACCTAAAACCATAGTAAGTAGAACTACTTACTCTGTAGACTTCTATCGATACATCACTTCTTACTATCGGTACTAAAATTAACAAAGAGCAAGTTTGACAAGTTTGACATTTTTCTATCGATACATCTCTTAGTAAATCGATACTACTTCCATAGTTCTACCAGTAGTTTAAATTCCAACTACCGAAACCAAATAAGTTAGTAATTAAAGTTTAAAATCCCCTGCACTTCTACTGATACTATGCAACGAAGTTCCGATACAACACAGATTGCTGTTAAAAGTTCAATGCTAATTTCTCCTCAGTGTTATTATTATTCATAAATCATTACAAGCTATCTATCTAAATACATATACATTCACATTAAGCTTACATCATTCACAAACATACCTTAACAACCAATACAAAGTAATAGGTTAAAAAAATACTATATTTACCAAAATCATTCATTATACCAAATTCACATTAAAACTTTTACATGTCAATACTTTAAAAGATGCTTAGGCTGAAATAGTAGTAAGAACTATTCCTCAACAAGGTAACTACCAAAACATCTTATATACATGACACTCTTAAACTCAAAACAAGTTACTCAAAAGTCTTCTGAGGATGAAGATGATAATGTGCACTCTTGACTGGATCCAATAGATCCCAAGATTCCTTTAGATTTACAATCATTAAAATCAAATGTGGTAAGTCATTTAAGACTTAGTAAGTTCGAAATACGAGTGGTAATATAATTAAGGTAAATTAACGGCTATAATTCAAGAGTCAAAAATCATTCTTGGATTACTGACACATAGCCCGAATACATAGGCATGAAGCCTACTAGACACATAGCTTGAAAACAATAGCGTGAAGCCTACTAGGCACATACCATGAGCAAGCCTATTAGGGACATAGCCTGACCAAGCCTATTAGGCACATAGCCTAAATACATCGAGACAAAGCTTACTAGGCACATACCCTAAATATTTAGATGCAATTGTACCAATCCTCATAAGTTTATACATATCAACAAGTAATAACCATACATACCAAAACATATAACCCAACAATGAATAATTACAAAATGAATTTATAATTTACATAATAATGAAACGAACTTACCTGTATAATGATGATAAAGGTTTAACGTAGAATTATTTGATAATCTTTCCCTTCCCGCGTTTATCAATTGTGGTGTCCGTTTCTTGATCTAATTAATAAATAATTTAAAGATAAATTAATTACTCTAGCATTTTAGTATAATAATAAACAACTAAACCGCATAACTAAATTTTCCATAGAGGTTCCTTAAACTTTAAAACAACTTTAATGATTATTCCTCTTAATTTATAACTTACAAATCTCACAAGACTCTAATTAATGATCTTCTAGAAGTCTTTGAGACATTTTAAAGTATTCAATTCTACTCTATGAAATTAATAAAATTGTGCAAACTATTTCTACCATAATCACTATGAATTATTATTTACCAAATAATTCCTCATTAAATCCCTAAGGTTTGTTCATCCCTTGTACAAAATTTGCTTACACAAATACTACCCAGGACATAACTTCTTATGCTGCCTACGCCATTTGTGAATTTACCAATACACTATCTTATTTTTCAAATTTTAACTAATTAATCCATAACTTCAATTTTTCCTAAATTCTTTTCTCAACCAACCACTTTATTCAATCATCACCCTAATAATCTAGATGAAGAGCTTCAAACATACCACAACTCAACAATGGCAGCCACTTCAATAATTAGAATTTTCATGCATTAAACCTTGAAGTAAATAATTTTCAAACAAATCACATAAATACCAAAATTACAGAAAATGGAACCAAGAATTACATATATGCAACCAACCGAACCTCAAGCTCTCCTCTCTAATGGTTTCTTTTACTTTTCGGTGGAAACAACCCAAACAAGAAGAAGAAAATGATGAGTTTTGCCTTATTTCTTTGTTTTTAATTACTAATTTACTAACTTGCCCTTGTAATATCTATATAATTATTTATCTCTTAACTAAGCAATTCCAGCAACTGAATACATGTCAAATTACTCTTTATGTCCATTACTATTTTGTCTTCCTTGAGTAATTATTAAATGTTATTTTAATAACTACCAATTATAACACCAAATTTTCTACTTTCCCAATTTACTACATTATACTAATGCATCCTTTACCATATAAATCCATATACGAAATACCTTATACGACCTTACTAGCATAATTTAAATAATAAAATTAACTTGCGAAATGCAATTTGATTTCAAAACTATGCTCCCGGTATCCTTGAGAACAGGGTATTACAAAAAACTTCACTAATCGCGTACCAAATATAATTCTTTTATTTTAATAATATATAATTCATTACATCTCGATTATATATATTTGTTTTTAATGAGTGATCATTCCAACCAACCTTATCATTTTAATTGGCATTGTTGTCGATATAGGAGGTCATGGGTTCAAGTGTGTTGAAGCACATTATTTTCTTATAATGAGATTGTTAAAAAAAGTTTTTTTCCTTTTTACTTTTAAGAATATTTTCTTATAATTTTTATTTATGATTTTTTAAATTTTTATAATTTTTCAACTATTTTTAACCTAACATGTAACACCCTTAACCTGTCTTCGACGTCAGATTAGAGTTAAGGAGCATTACTAATTAATTCACACATTAAATTTCGTATAATCGTAATAATTCAGCTTAAATCATACATTACCATTTTTCATAACAAACCTATGCATTTGAACTTAAATTATAATTTTGAAGCCTTAAAATACATTAAAAATAGTTTAGAATCAATTCAAATAACAATTTTACCATACATTAAAATACACTAAAAAAACATCCCAAGACATGACACATTCAACCATTTAACTCTACATACAATCCCCTGTATAAAGTCATATTATAACGACATACCAAACATCAACCTATCAATCATTTATAAATTCTAACATGAATATGCCAAGCCATTTTAACCTTAATCACAACTAACATAATATATTTCATATCATGATCATATCCACAAATTTAGTTTAATTTCTAACAATTATATCAATCAAAATTCATCATTCAATATCAACCCAACTAGCATATCTCAAGGCTTATCATATAATCAACAAATACCAAGCAAGCATATATGGCCTTAATTCATAGCATAACAACCATTTCTTATGACATGCCATATAAGTCAAGAATGTTTACAAAATCTATCAAAAAGTCATTGTGATAGTGTGATTCTTTGAGGTTGATCCAATCTTCTATCTACAAAATTAACTCTACAAGACAAGGAACAAAACACAAGCAAGCTTACAAAAGCTTAGAAAGTTCACAACATTAACAATAAATCACACCAAACAACTTAATAATCAACTATAAGAAATAACAATCATATCCCTACCAAACAAAATTCAAAACCGTCGAGCATTACTACTTGCCAAATATTCAAATTTTTTTTCCAATTTCCATTAAGGCATAATCTCATTTCATTATTAATAATATATAGCTCGTCTGAGCTAGTTACAGAATCTTGATTAGTTCGCGATGTTGCTTACACAAGTTGATGAGAACTCATATCATGTGCAGGGCCTAAGCCATCAATACAGTTTATACCACTTGCTCACGATGCTGCTCACACAAGCTGTTAAGAATTCGCAACGTATGCAAGATCTCAGCTATCACAAGAGTTCGCATAATCAGAGTTCAATATCCATCCAGAATTCACTGAGTCACGATGCTGCGCACAAAAGTTGTCGAGAATCCATAACCTATGTAAGATCTTCCCCATCGTGTTGGTTCAGAGCATCGGCCCAAGGCTTGACAATTCGTTACTTTATTCATTTCTCAAGCTTCTCAATTTGTAAAGCATACTTTAATTTACTATAGCAACAAATAATGTATATAAATTAATTATTTAAATATATAAATAACAGTAAGAACTTACGGACTAATTTGTAGTTACTATTTAAGTATAGGGACTACTCTGCAAACTTTTCTTTACCGCGATCATCAGCACGTCCTTGATCTAAAATAATAATTTCATTATAATTAACCAAATCAGCAACAACAATTAAATCATTTTATCAAATTATGTCTTTTTTAGCATTTTACAAAATTACCCTCAACTTTTCACTTTTATGAATTTTAGTCCCTAAGATCAAAATACACAATTAAACCAATTTTGTTTAAAAACCCACCCTAGCCATATATTATCCACCCCCATTTCAGCCTATATTTATGATTAATTTGTAACAAATCCTTGGGAGTTTATCACTTTAACAATTTAATCCTTAAATATTAAAATCAATAAAAATTCTTTTACAAAAATAGTCTTAACTAACAACCTAATTAAATAATCTTCCATCAAACTTCAAAAACAACTCAAACAGATCAATGTTAACATTTATAACATTTGAAAGTTTCACAAAATAGTCCTTGAGTTAGCTAGGTCAAGCTAACACAAGCTCAAAAACATAAATATTACTAAAAACGAATGAGAATTACTCACCCGATTGAACACCTAAAGTTGGATGCATGTTTTCCTCTTTTTTCTTAGGGTTTCGATTCTTCAAAACTTAGTGAAGAAGATGCTAAAATTTTCTAATTTGTTTTATCTTAAATTAGCTTGTTTAAGTAATTACAAGTTTACCATTGTTTTACTTCACTTGGAATTTTGACCAAATAAGGGCCACAACTGTCCACTCACCACCCGAAGGCCTAATTACACCTTTAGTCCATTGCCTCTTATTTCAATAACTATTTAATACCTTTTATAATAAGAGCTAACATTTACTATTTTTACGATTTAGTCCTTTTTACTTAATTAACTATGTAACGATAAAATTCCTTGACCAATATTAAATAGATACTAATGTCATTGTAAACCACTGTTTTCGGACTAACACATCGGAGCTGTGGTCTTGAAACTAATGTTTTCGACACCACTGAAAAATAGGCTGTTATAACTCTCCCCCTTAGGAAATTTCGTCTCGAAATTTCTTATCAGTGAACAGGTTCATATATTGTTATCTCATTGAAGCTTCAGTCTCCCATGTATCCTCTTCCACCCTATGACGATTCCATAAGATTTTTACTAATGATACCTTTTTACTTTGGAGTTCTTTTACTTCACGACCCAGAATCTTGATCGGTTCTTCTGAATATGATAAATCTGGTTGTATCTCAACTTCACAAGGAGTAATCACCTGTGATGGATTTGGCTTGTACTGTCTCAACATCGAAACATGAAAAATATTATGAATCTTTTCAAGTTTCGAGGGTAAAGCCAACCTATAAGGTACAGGACCAATTCTTTTTATCATTTCATATGGGCCGATAAACCTTGGACTCAACCTTCCCTTCCTACCAAAATGAAGTACTTTCTTTCACGATGAGACTTTTAGAAATACTCGGTCACCAATTGCAAACTCTATATCCTCTCTTTTTCAGTTTTCATATGACTTTTGTCGATCTGACCCGGCTTTCAAGCAGTCACGAATTACCCAAATTTTAGCTTCTGTCTTACGATCAAATTAATACCAAATAAGTTAGATTCACTCAACTTAGACCAGTAGAGTGGTGTTCTACATTTTCTTCCATATAGAGCCTTAAACGGTCCCAGTTTAATGCTAGATTGGTAGCTGTAATTATATGCAAATTCCACCAACGGTAAATACCTTTCTCAACTACCATTAAACTCAAGTATACAACATCACAACATATCTTCCAAAATCCGTATTACCCATTCTGATTGCCTATCTGTTTGCGAATGATACGTTGTGCTGAAATTAAGTTTAGTACCCAATGCTTCGTGCAGTTTTCCCCAAAACCTCTAAGTGAATCTCGGATATCTGTTAGAGATAATATATATCGGCACTCTATGCAGTCAGACAATCTCTGATACATACAACTTAGCTAGCTTCTCAAGTGAATAATCAGTACGAACAGGAATGAAATGAGTTGACTTTGTCAATTTATCAACAATGACCCATATCGAGTCCTTTTTCTTCTGTGTCATAGGCAATCTTGAAACAAAATCCATCGTAATTCGCTCCCACTTCCATTCAAGAATAGTAACAGGTTGTAATAACCCTGACAGTACTTGATGCTCTGCTTTTACTTACTAGTAAACCAGACATTTAGCTACAAACTCAAATCTCGCGTTTCATACCTGGCCACCAGTACATTCTCTTCAGATCATTAAACATCTTAGTACTACCCGGATGAATGGAGTAAGTACTACTATTAACCTCAAATAAAATGTCTCGCTTAAGCTCCGGATTATTAGGAACACATAACCTATTACGAAAGTACATCATACCATCGTCATTTACAATGAATCTTGTAGTTGAATCACTTTGGATCTATTCACGTTTGGCTAATAACTTCGGCTCATCTTCTTGTAACTTTCGAATTCGCTGAAGAAATAATGGTCTTGCCCTAAGCTCAGCTATAACAGAACCATCACCTTCCAAAGATAAGTGTGCATTCAATGCTCTCAATGCAAACAATGATTTCTGACTCAAGGCATCTACCACCATATTAGCTTTCCCTGGATGATAATCAATAACAATATCATAATCTTTCAGTTACTCTAACCATCGACACTATCTCAGATTTAGCTCCTTTTGAGTCATCAAGTACTTCAAACTTTTATGGTCCGTAAAAATGTGACATTTCTCACCGTAAAGATAGTGACGCCAAATCTTCAATGCAAAAATAATTACAGCTAACTCTAAGTCATGTATCGGATAATTCCTCCCATGAGGTTTCAACTGACACGAAGCATAGGCTATTACTTTCTCGGCTAGCATTAGTACACATCCCAATCCACTAAGTGATGCATTACTATAAACCACAAATTCTTTCCCTGATTCAGGCTGTGTCAGAATTGGAGCTTCTGTCAACATTTTCTTTAACTGATCAAAACTCTGTTGGCATTCATCTGACCAAACAAACTGAATAATTTTCTATAGTAATTTGCTCATCGATAAAACTATTATAGAAAAATTTGTAACAAAGCGACGATAATAACCTGCCAATCCTAAAAAACTGCGTAGCTCAAAAATGTTCTTCCGAGCCTTCTAGTTAATAATAGTAAAAATTTACTTAGATCGACACGTATCCCTTTCGCAGAAGCCACATGTCCAAGGAACTCAACCTCTTGAAGCCAAAACTCACATTTACTGATTTTTGCATACAACTGTTTCTCATGCAGAATCTGTAATATTGTTCTTAAATGTTGAGCATGCTCAGTCTCTAATTTGGAATAGATTAGTATATCATCAATAACACAACCAAAAATCTATCCAATTGAGGCTAAAATACTCGATTAATTAAATCCATAAAAGCATCTTGGGCATTAGTTAATCCAAACAGCATTATTAGAAACTCATAATGTCCATATCGGGTTCGAAAAGCAATCTTCGGTACATCGCTATCTTTTACCTGCATCTGGTAGTATCCCGATCTGAGATCTATCTTGGAAAATACAGTTACAACCTTTAATTGATCGAACAACTCACCAATATGAGGTAACAGATATTTATTCTTTATTGTAACCTTATTCAATTGTCGATAGTATATACACAGTCTTACTGAACCATCCTTCTTCTTCACGAATAGTATTGGTACACCCTAAGGTGATACACTCGGTCGGATAAAACATCTGTCTAGTAATTATTGTAACTGCCCTTTAAGTTTTTTCAACTCAGTTGGTGCCATTCTGTACGATGGGATTGATATCGATGCAGTCTCGGGTATCAAATCAATAACAAATACAACCTCACGCTTAGGTGGCAACATTGGTAACTCTTCAGGAAATACATCTATAAATTTTCTAACAACTAGTACCTGATCCAACTTCGTTCTCGAATCCTGAGTATCCAATATGTAAGTTAAAAATGCCACACAACCGTTATGAATAATTTTCTGTGCAGAAATAGCTGAAACAACTCTGGTTGCACTGTTTAATCTTCCAGAGTCAATTGTAATCAACTCGGCTAATGGACATCTCAAATCAATCCATTTTTTTCTACAGTTAACCACTGCATCATGTAACGATAACCAGTCCATGTCTAATATTACATCAAACTCATGGAAAGGCAATAACATTAGATCTACTGGGAACTCACAGCCCTGAACTTTCAGTGGACATCTACGAGATACTAAATTAACTATTACATTGTGACCCTATGGATTTGTAAATTGAACATCAAACTTAGTTGACTCAACAGGTAAATTTTTATTAGTTGTCAAGGCAATGCAAATATAAGAATGAGTCGACCTAGGATCAATTAAAGCATATATAATAACATCAAAAAGATAGAATATACCAGTAATGAACATCAAATGCGGTAGCCTCCTCTCTGGTTTGGATAGCATACGTCCGTGCAGGTGCTTGGACCTCTGATCGAGTAATCCCAACCTTAGTATCACCTCGATTTCATCCTATGTTACTACTCTGACCAGGGTGTACCTTTTTGTGGTGTAGTTAGGGGCTTTTCACTCCGATCATCCTTTCCTTTCAGTCCTTTTGGACAATTACGCATAAAATGGTCGGTCACCTCGCATCTGAAACATGCGGCCATCTTAAGTCTACACTCATTAGGATGAAATCTACCACAGTGTTCACATGTTGGTTTCGAAGCATTGCAGACACTGGTTACACTATCAATAGGTCAGCTTTGAAATTTTTAACTTAGGCTACTGAGATCTACTTCTACTCGGAAACCCAAACGATACTGTAATGCGATTATCATCTTTTATTTCTTCGGTGGAGGTGCAAAAAATGACCTAGAGGGATTCTTTTGTTGAATTCCCGAGACCTCTTTTCCCTCTGTCTCTTATGGTTGTAAATTTCTTCCATCTTTTATGCTCGATCAGCTAAAACTACAACCTGTCATATCTCTGAGCCACCTATCATCATATTAATTTCATCATTTAATTCGTCTTCAAAATGGATACACATTTCCTCATCTTTCGATAAAATTTATAAGGAATACTTGCTGAGGTATACAAAGTCTCTCTCATACTCAGCTACTAATATATTTTCCTGTCTTAGTTCAAGAAACTCTTTTTTTTTCTGCTCTAGATATCTCTTACTATATATTTATTTTTAACTTCTGTATGAAATAATTCGCAATTCATTCTATCCCTGGATCCAACCGCTATTTGCATTGACTACCAACTATAAGCTTCATCTTTTAGCAATGATACTGCACATCTTAGATAATCTTCTAAAGGACACGCCATCTTATCAAAAACTCGTTGAATGTTTTTTAACCAATATTAAACTCTTGACGTATCGTCTTCAATTGTACCTCGAAATTCTTCCGCCCTATACTTTCTTACTTCATCAACAGAAACACGCCATCTCGATTCAACCACTAGAGGAGGTGAAGGCGATTCAAGGGGCACAACAGGACATATAGTAGGGTGTGCAACAGGGGCTAGAGGTTGCGGAGCCATAAGATTATTTCTCATGAATTCGAAGAACCATAGTTCCATCAAACCAAAGAACATAATCTTTACTTCGTTTTCAGACATCAAGGGAATCAGTATACTATGACTAGCCCTAGAATCAGTAGTCAAAATATTACTGTTTACTTTATTAGTCTCATCTAATTCATTGTCAAACATCTTTAAGATCTACAAGAAAACAAGGGTTAGATCGGGTCAATCAATATCACACTATCATAGGTTATATGACATGTAATTCTATACTTTAATCATGCTACGTTCAATCCGAAAATCGACTAAACCATATCTCTGATACCACTAAATATAACACCTAAACCGTCTCCTCGCCAAATTAAAGTTAAGGAGCATTACTAATCAAATCACACATTAATTCTTATAGAATCATAATAATTCAACTTAAATCATATATTCACATTTTTCATAACAAACCTATGAATTTGAAATTAATTGTGCTTTTGAGGCCTTAAAAATAGTTTAGAATAAATTCATATAACAATTTTACCATACATTAAAATACACTGAAAAACATCCCAAAACATGACACATTCAACCATTTAAGTCCACATATAATCACCTATATAAAGTCATATTATAATGGACATACCAAACATCAACCTATCAATCATTTATAAGTTCTGCCATGAACATTCCAAGCCATTTCAACATTCATCACCACTAACATAATATATTCCATAAAATGATCATATCCACAAATTTAGTTTAATTTCTAACAATCATATCAATCAAAATTCATCATTCAACATCAACCCAACTAGCATATCTTAAGGTCTATTATATAATCACCAAATACCAAGCAAGCATACATGGGCTTAATTCATAGCATAACAATCATTTCCTATTACATGCCATATAATAAGAATGTTAATAAAATCTACCAAAAAGTCCTCGTGATAGTGTGATTCTTTGAGGTTGATCCGATCTTCTGTCTACAAAATGAAATATACAAGACAAGGAACAAAACACAAGTAAGCTTACAAAAGCTTAGTAAGCTTGCAACATTAACAATAAATCACACTAGCCAACTCAATAATTCAATTACAAAAATAACAATCATATCCCTGCCAAACAAAATTCACAATCGTCGAGCATTACTACTTGCCAAATATTCAAAAAAAAATTCGATTTCCAATAAGGCATAATCTCATTTCAATATTAATAATATATCGCTCGTCTGAGTCAGTTATAGAATCTTGACTAGTCTACGATGCTGCTCACACAAGCTTATGAGAACCCACATCATGTACAGGTCCTCAGCCATCGTTACAATCTATATCACTCACTCACGATGTTGCTCACTCAAGTTGTTGAGAATCTGCACCGTATACAAGATCTTAGTCATTGCAAGAGTTCGCATCATCAGAAGTCAATATCCATCCAAAATTCACCGACTCATGATGCTGCTCACACAAGCTGTCGAGAATTCGCTACGTATGCATGATCTCAGCCATCGTGTTGGTTCAGATCACAGGCCCAAGGCCTGACAATTCGTTACTTTATTCATTTCTCAGGTTCTCAATTTCTAAAGCATACTTTAATTTACTATAACAACAAATAATATATAAAAAAAAATTATTTAAATATATAAATAACAGTACGAACTTACCAGATTAATTTGTAACTATATTTAAGTATAGAGACTACTCTACAACATTTTCTTTACTGGAATCGTCAGCACATCCTTGATCTAAAATAATAATTTCATTTTAATTAACTAAACTAGCAACAAAAATTAAATCATTTATCAAATTATGTCTTATTTGACATCTTATTTACGCTTAACTTTTCACTTTCATGAAATTTAGTCCCTAGGCTCAAAATACACAATTAAACCAAATTTGTTTAAAAGCCCATCCTAGCAGTATATTATCAATTCCCATTTCAGCCTATATTTATGATTAATTTACAACAAATACTTGGGAGTTTATCACTTTAACAATTTAATCCCTAAATATTAAAATCATCAAAAATTCTTTTACAAAAATAGTCTTAACTAACAACCCAATTCAATAATCTTCTATCAAATTTCAAAAACAACTCAAACACATCAATGGTAAGATTTATAACATTTGAAAATTTTACAAAATAGTCCCTTGGTTAGCTAGGTCAAGCTAACACGAGCTTAAAAACATAAAAATTACTAAAAACGAATGAGAATTACTCACTCAATTGAACACCCAAAGTTGGTAGAATGCTTCCCTCTTTTTCCTTAGGTTTCGGTTCTTCAGAACTTAGTGAAGAAGATGCTAAAATTTTCTAATTTTTTTTTATCTTAAATTAGCTTATTTAAGTAATTACAAGTTTACCCTAGTTTTACTTCACTTGGAATTTTGACCTAAGTGCCACAACCATCACTCACCACCTTAAAGGCCTAATTACACTTTTAGTCCATTGCTTCTTATTTCAATAACTATTTAATACATTTTATATTAAGAGCTAACATTTGCTATTTTTATGATTTAGTCCTTTTTACTTAATTAACTATTTAAACGATAAAATTCCTTAACCAGTATTTAATATGATACTAATGGCATCGTAAATATTAAATTGTTAATATTTACGGACTGACACATCGAAGTTGTGGTTCCGAAATCACTGTTTCTGACACCATTGAAAAATGGACCGTTATAACATTTAAAATTGTAACATCCCAAAATTAATTATATTATTTTAGCTTATAAAATCAATTATACTAATTATATTAATTTGATTAATAAAAAAATTTTGAAATCAATTTAAGTCAAATTGTTTCATTGATTAATCGACTTAATAGTTAATAAATTAAATTACAATTAATATATAATATTTTTATGTGATTCTTAAACAAGTTGTAAATTATGATTACTTAAAATTTTAAAAACATGGAATCCCATATGATGATCTGATGGTCAACGGTGTTCATCGCTTCAGATGAGGCTTGAATTTGAATTACGTTAATCGCATTTATTGTTCGGACTTTATTTTATTATTATAATTCATAAAAAATAACTTAAAAACATGTTAGAAACTCACATATTTCAAAATGTTAGAACTATTATGATTATGATGCCAACCAAACTATTACCTAATATTATAATATAAATAATATATTCTATATAATTTCAAATAATTACATAATATGTTTTTACTTGTTTTAAATAAAATATATTTTTTAAATATTGTCTTAAAATCGAAAAAAATAAATTAATCTATTAAATTAAAATTTAAAATTAATTAAATCAAGTTGAATTAAACAAATTAAATCGATTTAGATGTATTAATGCTCACCCCAGACGGATAGGTCCGTTCTTGATATTTTTGGAGCTCTAGGCAAAATAATAAATTGGAGTTTTGAATCTTTTAAAAGTTGAAAATAATTTTTTTAGACCACTTAAAAATTGGTAAAAAAAAATTTTGGGCTCTTAAAAGTTAAAAAAATTTTAGACCCTTCAAAAAAAAAATTTGAATCCCTTTCAGCCTTAAATCCTGGACGGCTGCAATTTCAGACGACCCTCAAGGTCGGGCTTGCAGACGAATGAATCTACATGCAAGTGCAAGGCCTTATGTGTTCATCATTATTATTTGTGTTTGTTCTTCTCGACTTTTATTATCTCGTTGTTTGTACGGATCGGTCTCCAATAATTTCATTCATTAATCAGCTTAATAATTAAAAATAAATTATAATTGATATATAATATTTTTATGTAATCCTTAAATAAATTGTAATTCTTGATTACGTGGAAAATATTATTTACTTAAATAATATGTTCAAACTTACATATTTCGAATGTTATAACTATTATGATTATGATGTCAACCAAATTATTACCTAATACTATAATATAAATAATATATGTATTATATATAATTTCAAATAATTACATAATATCTTTTTATTTATTTTAAATAAATATATTTTCAAAATTTCATCTTAAAATCGAAAATAGACCAAATTAATCGATTAAATTAAAATTTAAAATTAATTAAATCAAGCAGAATTAATCAAATTAAATCCGTTTGGACGTATTAATGCTCACCCCAGACGAATGAATCTGCATGCAAGTGCAAGGCCTTCTGTTTCAAACGCGGCTAACTACAAAATTGGCTGGCCTGCACCCACTTGAATCCCAACTCCACGTCAACACATTAATGCATGCATGCCATATGTTTTGGCTTCAACCTCCATCTTTCTTCTTCCTCTGTTCAAACCCCACTCAACTTATTTCAGCCTTATCTTATTAGTATTATTATTATTAAATCGGTGAATATTACGTACAGAGGCGTTTTAGCTTTGAATTTGATAGCGTGATTTTCATATATATCCCTTCAGCTTGGTTTTGTGCATTTTACGATTGATACGAAATGCCTCGTTCCCTTAGTGGAAAGAGATAGGGATAACGTAGAATTACAGTTTCATATAATCTTTTTCTTTGTCATTAAAAAAAGATTATATGAAATTATAATTCCATGTTATTTTTATTTCTTTCCGATAAGGGAATGACAAATAAGATTTTTTTTCCTTATTTTTCAGTTTTTTACTTCTGAAAAAATTCACATTTAACTAAAAATATTAAAAATTGAAAGACAAATTTGATTTATCATTCTCTTAATAAAAAAGTATAAGCATGACATGAAATCACATTTTCATATAATCAATTTTCTTTGCCATCAACCAATCATTACAAGAATATTAAAAATCACACACTAAAATCCATCATCAAATGTTAATTTATTGTTACAAAAGTCTTATTTTAATCACAAAAAGTCGTTGCATGTATCTTTATTTGTCTAAAGCATACACAACGATTTTGTAAATAGAAAAATCGTTTTTATTATGTATTGCAATAATTTTTATCATTTACAAATACATATTTTTAGCAACATTTTAATTTATTCGTCTAAATATGTTTTTGTTATTATAAAATTAGTTGTGACATCTTTAACCCAATGGTAACATTTCAGTTACAAAAACGATATAATTAAATCAAGATTTGATTTTTTGATTTTCTTAAAAATAAAAAAGTGAATTTTGATTTTTTTTTTGTTCGTATGTGCGTTCAAAGCCTTTGTGATGAATTCTTGTACAAACCTATTTCATCTTGCCTTCATCTTCGTTGCCTTTGACCTTGTAATTGGGCCTTGAGGTAGAGTCAATCCATCAACTTTGATGCTTGCATCACAAAAATTGTTACATAACAATAATATATTTATTAGAAAATAAAATTCTCAATAATGTAAATTTAAATGTTATATCTTTTATTTAACAGTATGTAACTGTTGTCAAATAACATTTTTGTGTCGAAATTTTAATTGGTTTTGTATTATATTATAGGACGAATGTCATGACATTGTCATCATGCGGTTTTAGGTGCGAAGTTAAGAGACTATGGTCGCGGGGACCTTGCTTTGACTTTCTCGATTTCTTTACTTCAAGTTTGAGGTTGATGTCACAACATTCACAGGACCAATGTTGCGACATTGACTTTAGAGGGCTTAGAGTTACAACGTCGAAAGTTGAATGTTGCAAATTTTAGGGTAAATTCCTTAGCTAATTGAAAATAGGTAACATCGTGACGTTCATAGTGTAATGACTCTATTTTCAGTGATATCGAAAAATGCGATTTCAGAATTTTGTTTTCATAAATCGAGCTCATAAATAAAAATATTTACAAAGTTATTCTATAGGTAAATTGAATTTTGGATAAGCAATTTAACCAAAATTGTGTTTAATTAAGGTCCAAAGACTAAATTATAAAATCCAATCGCTATGGATTTTTAATTAGAAAATGCAATGAGGACTTAAATTGCAATTAACCATAGGCTTAAAATGACAATTAGACCATAATAAAATGGAATATAGTGGGCGGTTTAGCTTAAAGTGTCATTAACTCAATTAAATTAAGATTTAATTATTAAATCATGTTTTAATAAGTTAATTATTATATATACACGTTAGTGGATGAAAAACAATTATTTTTCATCATCTTCGTCATTCGCTAAAATCAAAAAGAAAGAAAACCTAAGAAACATTTGAAGCTTTCCGCCCTAATTTGGTATGTGAAATTTAGTCATTTTTTGTAATTTTTATATTTTTTGAGGTCATCGAAACTCGATTTAGCTAGCCCATGTATTAATTTGTAAAACTTATAACGTTTTAAAAAGTTTTCATTGATGATTTCTCAAAGTTTTAGCTGTTAATTTGATAGATTTTAAGCTTAGATGTGAAAAAAGATTAAATTGTAAAGCTAATTGATAGTTTCGTGCATTAGAGACTAAACTGAATAAAATGTAAAATTGATTGTATAAATAGGAAATAGGAGGTACCTAATGTGTATTAGCGAAATCGAAATTCAATTTGAAGCTTTAAATTGAAAGTTAGGTTAGTCCCAATTTTTGGGACCAAATGGAATAAATTATAAAATATGTGTGACTTTGTAATTGATTGTGAATTGAGCTGGAATTTAATATTATGTATTCTGGGATTAATATTAGTAGCTAAAGACAATGTGGGAACGTCGAGAAGGAGAGGAAAGACGAAAATCGATAAAGAGTAACTCGAGTGTTCAATTTGTATTTTTATAATTCAAATCACTTCAATTGTTGCATATTTATTTTGTTTTGCATGGTATGATTATGAGGTGAGCTGAAATTGATTGATTGAATTAAATTGATACGATTTTGATTAATTATTGAGATAGAGGATTAAATTGAATAAAATTGAAAATATTATAACTTGATGAAAATATGAAATTGAATTTGACTTGGGTTGATTCATGCTACAATACAGATGAATTGACAATTTGTGAAATTGAGCTATATTCGAAATTGAATAATTGGTTATCCTATTAATTGTTCGGGCAGAGTCGGATATAATTGACATGCCATACTATAGATCGAATATGGGTTACTTCGATTAACTATCGTTCAGTGTTGGGAACAAATTTTACTTTGATTATATCGATGAGCATCGGGCGCAATTTATTGAGTTTGGAATTGTTCGATGAGGCATTGAGTGACAATTTGGTGTGTTGGTTGGATCCGCATATCCGTTCGAGTTTTAGTATGGTTAATAGGGATTTAAATTGTAAAAAATCTGATAACGATATTTGAAATTAATTACAATTTTGAAGATTATGTGAACTAGATTATAAGGATGAAGATTGGTATGAAATGGGACAAATCAATCGATTCGATTCAGAATATAGTATTCTAATATGATACATTCTCAAACTAGTTAAAGGAACATATTTAAATTGAATCATGTGACATATTTATTGAATGTCATATATTAGCTTATCTTACATTTTGATATTTGAATTATAGAAATACTACTAAGTTTATTACTCAGCATACAATTTTGTTTCCCGTTTGCAGGTTAGGTATAACTAGAGATCCTAATCATCGACCTCAGCATCCAATCAACGATCCCGAACTCAGCAAAGTTTGTGTCTTTTTGGCTTTGGTGTTAGTTGGCAATTACCTAATAGGTTAGGTCATTTGGAGTTGGTGACTTAAACAATGATTATAAATGCTTGATATGTATGCGCTTATGCAACTTAAATTGACATAGCTTTATTATGAAATATGTGTAATGGCAATATGTTTATACTATGCCTACAAACCCTTTTCATATATGTTCTATATGATGTGAATGATTGAATGTTTAAGATTTGGTGAAACTAGGTATGAATAGGTTAGTTCTAAATGAATTGTACAAAATGATTAGCATTGGTGAGGATGTTATATGCTTAGTTTGTTATATATGTACATTTCAGATTTCTTATAGTTTGATTACATATGTTATATGAAATGGCAATATGAGTATATTGTAATGAATAAATATGTATAGGTGATATCTAATGAGTAATGAATACTAGGTAAGTTGATGAAAATGTTTGAATGAATAGAGGTATTGGTGGTTAAATCATGATAACATGTGATTTGAAAATGATATTACTTGATATGAAATTCATAGGTATTGTGCAATTGGCAAAAAATAAAGTAGAAATTGACTATATTGGTATTGTTTAAAATGGAAAGTTTTGTCAAATCCCAAATATGGCGGATCCGAGAGAAAGGCAAATAGTTGTGAAAATTATCTGGATTGGCACATTTAGGTGGTTAATCCACCAATTTATAAGCTTCCAACGAAATGATGTTTGGCATATAGAGTATGTCACACCCTAAAATTGGGCTTAAAAGTTTCGAGAGTAAAATAGGAATTTTAGCCTTAGAGTGTTTGAAATTTTGTGACATGGCAAATATGAAGTGTTTTCAAGTATGGTTTTTAGATAATTAAATCAATTTCTAAAAATAAGTTTTAAATATCTTTAATTTTGAAAATAGGACCTATTTGTAAAAGAGTCAAAATTGTGAGTATTTATGTAGTAGTTTTCCCAAAGTTTAAAATTCAACCTAAAAAACCCCCTTCTCCAATTTAACTCACTATAGTTGCTAGTGTCTTGCCGTCCCTTTTATTTCCCTTACTCTCTCATTCAGTTTTTGTTCACCGAACTCTAATCTTTTGATTCCTATCAATATTCAAGCCATAAACCTTCATAATACTTCAAGAAAAACACCCAAAATACTATTAATTTCATCATCTTCCTCAATTGTGGGTTTCTCGGATATGCATTAGAAACTTGTTTTTCTTCCATCTATGGTAACAATTTGTCTTTCTATTAGTTTTAAATGATATCTAAACTTTTGAATCTAATTTATAGACATTAAATTACATGTTTTAAATAAAAATCGAAAATAGGGTCGTTAATGGTGGATACCAGGATTTTGAGTAAAGACTTGGTTTAAAAGTGTTATTCGACTAGTTTTGACATAATTAAAAGGTTTCTAATGTTACTTTGAAGTTTCGTTAAAGATTTCTTGAGTTTTAATGAATTTTCGTCGTAATGGCCATTGTACGTTGAAAAATTTCGATACATTAAAACATATAGTTTTGTGTAGTTTAAAGGTTGGGATTAGCCATAGATGAACATGTAGATGAATGGAATTCATTTTGTGCAAAAAGGTTAAGTGCAGACTGATATATTTGAATTTTAAGTTTTCTATGTCGAAGGTTTCGGTTAAAAAACAACCTAGCTTAGGCTTGTGTTTATGGATTTTTTGAGGTGAGTCTTTGACTGAATATTGTTTGTGTTGTTGTGTAATTTACCTTGTTGAAGCGTCAGAGTCAATAGGACCTTCTACGAGTAGAGATAAGGGCAAAGAAAAGCTTGTTTGAGTTTTCGACTTTCAATAAAAGTGTAATTGGTGAGTGTTTGGAATCACTACTTGTAGACACGATTCAATGCGTTATTTGGGTTTGTAGTAGCCTAAACCCCTACTCTAAATTACAAGTGTAATCTTTCTCGTAATCATATTTAACTTGTTAATTATGTGCTTGTGGAATTATGAAAATATGGTTTGAGATGAGATGTTATTATATGTGTTATGTGCTCATGATTTCTATTATGAAAGTGTATGTTATGAATGCTAAATGAAAGTGATAATACTGTGTTAATGATGCAAATATTTAGTGATAATATGTAGAGTTTGGTAAGTAATATGTATGTTTTACAATAGATATTTTAGCCTTGTGTTTCTTGAGACCATTTGATATAGTTGGCATGCCAAAGGATTATGAGTACTCACTTATATGTACAATGATTGGACATATTTGGAGGGATAAAGGAATGTGAGGTAAGCTCCATTCAATAGGACATGTGAAGAGAAATAATAAAATTGTTAACTATATGCTTCACTTTTTGAGATATGTTCGACTATATGAGTCATGGTGTGTTTGGAGATTCGTATATCCGATGTGTGATGATAGAACTCACATTAATGTTTCATAGCTCAAGTGCCAAATTATCTTTTAAATATGTTGTATGTGTTGTGATATATACATAGAAGTATACATGATTACTATGTAAATGGATTATTAAATAATGCATGAGTAAGTATGACATGAAACTGAAATTGAGATTGTTATGATTATGCTATATGATTATTGGTTAATGCTTGATGAGCTATTTGCATGGTAGATGTTCTAAGTATTCATTGAGCTTGTTGAGCTCACCATCTCCTTTTATATCAATGCAAATCAGTAGCATTTTGTTGTGGGTGGTATGGTTCTGTGGGGCAATCCAAGAAAGTATTTTTTTTAGTAAGTGTTTAATTATTGATCATGTTTTGGGGAATAAGGCAATATGATAGAGTTATATTGATTTTTTCCATGAGAATGTAGATGTTTTTATAGTTTATTGCTTTTAAGATTTATGAGATTTGATGCTTAGTATATCGCACGATTGCTTGGATATGATTCAATGTTTTGAATTGATAATATAGGTGTTTTTGATGATTTTTAGGTGATATAACAGTTGCAAGTTGATTTGGTATAAGTTTGGATGATTAGAATGCTTATAAATGTATTTTTTTGGTTTGGAGTAGAGGTATCGATAATCGGGTTTTAAAAAAATACCTCTGTGATTTTCAAAGTGCAGAAAGTCAATTTTGTGAGTTAATATTGATATTTTATCACGAGTATTGATACTCGGGGTGAAACTATCGATACCTCATTAGCGGTACCGATAATATTCGAAACTTAGGTTTTAAAATGAGAAACAATAGCTAATTCGATATCAATTTTCTAAGCAATATCAATACCACTTGAGAGAATTATCGATACCATTTCTTCAGTATCGAGACCTACGTGAAAATTTTTTAAAATTTGCTAAGAGATCCTAAAGCATGATAATTTGATGTAATAAGTTTGTTTGAAGTATGATTAGTATGTTCTATTGATAATTAACATATGTTTGTCATAAAACTCATATGAATGCCATGACAAAATATGTTTGCATTGTAACACCCTAATTTAATGTAGGGATTAAATTGGTAATTTTGTGAGTTTAATGGTTTATTTGGTAATTTGGAGAAGTTTTGGGACTTAATTGAATTGGGAATAAAATCTTCGGGCCAATTTGGGAGTTTAAGGACTTAATTGTGATGCATGTGAAGTTTTGGGTCTAATTTGGAAACCCTAGAGTTTTTTGTGGGCCTCTGAGCAAACGTCTCATTTTTGTGGGTATTTAAACCCTATTTTCTTATTTTGGCAGACCTTTGCTCTTCCATTTATTTTTGCTTTCTCCCTTAGCTAATTATCTCTCCCAAAATCCTCCCTTCCTCTCATTCCGATCAAGCTTTGATCTACGACTATTCTTCATTCGTGCACCACACCACCTCCATTATTGTGTTCCTTGTCATTGTACGAAAAAAATCCCTCACCCTAACCTTCCATCATCGACGTCGTTATGAGAATGGTGTGGTAGCCGTTTTGATCCTTTCTTTATGCCACTCTCTGTCGTGGTAAGTCGAAGACCCTTTAAATGTTGTGTTGTGGGGTCAAATCATGGCCATTCGTGGTAGTTCCATTGTGGGCGTCGACTCTGCTGGTGTGGGGTTTTTTTAACCTTAAATATTGGTGCTAAATGTTGTGTTAGGTCTAAGGTTGATAGCCCAACAAAGGGATTACCCAAAGCCATGCCTTCACTTAACTTTGAAGCCTATATGGTGACCCAATTCTTAACCTAAATGAACAAACCAAAACCAAACCAAAACAATCAACCCAAACCCCTTTGACCCAATAACCCAAACTGTGTGATGTAACACGTGTGTGAGCCCGACTCGACTCGCTTATGACCCAACTCGAGAGCATTGACTTTGACTCGAATCATTGATCATTGACTTTTTTTGGGAAACCCTAACCTATCATTTTTTATGTCCTTATTTCATTTTCGCTATCCATTTCGTCAAATTCAAACCCGAAAGCCTCGTTTTAGCTTTTTTCTCTTAATTTTGTACTTAGTGTTTATCAAGAGATTAAATTTGAGAATTTGATGTGAGATATTTTGGCATTTAGGTGATTACAACTCCGATGCCGACGACTTACCACCTCCTCCACCTGTTCAGCCTGTTTTTGCACCTGCTTGAGTTACATGTGAGTTTGTTATTTTAGGTTAGTATTGTGATAGTTTTTTATGTAGAATTTGTGCTCGTAGGTATCCAGCTAGACTCGATGCTAGATTTAGGCGTGGGAGATTACCTCCTCGTCATTAGATCTTTAGCATACTCGAGGTGTGTTTCTATTTGTGTCAGATCTTTAGCCTATTCTGTGTTATGGAAATGGTATGATTGTGTTCTGTGTTGTGCTACAGCATGTTGATATTGTCATGCATGCCTATCGGAATGTGGATAATTTAATATAATGTGATTAATATACTGGGGAATATGATATATATATATATATATATATATCATCATGAGATTGAGATTGAGACTGAGATATACATGTTATCATACCATTGTGTGCTCATGGGTTGAGTTTGTACAATGGAAGACATGGTTATCACTCCTTCAAACGGCAAAGAGTAAAACCACACTACGATTAGTGACATTTGGTTGGGGAGGTGTTTTGGGGAACCTCTCCACTGTGTTGGTGTGCAGGTGATTGGGTGCATTGCATTATGCTTGTGTTTGTGTCATATTGAGTTGTATCATGCTTTGTGGTTACTTTACATGCTATGAAAGTATTGTGATATTGTAAATAGGATGTTTGCACTTTAGAGACACACTAGGATCTTTAGCTCATTCCCCCATAGCTTTTATTTCAGATACTTCGGGCATAGGCGACTTAGTACTCGAAGGAATTTTTATTTTTATTTTTATTTTCTTTCCATTTATTAATCAGTATATGTTATTTTAGGGTTTTAGATTATTTTGTTATATTATTTTGAGATTGTAAAGTTAATTTAAATTTGAGTTTTTTATTGTTGTTTAAGTATTTATTGATTGTTCAGTTTAATTATAACTCATAAATATATATGAGTGTTTATGGATTTGAGATTATGTAAGGGTGAAATTTCAATAGTTCCTTTTTGGATCCGATAATATATTATAGGTAGGGTAAAGGGGGTTACACGCATGAAATTTGATAACTAAATTGATGAATATGTCGTGAGACAGTGGTATAGCGTCTTGATACTCGGGCTCGATGACCTGATCAAGTATAGGGTGTTATAGAGTATTTGTCTCAAGAAATATATCAAGATTTAATTCTCGTAATATTCTTTAATTGAATAAGGATATGACAAGTGAATAGTATGCCTAAGAGTTTTGGCTGAATATAACACGCCTATCGATAAGGCTGTAGAGAATTAAACTATCTTTAAGGCCATGCCATATATGAATAATCACCAAAAGGGTATGGTAAGTTTACTCAAACAATGTGCAAGGTGGTTCTATAAAGTGATTGGTTGAGGGTAAACTAAATGATTTGACCGATCAAATAACACCGACATTAGATTTTCTTTTATATTTTCTTTGATTTTTGTAGGAAATTAAAGAAACAACTTCTGAGTGTATTTGACACTTGTCAAGATCCACTAAGAGGTCTTGAGTGTATATATATGGTGCGAAGGGAACATCCAGATGGCTTTTCTTCCTTCAACATTTCTTTTTCATTTTTCTTTCTAAGCTTAAATGTTTTCTTCTTCCTTAATAAGTTGGAAGCCAAGGTTTTTGTGTTAATAAGTAGATATTCCATCTCCTGCTTTAAGCTTAAGTTTATTTTGCACTATTTAAATCTTAGTTACTGTGAACTATTCCTTAAGATACATGTTTGATAATCTCTCTCTTTCAATAATAATGTCAGTGTTTACTCATTTCTTTATGTATGTGTGTCACGTTGAATTCTTTTAAATCACCTATATAGGTAATAGTAACACATGTATGTTTGTTTACCGTGAACTACTAATTTCTACGATCCTTGTATGCTTGTGAATTCGAAATTTCATGCGTACCTTTGTATGCTTGCGAACCCATATATGTATGTGAACCTATAAATTGTACTACGAACCCAAGAGTTGAGTGAACCTATGTTATTGTATGCATATGAACCCTATTAGAGTATGGAAACCCTTGCATGTATAATTCCTTTATTGCGAAACATGTTTGTATGTGCGAACATAATCTAAGTTATTAAGTGTGAACCTATAATGTTTTGTGAAATTGTATTTTTATGAGAACTCTTGTTTAGTTTATTGTGTGTGACTTTAAGAATATCCAAAGATGACATGCGAACCTTCCTCTATGGTTTTGTAAGATCACATGTTTCCCTCTGCGAGTGAATTATTTTAGCTTCTTTATTTTAGCTTAACACATTATTTGCTATTATTAAGTGGTGTGTTGGAGGTTAACTTAGGAGTTAATGAGAGTCACTTTGATAGCTAATGTATCTTGCCAGGTTCTAGTTAATCCTTCTCGATCGGGTTTAGGATGTTACATTGGTTGGTATCAGAGCTAGATTAAAGATAGTTAGGTTCTGCAGTTTTGCTATTCGTAAGGCATGTATGTTTGCCACAATGTGACGAGAAAAAGTTCACCAGTTTTGGCATGGTAGGCTTGCCAGAGTTGAAAAAGGTAAGTTTGTTGTGTGCAAATTTGAAGTGTTTTGTATGCTTGTGTTATTATCTTGGGGTACGATTGAAACAACATTGCATTTTGTTTAGTTATATCTTTTGCAGGACTACATCTCAAATCATCCATCTGCTATTTGTAAATTTAGTATGTTGTGTTACGACAAACTGTGTTCGCAAGTGTGTCTAGTAGTCTAGATACCTAATTAAGATTATGATGTCTTACTTAATTCAATATTTTGTGTACATTTAGAATAAGAAAGAATGCCTCCTCATAGAGTTAATGCAAACTGTGTGAACGGAGTTGCTAACCCCTTGGATGGTGATCAGACTTCGATTACGGAAGAGCAACCTCACATGAAAAATATTCTCGAAGAAGACATGGATCCGTTGGTTCAGGCAATGATTAGGACTTTTTAACAAGCTGTTGGAACCAATGTTTCACCTAAGAATCATGGTTTGCCATTAGAGTGTTTGTGAGCTCTAGGTGGAAGGGAATTCAATGGTGTTAGAGGAGCTAATCCTACTAAGGTTGAATATTGGCTTGAGGGAGTAGAAAATCCTTAAGCAAATGACATGTTCTGAAAAAGAAAAGTTAGGGTGCACTGTGTCCTTACTCACCAGTAAAGCACATTACTGGTGGAACACCGTTGAGCAAGGAATTACTGCATACAGATTGACATGGGAGTTCTTCTGGGAAACTTTCAAAAAGAAATTTATGGGCGAACAATACTTGGAGGATTACAAGCATGATTTCATTAATTTAAGGCATGGCGAGTTGTCTGTGGCAGAGTTTGTGCGACTGAGCCAGTATGTTATCGAGATGGTCTCATAGGAGAGGAACCATTGTCAAAGATTTCAATTTGGACTACATCATGATATCTAACTTTACCTGGTGACTCATGATACTACAAACTTCGATGAGCTTATGGACGAAGCCAAAGCCATTGAAGATATTAAGGCACTATGACCTGCAGCTAAGAAGCAAGTGTCTGGGTAAGTGTCCAAGAGGACCACGACTCGTTAAAATTTGGTAAAAGCGTTAAGCGAAGCTTCAGGTCATATTGTTCACATTAGAAGAGTAACATCCAGGATGAAAAGGAGGGTTCATACAAGTTTGTGAGCTAACCCATCTTTGAGCACTACGAGAGGAAACATCATAGGGAGTGTCGTAAGATGACCAGAGGTTATTTCAAGTGTGGTTTTAAGGATCACTTCATTAAATAATGTCCAGAACATTGGGAGGGTTCGTAAGCTCAGGTCGCGACCCTTAGTCAAGTGTGAGCTAGTGCTCATGGACGAAGAGGAGGTAGAGGTGGCGAGACAAGACCAGTTGGGCAACAAACACTGGCCTACACTATTGTGACCCAAAAGGAAGAGTTAAGATTCCTCGCACGAGTTTATGCTATAAGGGAACCTCATGAACAAGGTGCCACCGATGTTATTACAAGTACTTTCACTCTACTAACTATTCCCTTGTTTTCCTTGATTGACTTTGGTTTCACACACTCGTATGTTTTAAGCAAACTAGATAGTGAATTGGGCATTCTAGTAGAGACTATAGACAAAGGTGTGACTGTCACTAGTTCGTTTGGGGATAGTGTGTTGGTCGATATAGTGTACCGTAGGTGTTCATTGGAGGTTCAAGGTCAAGTTTTCTATGTGAAATTGATGGAGTTTTCATTTTATGGGTTTGATATGATTTTGGGTATGGATTGGTTGATTGAGCATAGAGCTAAGATCGATTTTGAGTTAAAAAAAAGACTATACGAAGCAATGAACACAAGGAAGTTATTGTGGTTGGTGAACGAGCTCAAATTATGTCTAGCGTGGTCTCAACATTTAAGGAAGAGAAGATGATAGGAAAGGGCTACGAAGCCTATCTCGCTTTTGTGATGGGTTCATAGGATAAGATAAAAGAGGTTCGTTAGATGGACATTGTGCAAGACTTCCTTGTAGTGTTCCCTTACGAGCTACCTAGATTACCACCAGATCGCAAGGTGGAACTCGCCATTGAGTTATACCTTGGTAGTTTGCTAGTGCCTATTACATTGTATCGCATGGCACCTAATGAGCTTAAGGAGCTGAAGATACAACTTAGAAGCTACTTGATAAAGGTTTCATTTGACCAAGCATATCACATTGGGATTCACTAGTGTTGTTTGTGAAGAAAAAGGATGGAGGCATGAGGATGTATATCAACTAAAGATAGTTGAAAAAGTTGACTGTAAAAAACAAGTACTTGTTGCCATGAATTGACAACTTGTTTGATCAACTGTGAGGTGCTACTGTGTTTTCAAAGATTGATTTGCGATCTAGATATTACTAACTAAAGGTCAAGGAGTTTGATATGTTGAAAAGAACTTTCAGAATAATATATGGGCACTACAAATTTTTGGAAATGCCTTTTGGTTTGATAAACGCACCTTCTGCTTTCATGGACCTGATGAATCAAGTGTTCCATGAATACTTGGACCATTATGTGGTCGTGTTTATCTATGACATTTTGATGTATTTACAAAATAAGGAAGAGCATGACGCCAGTCTGTGAACTATGCTGTAGATTTGATGGTATTACAAATGACATATATTTTCTCCCTAAATTAGTGTTTTAAGTATCTCTTTTGTGTCTCATTTAACATGTATCATGAGCATTTTATACTTAGTTTTTTATATTCTCCAGCTTATTGCTAGTTAGTTTAAATTCTTGTTATTTTTTATATCTTTTTTGTACTAATGTCTACGCAAGCAATCGATATATTGCACCTTAGATTTTTTTAGTACATAAACTTAGCCCAGGAGCTCAATGCCGGAAGAAGAATGCAGCCACAAGATTAGCTTGGAATTATGACTAGAGATGTCACCGCACTGAACATGAACTCCTAATTGGTAAACTCAAGTTGAATTCACATCTGGAAGCACCAGCGCAAGAACATCACAGATGTTGTTGTAATTACGATTTCAGATTGCGTCCAACAATGTAGTAACAACTTGCAGATCTCTGAAGAAAACATTAAAACTACGTGAGTGCACAGCTGTACGTTAACTAACTTTGACAGTTGCAAAATCTAGATTTGGATATGAGAATGGGAGGCTAAAATTTGTAACTTTTGAATAAATAAGAGAATGAAGAATGAAGAAATCATCAAGAGTTAAAGAATTAAATTTGCAAATTACTTTGTGTTCTTTTGAATTTATTGTTGGAGATCGGAGAGCTGATTGAGCCACCGAGCAGCAACTCCTGACGAGGAGTGCTTGATGCTGAGCAAGAGAAGCAGTTAAGGGGTAATCCGAGTAGCCTAGAGATAGTATATTTCGATGTATTCGTTAACTCCTTTCTTATGGATGATGAACTATTATTAATATTTGAATGAATACGAGAGTATCTTTCAATATTTGATCACTTTGATTATTGTTTAATGCTTTTTATCTGTTTATTCCTAGATCTAACTGCATTAAACACCAGAGTGGCTTTGCAGTCTACTTACATCGAGAGATGCGATGACAAGTTAGGTTAACAAGTAAGTTAGGAGAGAGCTGCTTGGGATTAGAAGAGATTCTGATAACTTGTTCTTGGGTACACAACGTTATTCACACCGAGAGGTGGAGTAATTGTGGGTACTCGAGTCATGACTAAACAAGAAATTGTTATTGGTAAGAATTCATTGAAGCTTCAATGCTACGATAGTTTATCTATTCGAAACCTTGTCAACTCATCCTGTGTTGTGACTTAGCAAAATCAGTAATCCACTTCAGATCTTCTCACTTGATCACATTTACATTTAATGCATTTAAATATTCAACACTCAACACTCAACACATTTGATTTACTTTTACTACATTGACATTTAACTTCTGACATTTAATTTTGATTATGTTGACATTATTGATTATTTTATTGTGCTGATCTAATAAAATTACGCTGACATCATTACTCACATTTTATCTAATTTCAGTATTAGTTGCTCCGACATTTAAACATAAAGAACCCATTTCCCTGAGGGATCGATATCCGATAGAATTGTCTATCAACTATACTTGCATCGACATGTGTTCGTTTGCACATTGCTGTGACATTTCAGACGTGATCAAGATTCTACAAAAGAAAGAACTGTTCGTGAAGTTCAGCAAGTGTGAGTTTTGGCTGAAAGAAGTCACGTTTTTGGGGCACATCATTTTAGCTTAAGGGGTTTGCGTAGACCCAAAGAAAATCGAAGCTATTGTGGAGTGGAGATCGCCAAGAACTGTGACTGAAGTGTGAAGTATTTTAGGACTTGCAGGGTACTATCGCAGGTTTGTTGAAGGGTTCACCATTATAGTAGTACCCTTAACAAAATTTCACTAGAAGAAAGAGGAGTTTGCTTGGACTGAAGGAAGGCAACAAAGCTTTAAAAAGCTTAAGGAGATCCTTACCAAAGCACCTGTGTTGATTCAACCAGAACTAGGAAGGATTTGTTATGTACAGTGACACCTCCCACGCGGGGCTTGGATGTGTACTGATGTAGGAAAGGAAGGTGGTAGTTTATGCTTCTAGACATTGAAGTTTCATAAGTGAAACTACCCAACCCATGGTGTTCGTATTAAAGATTTGGTGACACTACTTGTATGGTGAGAGGTGTACCAACTACACGGACCACAAAAATCTCAAGTACCTACTTACACAATAATAGTTGAATCTATGACAAATGAGATGGATCGAGTTGCTAAAGGACTACGATTATGTGATAGAGTAACACCCTAATAAGGCAAATCTCATAGTAGATGAATGAGTAGGAAGTCTATGAGTGAGCTGCAAGCTGTGTTTGCGCAACTAAGTGTGACAAGTGATGGGGGACTGCTTGCGAAATTACAAGTGAGACCAAACTTTTTCACAACAGATTAGGGAAAGACAAACTTCTAATGAAGAGTTGATGAAGAGGGTTCTCCAAGTGAAATGAGGAGTGCGATGTGATTTCGTACTTAACGATGAAGGAATACTTACCTCTCATGTGCCTAGTGATGAGTAGCTTTAGCAAGTTATCCTCAACGAAGCCAACAATAGTCCTTATGTGATTCAGCTAAGAAGTAACAAGATGTCTTCTGACCTCCACGAACTATATTGCTGACCTCGTTTGAAGCAAACTGTTACAAAATTTGTGGCAAAGTGCCTAGTTTACCAAAAGGTAAAAGCCGGACATTAATTTCCTTTAGGATTGTTTCAACCACTCAAGATTCTAGAACGGAAGTGAGAAAGGATCACCATCAATGCCCACAATTAAGAAAGATACACTTCTGTGATTGTAGATCGCCTAATGAAGTGTTTTCTCTTTTTATCTATTTACAAAAGCTAATCAATGCAAAGGCTCACCGAGATTTATGTTGTTGAGATAGTATGATTGCATAGCATGCCAGTTTCCATAACTTCTTATCGAGATCCTTGATTCACTTCAAGATTTTGGAAGAGTTTGTAAGAAGCTTTAGGTTCGAAGCTTCAATTCAGTACAACATATCACTCTTAAACAAATGGTCAATCTGTGAGAGTGATACAAGTGTTAGAAGACATACTACGAAGCTATATTTTGGAGTTCACAGGAAGTTGGGAACAATATTTACAATTAACAGAATTTTCATATAACAATAGTTATCAAACAAGCATTCAGATGACACCCTTCGAAGCATTGTATGAAAGGAGGTGTCAAACACCTTTATATTTGGTTTAGTTAGACTGAAAAAGAATCGTTGGACTTGAGTTGGTTCGTGAGACTGAAGACAAGGTGAAGTTGATATGTGAAATACTTAAGGTCGCTTCAAAAAGAAAACAATTATAAGCTAATTGGAAATGGCGAGACATTGAGTATCAATTGGGCGAGCATGTGTTTCTAAAAGTATCACCATGGAAGAAAGTCCTGAGGTTTCGGTGTAAAGGGAAGCTAAGCCCAAGGTTTATTGGTCTTTATGAAATAGTAAAAGAAGTTAGCCCTGTAGCATATCAACTCAAGTTGCCCTGCGAACTTGATATGATCCATGATGTATTCCATGTGTCTATGCTAATGTGGTTTCACCCAGACTCATCTCATATTGTAGCATCAGATGATATTGAAGTACGACTTGATTTAACTTATGAGGAAGAACCAATAAAGATTATGACTCGCGGAGGTGAAAGTCTTATGAAATAAGAGGATTCCTTTAGTCAAATTTTTGTGGCGAAACCACAAGACAAGTGAAAGTACTTAGGAAATAAAAGAACCAATGTAGAAACAATATCCTCAACTATTTGAAGGTTAACATTTCGAGGACAAAATGTCTTAAGTGGAGGAGAGTTGTAACATCCCAAAGTTAAGCATGAAAGTTTTGGCATTTTGAAGAGAGGGTTCGCTAGTGTTTCGTTGAATTAGGGGACCACCTAGATTTAGGAAAACTAGGTGTTTGCCAAAGGAGTATCAGTAAAGAAGTTCACGAGTAGTAGTGTACGCCAAAAGTTGTGGTAAGGGGTTTGCCAAATTCATTGAGAGTGGGTTCACCAGTCTGTTAAACAAGCTAGGGTTCACTAGGTAAGTGGCAAATTAGGGTTCACCAGTTAAAGATACAAAAAGACTAAAATTAGGAAATAAAGATATAGATTATCTAGGAATACTCTTAGTTATGTTGAATTATTTTATGATGTGACTGATGTAATAATAATAGTTTAAAGAAGAGAAATGATGATGAAGTAAAGAAACAAAACTAAGAGATCAATTTGTTAATATGCAAGGAAGGATGTTACAAGATATGGAGAACAATAGAATGAGAGATAGAATATAAAAGAAATACAAAAGAAAAATTAATCCCTACCCTTATTGGCTTAATTAGTTGGTGCAGCTAGGACCTCTTTAGCCGGAAAAGGATCTTCAAGATTCTGGCCCTCAAATGTTGAATCCTCATCATGTTCTTCAGCAATGGGAATTGGAGGAATGATACTTAATTTTAGCAATAATACTTAAATTCAAGCTCCTAAAGTGTGAAAACTAGTTTAATCTGTTATGTCAAATTACGGCAGATTAGTGATTGATCGCCCTTTGTATGTTTGTACATTACCATCCATGTCTATTTTTTTGAAAACCCACTTGCACCCGATAGGTTTAACCCTTCAAGTGGATTAACCAAGATCCATACTTGGATTTCTGACATGGAATCTATCTCAGACCTCATGGCCTCAAGCAATTTCTCAGAATCTAGGCTCGCCACCACTTCTTGATAAGTTTTAGGCTCATCTTGATCCATAAGTAGAATATCGCCATGTATTGTAATGAGAAATCCATATCTCTTAGGTACATGGCATTATTTTAAAGATCTTCATGGTATTTGTGTTTCCAGAATAGTTGATTATTCCTTAACAATAAGTGGAACCAACTATAGTTCAATCTCTGTTCAATGGTCTGCTATTGTAGTTCAATTTTTCAACCACTTCCTTTTCTAGAGAAAATTTCTCTCCCAAATAAGACTCTTGTCTGAGAAACAAACACTTTGTTCTCGGTAGGATTGAAGAAATAATATCTCCTCATTTCCTTAGGATATCCCACAAAGATGAACTTTTGAGTTTTGGGTTCGTTCTTTTGACTGCCCCTGAACGTACTCCCATTTGGTGTAGATTTAGGCTTTTCGCAAGTATATGGATAAGGTTGTAAATATAGTCTGTTTACAATAGAACACTTGGAAGTATTCTAAGGATCGTACCCAAATGAGGTGTAAAACTATAGTAAAAAAAATCCCTACAAAGAATAAAAATAGTTAGTACTTATTTTAGGGTTTATATTACGAAGGATATAAGAGTTTATTATAAAAGGCATAAAATAAAAGATAGAAATAAAATAGTAAATAAAAGAAAAAGCTTGAGTTGTAGAAATCTTATAAATGGCTTTGGGGGTATTAGGTTGTTTCCGTATGAGTTCCACAATTGTTGGGTTTTAGGGATTTTCCTCTAATCAACTAGTCACTACCCCAATTGGATCTCTCAATCTTCTGCCAGCATAGTAAGTCGATAGAGATTACTTATCACTAGATGCCACAATCTAAATCGATTTGGGGAAAAGGTGTCCACGAATGGACAATACCAATTTTGGGTTCATTTCCTACTAGATGACTTTCTAGGGTTGTTAGGCCTAGTGTTTGTTTGATGCTCTTCCTTTCCCAAATAGCTGATTCAAAAGGTAAAACCTCTATAAAACAACAATCAATTATTCATACGTCCACTCCCTAATTCCTCAAAATGAAATTAGTTCCTCATGGTTTCTTTATTCATCAATAACACAATATATGAAAAAATATAAAGCAAAAGAGACTGAACAAGAAACTAAAATTGTATAAAGCGATCTGTCGGGAAAAACTCCTTGATCGTTCTTATGTCATGATATTGGCATCAGTCTCCATGTAAAGCATCATCCTACAAGCGTTGTCGCGACATAGTTCATGTATGTCGCGCCAAAGAAGTCAATCTTCGAGTTCCTTAATTTTGGTACCTTGGTTGTGACGTAGCTCAGCCTATGTTGTGACAAAGTGATTAGTATCCTATTACTACACTTCTTGTGGTCTCTTACACACTCACCAAGTACATTAGCTAACCTTTAGGCCTCATTTGTCCTTAAAGACAAATAAAATGACATTTTAACACTTAGGTTACACAATTTATTTAAATAAGAAATCTAAACTAAATCTTATGAAAACATAACGAAAATACTTGATTTCAAGCTCTTTAAGTGTGAAAAATAGTTTAATCTGCAAGGTATGAAACCGACATATTAGCTTTACGGACGTCTAACATTTAACATAAGCTTTAAAGCCCCAAATATTCATAAAAAACATACTAGGGCACTTCCTAGTCCACATCTCATATGGTGTCTTTTGAACCAATTTAGATGGAACACAATTTAGTGTGAAAGCAGCTGTCTAACATGCATGTTCCCAAAAGGATGTAGGAAGATTAATGATCGCGCTATAAACATTACAACAATAATGGGCAAGCGAACACTGTCGATGCAAGTATAATAGATAGATGTGAGTCTATCGGATATTAATCCCATGAGGATAGTGTTCTTGTTGCATAAATTTGTAGAAGCAAAAGTAGTTAAAATAAGAAGAACTGTCAGGAGTAATGTCAGTGCAATTAAGTCAAGATTGCACAAATAAAAGAGTTAAAACTGTCAGCGCAAATATTATAAAACTGTAATACAAATTGTCAGAGAAATTTCACAGAAGATGAAATGAATGTTGAATATGTTTTTTTGAATGTAAATTAAGAGAATTAAAGAAGTAAAACAATTATAAAGGAATGAGGGATCCCTGATTTGGCAAGTTGGAAAACACTAAATGTGACTACAAGGTACTTGGTAGATAAATTGTCACCACAATTAATTTCTATGAGATCTCACTACTTTTGACTTCTCTATTTAGCAAAGACCCAAACACTCACATTAGCCACTCCTTCCAGTGTTGGCAATAATTTGCATTTGAGAACAAGTGACCAGTATTCTTTCTTGCCTCAAGCAACTTCCATTGTCTTGCTTGTTGATCTAACTTTGTCACTGCACCTTCCAGTGACTGTGACTGCAATCACACTTCCGTGGTCAAAATAGCTAAATCCAAAGATAAACAAATAAGAAGAATTAAGCAGAAATCGAAGTAGATCTAACATTAATAGATACTTCCATACACAATTAAAGTCAATAGAATTTATCAACATTCAAGAGGAATTAAAGAAGAAATTGAAGCATTCTATTCCTAGCCTTCTAGAATTCTTCCATAATTGCTCCTCTTGCGTCTCACTTAGACACTCCTCATCAGAAGTAGTTGCCTTCTTGTCGCATCAGATCACCCTCCTGGAAAGTTAAGCTTCCATGGTAGCTTACTTAAGAAAGAATAAAAAAAATGGATTAATTTCTTCACGAGCTTCCTCTCTTCTTCGCTCTCTCCCCTCTATTTATCTTCACTAGCAAGTATAAGTGTCCTCCTTTTCTCAGATCTAACTTCCTTATAGCTGTACAAGTTAGATACTCTAGCTGTACACTTACGTAGATCTGATTTATGCATTAGGAAGTTTCAGGTTGTCACGACATTACTGGACACAAATTTATATTTTTATTCGCTGCGACAACTTGACATGTTCATGTGTTAATGCTTTTGGATATGTTTAGTAGCTTAAATTCCCTGTTGCAATCTGGAAGTGTTCATGTGATGACATATTTGGGCACAGCTCTATATCGAACTTGTGGCTACATCTCTGAATGCTTTCTTGCTTCGATCTTTTACGATGGATTCCTACGCTGACATCTTTAGACACAAAAATTGATACTAAATGCAGTGACATTAGTAGCACAAATGGGATAAAATGAAAGAAAATAAGACCATACAACACAAACTTAGAAAATGTAATTACTAAGTATAAAATGCTGAAAATGTATGTCAAATATGATGCAAAGGGAACAAATTATACTCTAATTAGGGAGAATTTAATGGTCTTTTTTAATGCTATCAATTAACATGGCTCATCATTGATCCAACTATTAAAAGGAGCTTTAGTTATTTTACCCAACAAGCAAGAATCACATATATCAATTTGTTCGAAAACGAAAGAAATCAAAAATCCATCTTTATGGAGCTTTGATATGCACTTCTCACTTTATGGCCCAAAGGACAATGACAAATATAAGTTTGATTTGAGTCATTTTTTCTTGATCTTTTAGTATTTATGTTATAAATGAGCATCTCTTGATCTAAAATGTAGATGTGACCACCTCCGAATGTACTCCTATTCAATATGTATTTTGGGCATCCACAAGTGTACGAGTCAAATTGTAATATAGTTTTACAACGAAGTAATAAGTACTTTGAGGATCATGCCCAAGGGAGGCGAAGCAATAATAATTTTATTCCCTGTATAGAAAAGATCTGATTAGTACTATTTTCAAGATTATAGTACGGAAGTCAAAGAAAAAGGTTTCATTTTAGATTAATAAAAAGCATAAAAGTAAAGGAAAGCAAAGGAAATGAGATGAGAGATTTCGATAGACAGATTTATGTGGGATTAGCTCAGTTTGGTATGATTTCTTCAACTGTTGCTTTTGGTGTTTTCATCAATCAACTAGTCGCTACCCTTGCAAGATCTTCCGATCTTTCACTAACATAACGAGTCAGTAAGAACTACTTATCTTCCAACCTCACAATTTAGATTGGTTTGGGGTAAAGTTGTTCACAAATGGGCAATATCAATTTTGGGTTAATTCCCACCTAAATGTCTTTCTTGGGTTGTCAGGACTATGGTTTGTTTTACATTCTTCCTTTTCCAAACAGTTGATCCATTGAAGATCCCTACACAATAATTAAATAATCATACCTCTACCTCCTAATCCCTCACAAAGGGATTAGTTCCTCATGGTTTCTTGCAACATTATAAATTCAATAAAAAGATTAAACATATGAAATAAGATTGAAAATATAATTGAAGAAGAAACTCAAGGATTTTTATTGCAATCTATTGGGACGAATCCATAATCATTTATGCGAAATTTACAAACCTCGTTTCTATAAAACGAAAATACAAATAACTAAGGAAATAAAATAACTAAACCTAAATTACAATAAGGAAAATAAAAGTAAGGAAAGAGTGTGTTAAAACTTAGTGCTAAAGGGGCTTACTTATAGCATTTGACTGACCATTTTCCTTAGCCCTATGTCAGTTGCCATTCTTCGGGTTTAGGTCATATTGTGAAGACCAAACGACCCTCACTTGGTGTATTTCTATGTTCAAGAGTCGATGTCGTGAACATAGGAGTTGTGTCTTGACATGACAGGCAGCTTACTCCTTTGGTGTGATTTTCATGCGTTGTTGTGATATGCTATGCCAGTGTCGCGGCATTGAAGACAGTTTCGGGATTCTTTGTTTCTGGTCCCTTTGTTGTGACATCACTTATCACGTGTTATGACATAGTGATCAATTTCGATGTAGTTCGCCTTCTAATGGTCTCTTTCACACTCACAAAGTTCATTAGCCAACCTTTAGGCCTTAATCGGCCTAAAGTCAATAAAAGACGTTGTTTTACACTTTTTACACATTTTTATTCAATCTATGGAAACTAACATAAATCCTAAGTAATCCTAACAAAAACATATAATTTCAAGCTCCAAAAGTGCAAAAACTAGTTTAATTTACTTGGTCGAATTACAGTAGATCAAACTCCCCCACACTTAAGTCGTTGCTCGTTCTCAAGCATGCAAAATAGAAAACAATGAAAAGAACATAAAAGCTTGAACACATTAATTACAAGTACTAGGTTCAAAACATCTACCTTAGGCATTTATATCTTCTAATAATTTTAGCATGATAAACAAATAATCTTACCACTTTTGATTAAAACATCTAAGTTCAGTAAGTTACAAAAGATACAAATGTAAAGATCTTATTTGTATAGTTCCATCAGTGGCTAATATAAGTACTTTAATTATCCTAGTATAATACAAATAATTTTAGTGGAATTATTTAATGCCATATGCATTCATGCATAGATTTACCTAGGTCACATAGGTCTTTTAGGCTTGTAACATTCTAAGGCTTAAGACAGGTATGACTTTCAAAAGAATGGTAAGCATCAAGAGGTTACAAACACGAAAATATTTTGGCACATTGCATCGTTCCTTATTTTTCCCTTTTAGTATCCCTTTTCCCGCTCACCGCCTTATTTCTCCTTCTCTCACCTTTCTTATCTCTCCAATTAGTAAATCTCAACATGGTATAATCTCTTTAGCTAGCCTACGATTATTCATGCATTCTTGAATAAGTTTTTCTTTTAAATTTGCGACTTTGTCACCGTTCACACTTTTTCTCATCCAAGATTGCTTTTTTAATTTTTTTTATTCACTTATACTCTTCTTTTTCTTCTTTTGGATTTTTTCTTATTTCACAATTTTGGAAATTTTAAAGTTCATATGCCACATTGAACTCCACGTTGATGTGTCTTCTTACCTTCAATACATATGGCCATGCATCTATAGTCGTGCAATTTAGGACCAAAGAAAAAGGATAAACACAAATTGACTTCTTATTTAAGTTTTATGGTTTGTAATAAGGTTCATCAAGAAGGGTCAATAGCTTCAAAGATTGGTACTAATAGGCAAAAAGTAGAATGATTTTTTTTTACTCTAAGTGTTTCCAAACAATGCCTAGGTCATCCCTAAATATCTCAATATGCATAAACTTCAATTTAATTACACAATCCCACAAGTATCATTTATTATATATACTAGCATGCTTGTTTCCTTATATTACTCATGTCATTTGGTACAAATAATATCTTTTAACCTATATTTAGTGTAACCTGTAGACTTAGTAATCTCATATTGAAAATTTTAAAAACTACTCATCATCATGCCAAATTTATTCCAAATACAATCAACCTATGTATATGCTCCTAACCAATAACTTGTATTTCTACAAGTTCAAGCACATGTCAATAAAAAATAAAATACAAAAATGCAAAAATTTCTATTTTGCCCCCACACTTTAGAAAACATATTGTCCTCAATGTGTAGTGACCGCCTTCGAACGTACTCCCGTTAGGTGTGTATTTTTAAGCTTCTGCAAGTATACAGGTTGAGTTGTAATATAGTTACATCGAAGTAACTAGTACTTTGAGGATCGTACCCAAGGGAGATGAAGCAATAGTAATCTTAATCCCTGCAAAGAAAATAAATAACTAGTAGTGTTTTTAAGATTTATAGTATGAAAAGAAAATAAAAGAATTTTGGGTTTAAATTAAAGAACATAAAAAAAGTAAGGGAAAAAAGATAGGAAAATTCGATGAACAGATTTATAGGGGATTAGCTCGCTTCATTATGAACTCCTCACTTGTCATTTTTAAGGTTTCTCTTCAATCAACTAGTCGCTACCATAGAAAGATCTTCCAATCTGCCACTAACATAACGAGTCAACAGAGACTACTTATCTCTTGATGTCATAGTCTAGATTGGTGTGGGGTAAAGCTGTTCATGAATGGACAATACAAATTTTGGGTTAATTCCCACCTAAATAACTTCTTGGGGTTGTCAAGCCTACGGTTTATTTCACGTTCTTCCTTTTTAAAACAATTGATCCGTTTGAAAATCCCTTTATACTATGATCAAGAATCATACTTCCACTCCTTAATCCCCCACAACGAGATCAGTTCCTCATGGTTTCTTTAGACATCATAAATTCAATTGTATAAATAGACATGAAAATTAAGACTGAAAATATGAATTAAAAGAAACTAAAAATTGTATAGCAATCTGTTGGGACGAATCCACAATCGTTTATGTGAAATTACAAATCTCGTTTCCAGTTAAAAAGAAAATAAAAATTACAAAAAAATGAAAAACAACTAAAACCTAAATTACAAAATAACTAAAGACTAAGTAAAAAGATGTGTAAACCTAAGTGCTAAAGGCCCTACTTATAGCCTTTGGATGACTATTTTCCTTAACCTTAGGTCAGCTTTCGTTCTTCATGTTTCAGTGGCATTGTAAATACCAAAATGCCCTTCACTCGGTATTATTTTCACATTCAAGAGGCGATGTACACTCAAGATTCGTGTCGCGACATAGAAGGCAGTCTGCTCCTTGGTAGATTTCCCAAGCGTTGTCACGACACACTATGCCTGTGTCGCGACATTGAATACAACTTCTATATTCTTCAGGCCTTGTCCCTATGTTGTGATATGAATCAGTCTACTTCATGACATAGTTATCATATTTATTTTCATTTGTCTTCTAAAGGTCTCTTGCACACTCACGAAGTTTGTTAGCTCGCCTTTAGGCCTCACTCGACCCTAAAGTCTATAAAAAACACATTTTTACACTTTTTACACATTTTATACAATAATCGAATACTAAAATAAATCCTAAACAAATCTAAGGAAATTTCTTTGTTTCAAGATATTAAAGTGTGAAACTAGTTTAATATGTTAGGTTGAATTACAACAGATCAAACTCCCACACACTTAAGTCATTGCTCGTCCTCAAGCAAACAAAAATAAAAACAATAGAAAGAAAATATAGACGATTGAGCATATACTCATACAAGGATTAAGTTCGCAACATCTACTTTAAGTATTTCATATCCTTGAGTAATTTCAAAATGATGAGCAAGTAATCTTACCATTTTGATTAGAAACATCTAAGTTCAGTAAGTTACAAAAGATACAAATACAAAGATTTTATTAGTATTATTCCATCAATGACTAATATAAATACTTTAATTATCCTAGTATAATATAAATAGTCATAATAGAACAATGTAATGTCATATCCATTCATGCATATGATTGCTTAGGTCACATAGGTCTTTTTGGCTTGTAACATTCTAAGGCTTAGGACATGTATGAAATTTAGAAAGAATGGTAAGAAAAAAAGGTTACAAACACGAAAATAATTTGGTACATTATATTGTTCCTATTCTTCCCCTTTTAGTATCCTATTCCCTCTCACCACCTTATTTCTCCTCCTCTCACCTTCATTTTCTCTCCACTTAGGAAATCTCAAAAAGGTTTAATCCCTTTAGCTAGCCTACAAGTATTTTATATTTCTTGAACAAGATTTATCTTTTTTGCTTTTGTAACTTTGTCACTTTTCATACTTTTCTCACTCACGAATTTTTTCTTTGTTTGTTTCTACTCGTCTCTTTTTTTTCTTTTTTTTTTTGGATCTATCTTGTTTTCATAATTCTGGCTATTCTAAAGTTCATATTCTTCATTAATTTTCCTATTTCACTCTTATTTTACAAACTCCACTGAGATTGTCTACTTACCCTCAATACATATGACCATACGTCTGTAATCGTGCAAACTAGGACTAAAGAAAATGGTACACACAAGTTGACTTTTCTAAGCTTTATGATTTGTAATGTAGTTCATCAAGAAGGGTCAATAAACTTAAAGTTGGTTACTAAATGGAAAAATTGGAATAAGGTTTGCTTTTTGGCTCTAAATGTATCCAAACAATGCCTTAGGTCATCCTTAAACATCTCAATATGTAAAAATGTTAATTTAATCACATAATTCCAAAATTACCATCTATCATATATACAAACATACTTGTTTCCTCATATTATGCAAGTCATTTGGTACAAATAATATTTCTTTACTTATATTTTTAGTGTAACCTATAGAACTTAGTAGTTTCATGCTAAAAAATTTAAAAATTACTGATCATCATGCCAAATTTATTCAAAAGACATAATCAACTTATTGTACGTGCTCCTAACCAACCATTTGTACTCCTTAATGAAACAAAAGAAAAAAATGAAACAAAAACAATGGAAAATTTTTTTATGTTACCCCCCACATTTTAGAAAACACATTGTCCTTAATGTGTAGCCCCTAAAAGTAAGGAACGAAGTTACCCAATTGATCGTGACAGACTCCTCTAGTAATGATGGGTTCCTTCTCCTTTTGTCATGAATAGGTCTAAATGTTGTTCTTCCATCATGTGAGGTTCCTACATAAAAATTAAGAAATATGAATGCAAAAATAACTCTACTACTACTCGTACTCCTACTAATAAATAAGTCTTTAAGACAAAAACCAAATCATCCAAATTACAAGTCTTTAAAAATATATATATATTAATCAGTCTTCCTCCATTCATCCTCCTCCTCTTTACTCTTTTCTTCACCTTCATCCTTCTACTCATCATGGTCCTCATTTGTTGGCCCAAACATATTCGATATGTACTTAGGGACCCGAATGTTGTTTTGTTGGGCAAATTCTTGAAACATCGATCTCGATTCCTACACCCACTGTATCATCCAATCGATTCCTGCCAACCTTTATGATGAACCTAGTGTGGCCTCCGTTTCTCGTTGTCTCCTCTTTCCTTCCTTAATTTGTTTGGCACGAAGTTCAACATACTGTTGGAAGAGAGTATCGCCAATAATGCTCCTCAATGGCTTTAAGGATTGCTCGATGGATATCATGGGCACTCTTACCCTTTTGTACAAAGCCGTAATTAAGTGGGGAAAAAAGACTCCCACTCTTTGGCTTCCCACACACTACTCATGTTATGGTGGATCCATTTACCTATAAAAACCTACTTTTTCTGCAAAATTGCAAACAATAATAACGCTCGAAAAGTATTTACGTTAGAAACATTTAAAGTAGGTACAATATGAGTGCATGTAAATTAAATCAAATTTTTGCTTCAAGAAACATGATAGCTTGATTAAAGAAAGTAGGAACACTAGTTCTTAGCCTAAATTTCCATGCACCCTACCCTCCGTGAGATAGTTTATTACATTGTCCATATCTATGTCTTTAAAACATTTTAAGTTAGTTTGGTCTAAGAAATCCTGTTCATAGTATGGAGAATCAAAGTATTTACAAATAAGTTTAGGGGAGACTTTGGCACTAGTTCCTTTCACCATTATTGCATCCCATGCAATTTCATTATTAGTTCTAGAGATATAATTTCTTAGTGAAGCATAAAATTCCTGAACTATTGGGACTACTACTGGTTCTTTGGGGATCGTCCAAAATCTTTCCCACCTATGATACCTAATTAGTGGCCATATCTTTTTGCAAGGACCATCAATGGATAAAATCCCCTTTATTGAATAAACATTTATCCTTGAAGTTTAGTAATATACTTTTCAATATTTGCGTTTACAAATCTTGAAGGGGTTGGACCCGCTGACGGTTCCAATTCAATGGTTCGTCTAATCTTCCTAGGAAGCATTGTAACTAAAACAAATCAAGAAATTGTAAACTTAGGATCCCTTAACCTAAATTGTTGTGATCCCTCTTGCACTAGATGTCCATCCTTTTATCTCTTGAAAACCTGAACAATAAAAATAAGTAAGCAAATAAAGGTATTTTAGGGTTTTAAAGAGTGTGAATATGAGTTTAAGAGTTTTTATGGAGTAAAATATATGTTTTAGTATTTATAGGAGATGAAAATTAGGATTAAAGGGTGTAAAATTTCGATAAAAATTAAAGATATGTCGTCGGGTTGCGCAGTTGATCGAGTCAACCCTACAAAAATTACAACCAATGTCGCGATGCGGAAATGCTATGTCACGACAACCTCATCAATTTCATTATGGCACGACACATTTACATTTATGTCACGACGTCGTCCTCAATTCTGGATGATCATCCAATTTTCTTCCTATGTTGGGACACGAAGATGTGGTCGTCACGGCATCATTATCAATTTTGATTTTCTTCAACCTGTTACCTCTATTACAACACGAAAGATGGCGTGTCACAACACACCCCTATTTCCTGTTAACAACTAAAATAAAAATCAGTTAATAGTAATTACAATAATATATAAAAGTGAATTTAACACATCCACCTTTATGTTTTACTATCGGACTCATCCGACAGTCTTACCCTTGATGACTTGTCCATCTTTTCTTTACATTCATCCACTTTTCATCATACGATTCCATTTTTCTTAATCGATCCCTCCCTTTGAACCGATTGATTCTTTCCTTGTTCATGAAAGCGATCTTACTGTGTCCTTTACCATCTCCCATGACGAGCAAGTTACAACGTTCTCTATGGTCCTCTTTGCCATCTACCATATCCCTACTTTTGAAGGTTTCAACTTCACCATTGATTGTAATAGTTAATTCATTCGTATTTAGGTCAATGGTGGACTTAGAGTGGCTAGAAAGGGTCTTCCCAATAAGATAGATATATCCCTATCTTCTTCAGAATCCAATACCACGAAATTTGAAGGGATAATGAAATCTCTCACTTGGACGAACACATCCTCTAGGATCCCTTTCGGATGTATAGATGATCTATCTGCTAGTTGTAAAGTTACATGGTTATTCCTAAGATCTCCAATCCTAATTTTCTCGAAAACTGACAGAGGCATTAGGTTTATACTTGTGCCAAGATCACATAAAGCTTTACCAAATTGAAGACTACATCTCTCCATCTATCCTATCCAATTTTTGACACGTACAATATGGTCATTTTAGACTACTCTCTCTGGTTGCATCTATAAAAATGGAGGTTGGTAGTTTGGATTACTCTATTGGTTGTTACTACCACTTCCTCTTTGATTTCCTCCCCATCTTAGATTTGGATGATATTTCCAATTGGGATTATAGGTATTTGAATAAGGGTTTCCACCCCTATTTCCAACATAGTTAACATCCTCAGTGTTGGTGAAATAGTGATAGAGAGGCTTATCATCTACTTGTGACGATGGTGCTCCTGTTGCAGACTTAATTCAATTCAATCTTTCTTTTAGTTGTTGGTATTATATCATCTTCTTGAATCATTTTGACTAAAGCATATTTTTTCCCATATGTGAACCATTCAATCATCCACTGGTAAGAGTTAATAGCCATGTTGTCAACTAACCCATATGCATCGTTATAAGTTCTGTTTCATTAGGGCTCCTCCTACTGCACCATCTAACCCAGATCTTGAGGATGTGTCCAACCCATTATAGAAAGTTTGTAATTGCAACCACTCTAGTAAACCATGATGTGGTCATTTTTGCAATAATTAATTAAAGTGTTCCCATGTTTCATGGAAACCTTCTTCCTTGAATTGTCAGAAAGTTGAAATTTCCCTCCTTAGTTGAACTGTTTTACTAATAGGGAAAAACTTTTGTAAAAATTTTCCTGCGAGCTCATCCCATGTAATAGATCTTGGTGCCTGCACATCAAACCAAGACAAAGCATTATCAGTAAGAAAAAATGGAAACAATCTAAGATTAATGGCATTATCAGTAAGACCATTATATCGAAAAGTATCGCATAATTGTAAAAATCGCTTTAAATGTAAATAGGGTCTTCAGCCATGGTGCTTCTAAATTGCAAATTATTTTGAATCATAATCATGGCTAGCTTAATCATAAAGGTATTAGCAGCTATTGTGGGTCTAGCGATACTCCCTCGTGTTAGATCTATATTGGGTAAGGCATACTCCTTTAACGTTCTTTGTGCTTGTGCCATTGGTTCATTCGTTGGAAGTTGTGGTTGTAATATAACATCTTTAACGTTATTGTCAATAGGATCAACAAATGGTTCTCCCTATTCTTCTCTTTCTTCAGGCAGCAGTGGATTTTGTATCGACTGTTGAATCCTTCGATTTCACCTGATAAGTGCTTCAGGGTTAGAAATCGGTTTTACCAAAGTTTCCTTGGCTTTGAGTCATAAACTGAAACTAAAAAAAAAATGAAGAATAAATACTTTAACGAAAGAAATAAATAAGAAAATAAAGAAATCATATCTATAGCCTAAAAATTTCCTAATTATTCAAAAAACAATGCAAGAATAAAAATCACTAAATGTGTTACCTCCCGATAACGGCGCCAACAACTTGACCGCCTCCGAACGTACTCCCGTTTGGTGTGTATTGTTGGGCTTCTGCAAGTATACGGGTTGAGTTGTAATATAGTTAAAACGAAGTAATGAGTACTCCGAGGATTGTACCCAAGGGAGGCAAAGTGATAGTAATCTTAATCCCTGCAAATAAAAGAAATAATTAGTAGTCCTTTTAAGGTTTATAGTACGAAAAGAAAAGAAAAGAATTTGAGTTTAATTTAAAGAACATAAAAATATAAAGTAAAGTAATGGGAACAAAATATAGGAGAATTCGATGAAAAGATTTATTAGGGATTAGTTCGCTTAATTATGAATTCTTCACTTGTCATTTTTAGGGTTTTTCTTCAATTAACTAGTCGCTACCCTGGCAGGATCTTTTGATCTTCCACTAACAAAACGAGTCAACAGAGACTACTTATCTCTTGATGTCACGGTCTAGATTGGTATGGGGTAAAGGTGTTCACGAATGGGAAATACCAATTTTGGGTTAATTGCCACCTAAAATGGGAAATACTAATTTTGGGTTAATTACCACCTAAATGACTTTCAAGGGTTGTTAGGTCTAAAGTTTGTTTAACATTCTTCCTTTTCCAAACAATTGAACTATTAGAAAATCCCTTGATAGTATGATTAAAGAATCATACTTCCACTCCGCAATCCCTCACAACGGGATTAGTTCCTCATGGCTTCTTTAGACATGATAAATTCAATTGTATAAATAGACATGAAAATTATGATTGAAAATATGAATTAAAAGAAATTAAGAATTGTATAGCAATCTGTTGGGATGAATCCACAACCGTTTATGTGAAATTGCAAATCTTGTTTCCACTTAGAACAAAAATAAAAATAACAAAGAAATGAAAAGAAACTAAAACCTAAATTACAAAAGAACTAAAGACTAAGTAAAAAGATGTGTAAACCTAAGTGCTAAAGGTCCTATTTATAGCCATAGGATGGTCGTTCTCCTTAACCCTAGGTCAACTGTGGTTCTTCGCGTTTAAGTGGTAGTATAAAGATTGAAATGCCCTTCACTAGGTGTGATGCGAACTCGTCCTCTGAGGATGATTATGAGTCGTATGAGTTCCTAATAGAAATTAAGAAGTATCATTCGTAATGTATTTCGTGACAATTGGAAATGATAATGGCTAGTTGTAGAAGGATGAATGGATGGATATGCGAAGGATATAGATGGATAGGCTTTAATTCTGTTTTAAGGACTCAAGAACGAACCAATATTATAGAAGAATTTTGACCCAATCTTTATATTAGTACTCAGAATAAAAACAAGAAGAATCGTGACCCTCTATCTAGCAAGATAGGAACCAATCGGTATAAGGGTGAATGCCACACTTCAAAGAAGTGATAAGTTCGAAAGAATCAAATTGATTCCATAAGGGTTACTTAATAAGTCAATTTGATTTAAATAAGAATAAGGAGTTTACAAACTCACAATAAGATTAATATTCATCAAAAGTTGATACAAAATGTTCCAAACCTTATATTTATAGGCTTACAAATGACCAGCTGAAAAGACGTGAAATAATTAATCAAAATTACACCATAAATTCATCCAATATTTCTCATGCACTTTAAGTTATTGTGGTGGCTACTTCAATGGAGTACTTGGCTGAATTTAGTGCTTGGTTGGCTAGGAAAAAGTGTGCTTAAATTTTACTAAAATTCCCCAAGCACTTGGATTAAATGGGGGCAGTGCATAAATGATTTTGAGTAAACCGAACAGCCACTTTTCATTTTCCCATGATCAACCTTTGAGCATTTAAACACCTTGAGACTTTGATGAACCCAATTAACCATTCATGAAGAGAACATTGAATTCCTTTGCTAATCACAGAATGCCCTTTTGGAGAGGTGTTTTCAGCACTTTAAATGTTGGTAGGTGCATTAAAGGCTTGTGTTGGCCAGCCATGGATATCCCTACATCATCTAAAACATGCTGGTTAGGACATATTAATAAGATTTATCAAAATAACACAAAACATAATTAAGACATGGATTAAAATAACTAAATGGTTAATACTTTATTTTCCATCAATTTAATTAGATTAAAATTAAAGTTGAATGTGCAGCACATTGCATGGAATGCATGATGGCTTGTATGAAATTCATGGAATGCATGGAGTGTCTTCTCAAATTTGTTTAATTAAACTTGTGACAGCCTGATTGAATTTCTTGGCTTGTGCTCGCGTGATTGGTCCTCTAGGTAGCTCGATTGAATCATGCAAGGCTCACCCTTCATCCATGCTTGCGACTCAAGTGTTCGCAACATCAATGTTTCCAGCTCCAGTGTTCACAATATGAGTGCTCGCAACATCAGTGCTCGTATCTTCCAAGCTGGCAAGGTCCATGTTCGCATTGTTAGAGCTCGTACTACTCGTGCTCGTATCACGGTGTTATTTTTTAATTTAGGTGGCGATGTTGCGAAACTTAAGATCCGTGTCACGACATAGAAGGCAGTCTACTACTTGGTAGATTTCCCAAGCGTTGTCGCGACACACTATGCCTGTGTCGCGACATAGAAGACAAGTTCTTTATCCTTCAAGTCTAGTCCCTATGTTACGACATGAATCAATTTGTATCATGACATGGTGATTGATGGTATTACAAATGACATAGATTTTCTCCCTAATTTAGTGTCTTAATTGTCTCTTTTGTATTTCAATTAGTATGCATCATTAGCATTTTATATTTAATTTTCATATTTTCCAACTCATTGTTAGTTAGTTTAAATTCTTATTATTTTTATCTATTTGTGTACTAATGTCGACGCAAGCAACTGATATATTGCATCTTAATATTCTCAATGCAGGAACTCAATCTAAAAGCTTTATACTAGACGAATGTAACCACAAGATCAGCTGGTAATTGTGACCAAGAGATGTCGTCGCATTACAACTAAACTTGGAATGAGTAGAATCAAGCTGAATCCATAACTAGAAGCACCAATGCAGGAATTTCATAGTTGTCGTTGTAATTATGATTTTAGAATGCGTCTAGTGATACAGCGACAATCTGCAAATCTCTGAAGAACATACTAGAGCTGCGTGAGTGCACAGCTGTACTCTAACTAATTTTGACAGCTGTAAAAATCTAGATCTGGATCTGGGAATGAAGGATGAAACTTGCAACATTTTGGAGGTTATAAATAGATGAACAAAGAATTAGGAAGATCATGAAGCAAGTCTGCAATCACTTCTAACGAGAAGGTGTTTGATGCAAGGCAAAAGGAACAATTAGGGAGTAGGCCTAGTAATCTAGAGATAGTAAGCTTCGTTGTACTCTTTAATTCTTCTTAAACGATGATGAATTTTGATGATATTAAATGAATATGAGAGTGTCTTTTAATGTTATATCATTTTGGTTCTTATTTTACACTGGTTATTTGTTTATTCTTGGATTTAATCTCTTTAAGCACGAGAGTGAAATTGTAGTGCGTTGACATTGAGAGATGCGGTGATAGGTTAGGTTAACAAGTGGGTTAGGCGAGAGCTTCTAAGGACTGATATAAGAACTAGTTACTTGTTCTTGGATACAAATCATTGCTCGCACCGAGAGGTGAAGTGATTGTGGGTATTTAAGTCGAGATTAAGTAGGGAGCTGTTGTTGGTAAGAACTCAAAGGGACTTCATTGCAGTGACAATTCATCTAAACTTTACCTTGTCGACTCATCCAACATTGCAACTTAGCAGAATCAGTGAACCATTTCTGCCCTTTACACTTGATCACTTTTACATTTTCTGCAATTTAAATATTCAGCACTTAACACTCATTTGATTTACTTTCAGTACATTGACTTTTAACACCTGATATTTAACTATGATTACGTTGACATTGATATCTAATTTTAATGTGTAGATCTGACATATTGCACTGTCTTTCAGTACTCACATTACACTTAAATTTTGTATTGATTGCTCCGACATTTAGACATCAAAAACCCATTCCTTGAGGGATCGATATCGGTAGATTTGTCTATCAACTATACTTGCATCGACATGTGTACGCTTACACAATGGTTGTGTTGTAAAAACACCAATCAAGTTTTGGTACCGCATTTGTTTGATGTTTACTTTTGTAGTTGCAATTAATTTCACTTACTTAACTTTTAATCTTTACTAATCTATGATTATTTCTTTAATTATTTACTTTTTCAGATTTTTAATTGTTGCATGTCCACAAGGAGAAATCCTAAGGACATTGTAAACTTTGATCCAGAGCTTGAAAGGACACTTAGGAGGAGAAGGCAAGAATAACGGAAGATGGCTGGTAATAACAACAACAACAATAATCTACCGCCATTGCTGCCAGAAGATGGAATTCCTCTAGTGCTTCCACAAATTGTTAACAATATACCACCACCACGTCCACAAGAAGAACAAGTTCAGAATAGGACAATAAGAGATTTTGTTGTGCCTATACTCGATGATTTACAACCAGGGTTTGTACGACTGGCTATCCAGGCTGGTAATTTTGAACTGAAACCTGTGATGTTTAAGATGCTTAACTCAAATGAGCAATATTCTGGTTTTTCGCATGAGGATGCACGAGAACATTTGAAATCATTTTTGCTTATATGTGCATCCTTTAGTCAACATGATGTCCCTAATGATGCCTTGAAAATGCAATTATTTCCTTATTCGTTGCAGGGTAAAGCAAAAACATGGTTCTTAGGATTACCAACAAGATCTATCACATCTTGGAATGCGTTAGCAACGCAATTTGTTTTACATTTCAACCCGCTGATAATGAAAGGTTGCGTAATGAAATCATTGCATATCATCAGCTCGATGATGATAATTTACATATAACATGGGAGCGTTTCAAAACTTTACTTCAACGCTGCCCAATGCATGGAATTCAGCAAGAGACCCAAATAGAGATCTTCTACAATGGTTTAAATGCTCAAACAAGAAACCTTGTCGACTCATCGGCTAATGGTCCATTGTTGGATTATACTTACAATGAAGCTATTCGAATTTTAGAGACGATTGCCTAGAATGACTTCCAATATCCAATCTTTTGTTTTGCACAGGTAAAAACTAACCCTAGAGTTCTTGAATTAGATGCTATTTCTGCATTATCAACGTAGGTATCTTCATTGGCCAACATCATAAAGAATATGAATGGAACAACTGAAGTTGCTCCTATACAAGTAGCCTAACAATTGGATGCACCGATATTTTCCTGTGAGATTTGCGACGACAATCATAACTATGAAGACTGCTCACAGCATGCAAAAAATGCATATTATGTCAACAACATCCGAGGGGGTTCATTTGGTAATTCATATAACAAACATTCTCAACAACCTTGGGGAAATCAAAATACTTCCACGTATAGATATGGGAATTCCTCAAATCAAGAGGGTTATAGACAATGAGGTTATAATGCCAATCCGTAACAGAATTATCATTAGAATTCACAGATAAATTCTCGTTTTGAATAAATGCAGTCACATAAATAGATGCAACCACAATCGCGTTTACAGCCACAATAGTTTGTATTACCATAAATGCAAGGACAATATCATCAGCATTAACAACAGCAATTTTCTCAACCTAAGTCAAATCCTATGGCTGCTCTTGAAGCAATGATGCATTAGCATATTACAAGAATTGAAGTGATAGTGCAAGGCAACTCTTCTTCCATACGAGCATTGAAAGCCCAGCTCAGTCAGTTGGCTTCTAATTTCAGCACTAGATTACCAAGATCTTTGCCTAGTGATACTGAGAATCCAACACAAAAGGGGAAGGAGTATTGCAAAGCAATCATGCTAAGGAGTGGAAAACAGACGGTGGGACCAAGCGTTTTTGATAAATACCATGTCAACGCATCTAAACCATAGTAACAAGAGGAGGATGGAGCTGAAGGACATCAAGTAGAAATTAATGCTGATGAACAAACTCTAGAAACACCAATACTTACAATTTTCCCAACAAAGTTGTCGACGCAACAACCAGTGTTGATATTACCGAGTTATCCACAACAACCCACTACTACTATACCTCTACCATTTCCGTAACGATTCAAAGAGAAAGTCAATGATAAAGAATATCAAAAGTTTATTTCTACCGAGTTATCCACAACAGCTCCTTCATGTATTTCCCATAACTGGGTATCTACACAAGAGCATCTAGTAAAGGTATAATAATGTGCAATTGTTTCAATGAAACAATTGCACATTAATATAGCTCTTGTGTAGATACCCAATTATGAGAAATACAATGAGCTGTTATCAAAGAAAAAAATTTGTTCGACATCGAGACGATTTCACTCACAGAGCGGTGCAACGTTATGCTTACAAACAAGTTGCCAACCAAGATGAAAGATCCTGTTAACTTCACTATTCCATGCTCCATTGGGAATCATTATTTAGGTAAGGCTTTATGTGATTTTTAGCACAATCGGAGGGACAAATCAAAGATGTTCTTGTTCAAGTTAGTTGGTGTTCCCTACTGATTTTATCATCTTAGACTGCGAAGTAGACAAGGAGGTACCCATAATTCATGGGAGGCCATTTCTAGCAACAGGACGAACACTTATCGACGTTTTCAAAGGAGAACTTGTTATGCGTCATAATGATGACCAGGTAACCTTTAGTGTGTTTGAAGTATCACTGTTTGGATCTAATGAACAATGTCACCACATTGACGTGTTAGATGAGATTATTCTGGAAGAATTTAATACATGAAGTTTAGCATTGTCTGATGATGATGCGGTGACATCTACCAATGACATTCTAAATGACTATGTTAACAAAGAGGAAGTTAACAATTGTGAGCTGCATCAGAATTGGCAAATGGAGTCTTTGGATTTGTCTAACAGAACAATCCTAGTGTTTAAACCATCTGTCGAACAAGCTTCTACTTTAGAGTTAAAACCATTGCCAACACATTTGAAATATGTCTTCCTTGGTGACAAGGAGATGCTACCTGTTATTGTCAACTCATCCCTCAATGCAATGCAATAAGATAAGTTCATCACAATTTTGAAAGAACACAAAAGAGCCATAGCCTGGAGCATCGTAGATATTAGAGGCATCAGTCCCTCTTTTTGCATGCATAAGATACAGCTAAAAGATGATAGAAAGCAATCAATTAAGCAACAAAGACGACTCAATGAGAAAATGAAAGAAGTGGTAAAGAAGGAAATCATTAAATGGTTAGATTCAAGCATTATATATAGTATTTTTTTATCACAATTGGGTAAGTCCCGTTTAATGTGTGCCTAAAAAGAGTGGTTTCACAGTCGTGACCAACGACAAGAGCGAGTTAATCCCTACTCGCATCGCAACTGGATGGCGAGGATGCATGGATTACAGGTGGCTGAATGCGGCCACAAAGAAAGAACATTTTTCACTACCGTTCATCAATCAGATGCTAGATAGGTTTGCTGGTAAAGCCTATTATTGCTTCCTGGATGGCTACTCTGGATACAACTAAATAGCCATTGCATCGGAAAATCAAGCAAAGACAACATTCACATGTCCTTTTGGAACATTTGCTTTCCGATGGATGCCGTTTGGGTTGTGTAATGCACTAGCAACATTCCAGAGGTGCATGATAGCGATCTTCTCAAATATGATTAAGGACTCAATCGAGGTATTCATGGATGATTTCTCGGTCTATGGACAGAGTTTTGACCAATGCACTGATAATTTGGCGAGAGTTTTAAAAAGATGCGAGGACACAAATCTCGTTCTGAATTGGGAGAAATGCCACTTCATGGCTACTGAAGGCATTGTCTTTAGCCATCGTATATCTTGTCAGGGTATTGAGGTTGATTAAGCTAAAGTAGAAATCATCAAAAAATTACCACCGCCCACCACTGTCAAAGCAAGAAGAAGCTTTCTTGGATACGCTAGCTTTTATAGAAGATTTATCAGAATTTTTCCAAGATAGCTAAATCCTTATGCTCATTATTAGAGCAAAATAAAAAGTTTGTGTTCGACGATGCATGTCTAGATGCATTCATAACAATAAAGAAGCAATTGGCACAAGCTTCGATTGTTGTCATACCAAACTGACGCAACCATTTGAACTAATGTGCGGCGCCAGTGACTTTGCTGTAGGAGCTGTCCTAGGCCAAAGAAAAGAAAAGGTATTTCACTTTATTTACTATGCTAGTAAAACTCTAACTGATTCGCATGTTAATTATACTACTACAAAGAAGGAGTTGGTAGTAGTAGTTTTTGCATTTGACAATTTTCATTCCTATCTTGTCGGCGCAAAGACTATAGTTTACACGGACCACTAAACATTGAGATTCCTTTTCAACAAAAAAGACACCAAACCTAGACTCATCAGATGGATCTACTCCTCCAAGAATTTGATATCAAAATCAGAGATAGGAAAGGATCTGAGAATCAAGTAGCTGACCACTTGTCTCAACTAGAAACTGGGAAAGAGAACAGGCAAACAAACCAAATTGTTGAAGCATTTCTTGACGAGCAGTTATTCTTCGTCGATGTATCACCATGGTATGCTGATGTCATTAATTACCATGTGTGTGGAAAGCTACCTATGATCGTAACTGGTCATAGGAAGATCAAGTTCATACGTGATGCTATCAAATACCATTGGAACGAGCCAAACCTATTTAAGGTAAGCACCGACAATATCATCCGTCACTATGTACTTGAAGAAGAAATGATGTCAATCCTGCGACATCGCCATGATGCTCCTTATGGAGGTCACCTTGATGGAACAAGGACTGTTGCAAAGGTCCTGCAATCAGGATTTTATTGGCCCAATTTGTTTCGAGATGCCCATAATTTCGCACAATAATGTGATCATTGTCAATGCACTGGATCCATATCTCGATGCAATGAGATGTTCTAACAACCCATTATGGAGGTAGAGCTTTTCAATGTCTGGGGTATAGATTTTATGGGGCCATTTCCAAACTTTTTTGGAAATGTGTATATCTTAGTGGCTATTGACTACATCTCAAAGTGGATTGAAGCTATTGCAATGCCAAAAGACGATGCTCGGATAGTGTTAAAGTTTTTTACACATACATCCTCACAAGGTTTGGAACATCGAGAGCATTTATAAGAGCCCAAGGCACTCATTTCTATAATAACCAAGTGGCGACTGCATTAAAGCGATATGGTGTGAAGCATCGTATGGCCACCACATATCACCCACAAACTAATGGTCAAGCCGAAGTATCCAATAGTCAAATTAAAAACATACTTGAGAAGGTGGTTAATCCATCTAGGAAGGATTGGTCTGTGTGGCTACATGATGCATAATGGGCACTTAGCACCACTTATAAAACCCTATTGGGGATGTCGCCATACCAACTAGTGTTTGGAAAGTCTTGTCACCTACCTGTCGAACTTGAACATAATGCCATGTGGGCAATTAAGCAGGTGAATTTAGACTATGATGCTGTTGGAAAGAAAATACTATTGGACATCACGGAATTAGAAGAAATCTGATGCCATGCTTATGAGAATGCGGTGATATACAAGAAAAAGATAAAGAGATGGCATGATAACAGTATCTTGCATCGACAATTTCATCCTGGTCAATTGGTACTTTTATTTAACTCACATTTAAAATTGCATCCAGGAAAACTAAGATCGAGATGGTCAGACCCATTTAAAGTTTTCAAAGCATTCCAAAACGGTGCGATGACAATCGAAAACTCAAAGGATGGACAACAATTTAAAGTAAATTGCCAATGTTTTAAACATTATGCAAGCCCAGATGTTCGAGAACCAGACGAAGTCGTCAACCTGGTGACATTTAAATAATGTCGATGCATTTCTTTATTTAGTTTTAATTGTTTCACTTTTCTTTCTATTGTTTTAAATTCCTTGTAGAAATAAAAATCATATTTTTATCGAAGCATTGAAACACATATTGTCGATGCATTTTGTGATGAGTCAGCATTACTTTTTTAGCAAGAATCGTGCCGGTTGATTTCTTTCCATCCTAGCCGTTGATCAAAACAAAAGGTACGATCTGCAGCCTGGCAATTAATGGCTACAGATACAATGTTTCCCCATGTTTTTCCACTCATTACGCCTAGGTTATAAAGCCACTCATTACAGTTACCTTTTCTCTTCACATTCACCATTGTTACTACAACTCTTCTCTTTCATTGTCTGCATATTTCCTTTTCTAATCTCAAAAGCAATCTTTCTTTTTGTGAAACTTCTTGAAGTTCTTTTCTTTTTACCATGGCTAAAACACGTGCTTCCAAAAACACTCCTAAACCCTTCAAGAACACTCCAACTACTCCTACTGTGGTTCCGTCCACAACACTACCACCTTCATCCACAGGCCTGATTTTGTTTTTAACAACTGCGGCCAAAGATCGATACCATAATGTTATGCTAAAATGAAATAATCACTACGAACAGGGTCTCCAACTGTCTCCACATTAGACCCTAGGGAAACAAATCCATCGAATGAGATTAACATACTATTGAGAATTCCAGAATGAGTAGACGATCATACAACCTTTATGCACCATTTGGATGATGATTGTTTGGCCCAAATGATGAACGATCTTTGCATCAATGGCGCTACATGGACAGGCAATGGGTTTCACAATTATACAATGCATAGGCGGTACCTTACAATCTTTTGCAAGGTACCGTTTCATTTCATCAATAGTTGTGTTATGCCTTTTACCCACAACACTACGGCCACATTAGACCGTATGTGTATGCTGCACTTTATTCTGCACCACCGACTCATCGACATTGAGGAGCTTATACATGCCCAGATCGTAGAAGCTGTAGGAAAGCAAACTGGTATCCTTCCTTTTCCATATCTTATTATGCTACTCTGTCAACATAAGGGCATTGTGCCTAAAGATGATGAGGAGGTCCTGGACAACAAAGGACCAATCAATGACATTTTTTATCAGAGGATGAAACGAGGCCAAGACACCCTAGTGGCCAAAGAGATCCCCAAGAAGAAGGACAAAAGAAAGGGTAAGAAGAAGACTGACAAAATTGATGCGCCGACAGAAGCCCAAATAGCAAAGAAGCTGGCACTAATGGAAGTTCATTTAGATCGCCTCGACATTCATTTTATCCACATTGACAGCATCGTGGATGACATGGATTTTTGACTGCACAAGTTTTATGCATAATTCAAGGCGTGGAATGAAGCTCTTGTCGTTGCATTGAGCCAGATTAGCCAGACCCCACTGCTAAATTTCCTAACTTTCCCATCCATTTACCGCCCGATGAAGTATTCATCTTCTGAGCAACCTACCCCTGATGGTAGGCCTGCCCCTACACCAACTCGGATTCATATTTCTGACGATGAGAAGGATGGTGGGCAGTCACAGGTTGATGACGATTTTCATCACAACATCGCCCACTTATTCGAAGATGAATTCTCAAATAGTCTGGGCGCAAACATGGCAGAGATGGCAGCTATTCTGGAAGAAGATGTGGATACAGTCGATTGCGCTAACACTGGTCTAGTTGAAAATGAGCCGAGTGTAAAAGTAGAGGCAAATCAGGAGAAGGATCAAGACAAGGCAAAGAAAGATGAAGAAAAAGAAGAAAAACCTGTCAAGGTGCAGGTAGAGAAAGAAATCGATGCCCTAACAATGATCATTGAGGATATTGTGGGAGCATCCAGCTCAGAGGAGGCTCTACCGATTGCGAGCCAAGCTGAGGTTGTCATTGTCGAGATAAAGGAATTGAATCCTCTGGCTATTGTACCCTACATAGCACCACTCTCCGAGATCCACCCATCAGAGGTGACACCTTCATGTTTGACTTTTATTTTGTTTCTTTAGTTAGTGAAAATTTACAAAATTTCAACAGAAATGTGCCCACAATTTTTATTTTGATGCGTAATTTTGGAATTGTTTGAATGCCGATGTGGAAATTGGATGAATATGAATGAATAATGAGCTTGCTATTTTTGAATGAATAATTGAAATTGTTTCAGTAATGAATGAATAGTGTTGGTATTGAATCTTGAACTAACTGACCAATGCAGTGACATTTTATTAATAAAGACACTCGATTATGAGTGCATTATGACTTTTAAGGGAGAACACTCCGCTGCAGACTTAGAAAAGAAAATTCATCTAGCCAAAGGTTACAACTACAAGAGTATGTGTCAGCGCAATTACAGGCCTCTTAGGGGTTTGTTGCACCCCATCTTTCAGCCACTTGAATAAAAAAATGAGAAAAAGAAGAAAAAGAAAAAGAATAAATTGTTGAAATGGTTCAAGCAAGGTTAAGATTCGATGCATGGTACTAACATTAATGAAGTTGCAATTTTAAGTTGTTCATTACTATAAATTGTCAGCGCATCATTTTATTATATGAATGCAATTTACACATTAGGGATTTAGATAATTCAAGTTGTATGAATAATGATTGCGGTGATATTTCTAATTGGAACTTTGTTTATTTTTGTTTACTTGAGAGGACAAGTAAAAACTCAAGTTTGGGGGTGTGATGGTATTACAAATGACAGATTTTCTCCCTAATTTAGTATATTAATTGTCTCTTTTGTATTTCATTTAGCATGCATCATTAGCATTTTATATTTAATTTTCATATTTTCCAACTCATTGTTAGTTAGTTTAAATTCTTATTATTTTTATCCATTTGTGTACTAATGTCGACGCAAGCAGCTGATATATTACATCTTAATATTGTTAGCGCAAAAACTCGGTCTAAAAGCTTAATACTAGACGAATGCAGCCACAAGATTAGCTGGTAATTGCGACGAAGAGATGTCGCCGCATTACAACTAAACTTGGAATGATAGAATCAAGCTGAATCCACAGCTAGAAGCACCAACGCAAGAATTTCATAGATCTCGCTGCAATTATGATTTTAGAATGCGTCTAGTGATACAGCAACAATCTACAAATCTCTGAAGAACATACTAGAATTGCATGAGTGCACAGTTGTACTCTAACTAATTTTGACAGCTGCAAAAATCTAAATCTGGATCTAGGAATAAAGGCTGAAACTTGCAACATTTTGTAGGTTATAAATAGACAAACAGAGAATGAAGAAATCGTCAAGAGCTAAGGGATTAAATTCTACAATTTCTGTGTGATTTTGAGATTTGAGCTGGGAATTAGGAAGCTGATGAAGCAAGTCTGCAATCACTTCTGACGAGAAGGTGTTTGATGCAAGGCTAGAGGAACAATTAGGGAGTAGGCCTAGTAGTCTAAAGATAGTAAGCTTCGTTGTACTCTTTAATTCTTCTTAAACGATGATGGATTTTGATGATATTAAATGAATACGAGAGTGTCTTTTAATGTTATATAATTTTGATTCTTATTTTACACTGCTTATCTGTTTATTCTTGGATTTAACCGCTTTAAGCACAGAGTAAAATTACAGTGCACCGAAATTGAGAGATGCGGTGACAGGTTAGGTTAACAAGTGGGTTAGGCGAGAGCTGCTCAGGACTGGGATAAGAACCAATTACTTGTTCTTGGATACACATCATTGCTCGGAACGAGAGGTGGAGTGATTGTGGGTATTTAAGTCGGGATTAAGTAGGGAGCTATTGTTGGTAAGAACTCAAAGGGACTTCATTGCAGCGACAATTCATCTATACTTTACCTTGTCAACGCATCCAACATTGCAACTTAGCAGAACCAGTGAACCATTTTTACCCTTTACACTTGATCACTTTTACATTTTATGCAATTTAAATATTCAGCACTCAACACTCAACACATTTGATTTACTTTCAGTACATTGACTTTTAACACCTGATATTTATCTATGATTGCGTTGGCATTGATATCTAATTTTAATGTGCAGATCTGACATATTGCACTCACATCAGTACTCACATTACACTTGAATTCTGTATTGATTGCTTCGACATTTAGACATCAAGAACCCAATCCTCGAGGGATCGATATCCAATAGATTTGTCTATCAACTATACTTGCGTCAACGTGTGTACGCTTGCATAATCGTTATGTCGTAAAAACACCGATCAGTGATTAGCTTAATTTTTTTTGTCTTTTAAAGGTCTAATACACACTCACGAAGTTCATTAGCTCACCTTTAGGACTCACTTAGCCCTAAAGTCAATAAAAAGTACCTTTTTATACTTTTTACATATTTTATTCTATAACTGAAAGCTGAAATAAATTCTAAAAAAAATAAGGAAAATGCTTAGTTTCAAGCTATTAAACTTTAAAACTAGTTTAATATGTTAGGTCGAATTACGACAGATCAAACTCCTCAGTAATTAAGTCATTGCTTGTCCTCAAGCAAAAAAATAAAAATAAAAACTATAGAAAGAAAACATAGACGCTTGAGCATAAATTCAACTAATGGTGGGTTTCTCTTCCTTTTGGCGTGAATAACTCAAAATATTATGTTTTTTTTGTGTGGGGTTCCTACATAAAAATTCAAAATAGATATACGAAAATATAATAAATAAATCCTCAAAAAGAAAATTATCCAAATTACCAGTCTTTTTAAAATAAAGTCTTAAAAATCTTTAATCCTCCTCCATCTCATCATCCTCTTTATCACTCTCTTCTCCACTTTCAATCTCTTCTTCTTCATGTTCCTCAGTTGTTGGCCCAAACATATCACGTGTGTAGTTAGGGACTCGAATATTTTTCTACTGAGTAAATTCTTGAAACAACAGTCTCGATTCTTGCATCCATTGTATCATGCAATCTAGCTTTGGATGATTTCCACCACTAACTTCCTGTTGGGTTGCTGCCAACCTTTGTAATAAAGTTGGTGTAGTTGTCGTCTCTCTTTATCTCTTTTTCCCTTCCTTAATTTTCTTGGCACGAAGCTCTATGTATTATTGGAAGAGAGTGCTACAAATGATGCTCATTGACGGCTTCAATGATTATTCAGTGGATCTCATGGGCACTCTGGTCCTTTTGCACAAAGTTGTGACAAAGTGAGGAAAGAATACACCTACTATTTGGCCTCTCACAAACCTCATATTTTGGTGGATCCATTTACCAATGCAAACTTGCTTTTTCTGCAAAATTGCAAATAACAATATCGCTCAAAAGGTAATAACATTAGAGACATTTAAAGAATGTATAATATGTGTGCATATGAATTGAATCCACATTTTTGCTTCAGGAAACATGATTACTTGATTAAACGAAGTAGGAATACTAATGTTAGGCCTATATTTCCATTCACCCATTCCATTATTTAAATAATTCATCACATTGTCCATATCTATGTCCTTAAACTATTCTAAATCAGTTTGGTCTAAGAAATTTTGTTCATAGTATGGAGCATCAAAGAATTTACAAATAATTTTAGGGGTGACTTTCACATTGATTTTTGATAGCATTAAAAAGAACCATTAATTTCTCCCTACTTATTATATAAATTGTTCCCATTTTGTCATCTTTAGCATACATTTTTAGTATTTTTAATTTAGTTATTGCATTTTCTAACTTAATGAAGCTCAGCCTAATTTCGTTTGAATTTATGATATTTTTACTACTGATGTCACTGCATTAGTCTGTTTAGCATTGCGCCCAAATATGTCACTACAGGACCCTGTCCAGAAGCATCGATGCATGAATGTGTCTAGAGTTGTCGCTGCATAAGACAACCCAGAATTACGCCCAAAATTGTCACAGCACCTAACAACTGTCTAGTTAAAACACCAAAAATGTGTGAGTTGAACAGCTAGTATAACCAACTAGTACGGCCAAAGAATGCTAGATCTAAAAGGATGGACACCTGTACTATGAAGTTATTGTTAAATACTGAAGAGAAGGAGAGAGAAGGGATCTTCTCTTTTCGGTTGAATTTGATTTTCTTCTTAAATACACATTTTCTCAAAGCTTGCATTCATGACAACTTAACTTCCCAAGGTTGACCTGACGAAGAAGAGATGGCAGATCTGCGCTTGACGACGAGCATCCTAAGTGCGACCCAAGAGGAGAGTAAGGGAGCAATTTGAGTAGACTAGGAATAGAATGCCCCATTTGTTCAAGTTGTATGGAAGTACATTTGATATTTAGAACTAAATGATATCTATTTCAATCTTGCCTTTACTGTTAATCTTTGGGTTTAATTGTTTTGACCATGAAAGTGTGATTATTGTCACTGTCACTGAAAGGTGCAACGACAAATTAAATTAACAAGCAAGATAACGAAATTTGCATGAGGATTGAAGGAATTTAATCCTCTTATTCTTGAATATGTTGCATTGCCAACACTAAAGTTATGGTTTGTATGCATGTTTGAGTCTTAGATCTATTAGAAAAGCCAAGTTGGTAAGATATTCATTATGCCTTACTGCAGCAAATATTAACTGTTATTTTTAACCTTGTGAGTCACACTTAGTTTTCTGCCAGCTTTTCACGTCAAGGACCCCATTTCATTATCATTGCATCTTACCTTTAAATTTTACATTATTGCTTCGACAATCTCTCTTACAATTTTACTGCATTTGCTTTTATATTGCATTGACAATTATAAACAACAAACATCCATCCTCATGGGATCGATATTCGATAGATTACACATCTATCTACTATACTTGCATCAACAGTGTACGCTTGCACATATTTACCATGACATTCATAGTGCGACTAATTCCTTTTACCATGATCGAATCCCATGTTGCCTCATTAGTAGTCCTAGATATATAATCTCCCAATGAAGCATAGAATTCTGGAACTACTAGGACTACTGCCAATTCTTTGGGAATCATCCAAAATCATTCTCACCTATGATATCGAACTAGTGGCCATATTTCTTTGTAGATAACCATGAATGTATCAAAACCCCTCTTTTGAATGAATGTTTTTCTTTGAAGTTCATTAAAATAATTTTTAACATTCTCATTTAAAAATCCTAAAAAAGTTGGACCCGTTGATGGTTCTGATTCAATTGTCCACCTAATCTTCGTAGGAGGCATTATGAGGAATCAAAGAGTTTATAAGTTAGGAACCCTTAACCTGAGTTGGTGCGATCCCTTTTGGCTTCTGCCTATCTTTGCTCCTTTGTGCTAGATAAAAAATCTGAACAAGAGAAACAGAAGAAGAGAAGTAAAGATATTTTAGGGTTTAAGAGGATTAAAGTTGAGTTTAAGAAACAATATGAAGTTATTTATATGTTTTGTATATATAAAAATAAATGAGTGGAAATTAAGGTTTAGAAGTGTTTAAAATCGGTAAAAATTAAGGGTTGGTCGCCGGGTTGCACAGTTGGGTTGGGTCAACCCTACAAGAAATGCAATCGACATCACAGCACGAAGATGTTGGTGTCACGACATCCCCTTTAGTCTTACTTTATCACGACACTGAGACTCTGTGTCACGACATCTTCATCAGTTCCGAATCTTTCCAATGTACCACCTCCATCGCGACATGGAGAATGGTGTGTCGCAACATAACCCTGTTTCCTGCTATCTAATAAAAGAAAAATTGTTAGAAATATTTAAAATAATATACATAAATAATCTCTCACATTCGCCATCATATTTTACTTCTAGATTCATTCGATAGTCCTAGCCTTACTGGTTTGCTCCACATTTTTTCGGCATTTGTCCATCTTCCATCATATCATTCCATTTTTTTCGACCTATCCCTTTCTTTAAATCGATCGATGCATTCTTTGTTCATGAAAGGAATCTTGTTGTGTCCTTCAAAGTCTCCTACAGTGAGCATATGACATTGCTCCCTTTGTTCCTCAGTTTTATCTAGCCTATCTTTACATTTAAAGGTTTTTATCTCACTTTGATATTTATGGTTAACTCATTCGTGTTTAATTCAATGGTAGATCTAGATGTGGCTAGAAAGGATTTTTCTAGTAAAATAGGTATATCCCTATCTTCCTCAAAGTTTAAAACCACAAAATTTACAAGGTTAATAGAATCTCTTACTTGGACTAATACATCCTCTAGTATCCCCTTAGGTCGTACAGATGATCTATCAACCAATTATATTGTCACTTGTGTACTTTTGAGATCTCAAGATCCAGGTTTCTCAAAAATCGAAAGAGGCATTAGGTTTATGTTGGCTCCAAGATCGCAGAAGGCTCTACTAAACTGAAGATTACAAATTTTTATTAGAATTATAAAGTTATCAAGATCCTTCAATTTTCAAGGAATTTGTTTAAAGATGATCACGCTATAGGTGCGTTGACTTTTACTTGTTCACCTACTCTGATTTTTCTACGCTTTGACATAATCTCCTTTAAAATTTTAGCATATTTGGAACTTTCTCTATCAATTCAATCATAGGTAGGTTAACATTTAAAGTTTTAAATAAATTTAGAAAACTTACAAACTCATCATCATTCTGTCTCTTTTTCTCCTCTAACCTTTTAAGGAACAAAACGGTCATACCTTTATTTTCTTTATGGATTTTGTCTTCTTTTTCTAGCTCCACTTTTAAAGGTACCTCCTTGTTACTTCAGTTTCATCATTTGAGGGTATCTCTATAGTGGTGTTTGGATTTTTATGCTCCTCCCTCATTAGGGTTTCCTAGGTTATTCAGAACTTTGGGTTTTCTAGGCTACTTAGTACTTTCCCCGATCTAAGTTTGATCGCCTTGACATGATCCTTTCCCTCTCTTCAGGGATTATTCTCTGTATTACTAGAGATATCGGTGCCAATTAGACTTCTAATATCTCCCATCATACTCATTAATTGGCCTGTTTATTTGATAGCATTTGAAATGACACTTATTTTCTCCCTAAATGTATGTGTTAACTATCCTTTATGTATTATATTTAGCATGCATGATAGTCATTTCATACTTTGTTTTTATATTTTATAAACTTAATGTTGTGTGGCTTAAATTATTGTTATTTTTATCTCTTTTGTGCACTAATGTCACAATATGCAGCATATGTATTGCGTCTGAAATTGTAAGTGTAGGGATCCATCTCGAAAGATCAATGCTAAAAAGAGTTCAAAGATGCAGCAACAAGTTTAGATTGGTATTACGGCCAGAATTGTCATCGTATGGAAACATTTACTTCGTATAAGTGAATTCACATTGCAAGCATATCTGGAAACACCAGCGCAGGAATTTCACACGATGTCGCTGTAACTAAAGATTGTAGATCGCGCCTAGAAATGCGGCGAGAACCTGCAGATTAATGAAGATAGCACCAGATCTACGTGAGTGCATAACTAAATTTCAACAAACTTTGACAGCTGCAAAAGAAGTTGGATTTGAGAGAAGATGAGATCTACAATTCTCAAAGCTTATAAATAGAGGAGAGAAGAAGGAGATGAATATCAAGAGTGAAGAAATTAAATGCTGCAAATTCTCTTAAGCTTAAAGCTTGGTTCTGGAGTTCGGTGAGCTGTTTGAGCAAGTGTGCACTTGGTGCAATACAAGAGGAGCAGTTAAGGGATAATCCTAGTAGCCTAGGAATAGTATGCTTCAAATTATCTGTTAATTCATCTGTTAATGCTGATGAATTCTTATTGACACTTGATTGTATATGGAAATAACTTTCAATGTCAGATTACTTTGATGATTATTCAATTCTTCTCATCTGTTTTCTCTTGGATTTAACTATTTTTGACATAGAAGTGCAATTGCTGTCTACCGACACTGGAAAGTGCGGTGACAAGTTAGATTAATAAGCAAGTTAGAGGAAGTTACTTGAGACTAGGAGGAATTCTGGTCACTTGTTCTTGAGTGCAAGACATTGCCAACAACTGGAAGGTGAGGTAATTGTGGACCTTAAGTCTTAGTTAAACAGTGAGATGTTATTGGTATGATTTCATTGGAACTTTATTACGCGATAATTCATCTATAAAATACCTTGTCAATGCATCCAGCATTGCTACTTAGTGAAGTTAGTGATCCACTCCATTCTTTGCACTTGATCACATTTTTTACTTTTTCTACATTTAAATTCTCAAAATATCAACAACAATTTATTTTACTTTCAGTTGCTCTGACATTTAACTTATAATTGCGTTGACAACTGTGACTAACTTAGTGGTGCAGATTTGATTTAATTGTGCTGACATCTTTACTATCATTTTCTCTAATTTTAACTTTAGTTGCTTCGACAATTGAACATCAAGAACTCTATCCTTGTGGGATCGATATCCGATAGAGCAAATCTGTCAACTATACTTGCATTGATGTGTGTTTGCTTGCACTTAAATGCTGTGACGTTTATGAGCCGATCATTGTTCCTCTAGTTTTGTCAAGGTTTTTGAAGAATTAGTGCACTCAAACTTCACTTGCTTTACCTCGGTGCGCATCGACAGCATCTCCTCCTCTATTCGATCCAACCTTTGACCACATACAGTGTGGTCCTTTTGGAACACTCTCTAGCTACCTTTGTAAGAATGGAGGTTGATAGTTTGTATTTCTCTATTGGTTGACATTACCACTTCTTCCTTGGTTTCTTCCCCATCTCAAATTTGGATTATCCTTCCAATCAAGATTATAGGTATTTGAGTCAGGGTTTCCAGCCCTATTCCCTACATAATTTACGTCCTCGGTGGTATTAGTGAAATAGTGATAGAGAGGTTTGTCATCCACTTGTGATGATGGTGCACCTTTTGCAGATTCAATCTAGTTAAGTCTTTCTAACAATTGTTTGTATTTATCTTCTTGAATCATCTTAACCGAGTGATCGGCTGTAAACGTCATAACAATAATGTGCAAGCGTACACTTTCGATGCAAGTATAGTAGACAGATGTGAATCTATCGAATATCAATCCCATGAGGATGGATGTTTGTTGTCTATTAATGTCGATGCAATGAATAAGTACATGTGATAAAATTGTGAGAGTGATTGTCGAAAAAATAATGTAAAATTAAAAATGAAATGTGACAATAATAAAATGGGGTCCCTAACGTGAACAGTCAGTAGAATACTAAGTGTGGCTCATAAGGTTTTAAAGAATAGGTGATTGTCACTGCAATAAGGTACAATAAATGTCTTACCAAACTTGGTTTCTTTATTCGATCTATGATTTAAACATGCACACTCACCTCACCTTTCAATAACGGCAATGTAACACATTTAAAAACAAGTGGATCAAATTCCTCTAATCCCCAAGCAAATTCCATTGTCTTGCTTGTTAGTTTAAACTTTCACTGCACCTTCTAGTGATAATGACTGCAATAACACTTCTACGGTCAAAACATTCAAACCCAAATATTAAACGTTGGCAAATCAAGTGTGCTTCCATACAAACATGAAATAAATAGTAATCACCAACGTTTTAGAAAAGAAATGCAAAAGAGCAAATGGAGAATACTATTCCTAGGCCACTCGACTTGCTCTCTCTTACTTACCTCTTGCGTCGCACTTAGGGCTCCTCGTCAAGAGCAGATTTGCCTCCTTTTTTACGTCAGGTTGCCCTTTAGAGGTTTAAGCTTCCATAGTCGCAAGCTTCAAAGATGGATTCAAGAAAAATAATCACCAAAAGATTCCTTTTCTCTCTCCCCTCATGAGTATTTTATCTTCAGCAGAGTTGTACAGGTGTCCTTTCCTCCAAATCTAGCAATCTATGGACGTACCAGTTAGTTTCACCAGACTAGGTAGCTTACTTATTTCTGGTTTTACCCGGATAGCTTTTAGATGCGACAATAATTCTAGACGTAATTTTAGATGTGCTCATGTAGCGACAACTCTGGACATGTTCATGTAGTGACAACTCTAGACATGTTAATGCAGTGGCAATAGTAGTAAAATATGACAAAATTAAGGGCAACTAGGCTAAAGTCTATTGAGTTAGAAAATGTAATAAACTAAACTAAAAAATTCTAAAATATGTGCTAAGAATGACTAAATGGGAACAACTTAAACAATAATTAGGGAGAAATCAATTATTCTTTCTAATACTATCACACCCCAAACTTGAGTTTTTACTTATCCTCAAGAAAAGTAGAAATGAACAAGGCTATACAAAAATTTATCAAGGCAAATGATCGTTCTAGCAACTTGAATCATCTAAAATCCAAATGAATGAATCATATTCAAATGACAGAATATTACATCGACAATACATAAGTATGAATAACCAAGATTTCAACTTTATCAATGTCAATATCATGCTTCAAACCTAAAATTTTATCTACCAATACAATATTTATTTCATCGTAATATATACATATATCTTTTTCTTCTTCTTTTTTTTATATGTGATTGAGGGATGTCGTTGCATTACTATACCCTTGTTCCTGAGAAGCAACGATGGAGTGAAACAAACCCCCAAGGAGTGTTCCCCTTGAGCAGTTCACAATACAATCACATTGGAGTGTTTCTTATTTATAACTATATAAGTAGCTGTAAAGGGCAAATTCATTCAAGATTCAAAGAATGATACTAATCATTCATCACTAATGTAATCTAAATCATTCATCAAAGAATTGAAGATATAATATTCAGTTAAATTTATCCAACTCATTCATTGATAGTTCACATGATTCAAGAATTAAGCAATGAATGTAAAAAAATTTAAACACATTTGCAGTAACCATTCATAACCTTGCATGCTTCATTCAACTAAAAAACAAAAATTCTTGAAATGTGGGTGCAATTGCATTTTCAAATCCCATATACATTGCCCAAAACTTAAAGTTTGCATTGTCCCCAATACACTGACACTAAAATACCATGATAAATGGAAATGCAAAGACAATGTAAATGCAATGATAGTTACAATGTAATGACAATGGGAATGCGATGACAATGCTTTCTAACAGACTAAAAATTATAGCTACATGCTATGCATGAAAACTACAGCTAAAAACTTAAATAAAACAAACTCAATTTTTCATAGCTGTCGATGTGGCTACATGGTTTTCTTTTCTTCTTTTCTTCCTTTCGGTGCTTCTTATCCTTGGAGCACTTTCTCTTTCTTTCTTTAGGCTTTGCTTGATCCTCAGATTGCTCCGCACCATCTGTTTGTGCCCTGGCATCATCAGCTGCGTCTGGTGTTGGATGGATCACCTCAAGTAGTCCAATGTAGACCACTATTGCCAAAGGATTGTGGTGGTCCTCTTTAATTTCCTCTGCAGCTTCTACCTAACTCGCTTCATCTTACGCCAAGCCCTCAGTCATTGCACCCACAACTTCTGGTGCGGTGATAATTTCTTCAGCTTAATCTTCCTCAGCTTCTTTTTCTTCATCTTTCTCTTCTTCGTCTTTAACTTGAGTTTCTTCCCCTTCAGTAGGAGTTTCCTCTTCAGTAACATGTTCCTCCTGACCAGCAATGAACTCATCTTCAAACAGGCTTTCAATTTTTCACAAACATTCCTCAACACCCCTTGATTCTGCCTCCTTCTCGTCATCAGAGATGTGCACCATTAGAGGGGAAGCCACCGATTGGTCTTTGTCCCTTGAGTCAGTCTCCTCGGTTGAGGGCTCATACTCTTTGATGATTGAAGGAAATATTGGGAATTCTAGGAGTGGGGCTTCACTCAGCTACCTCAATGTGGACATAACAGCACTGTTCCAGGACCTAGTATCTAGGCGTAGAATAAATTCTATGCTCTGTCCATGTCTTCCACTGTGGCAACAAGCTTGATTTGCCTAATTCTTCTGGAATCTACTATCTTCTTGACCTCCTTTATTTTGCGCCACAAATGAGTCTCTACAGTCACAGTTATTCGTTTTTCTTCTGCTTTTGCTTTTCCCTTCCTTTTTCTTACTTCTGCTTCCTTCACTATGGGCGTATCCTTCCCACGAGTCATTCTCTCGGCCTCAACATAGATTTTCCTTCTCTTGATGATGGAACCTATCAGACACATTTTGTCAAGGGTGATAGTGGTGCTATGCGTAAAAGGCCTCAATTTGCAGTTCCCAAAATGAAACCAGACTTTCCTTTACAGTGTTAAAAAGTGTCGGTGCATGGTGTAGTTGTTGGGATTTGAACCCATCCAAATGGCTCCTTCAACACAGAGATCCTTCACCAAAAAACCTATAGTGTCATCAGTGATTTCTTCAATAAACGCAGTGTGTTCTTCCTTGTCTACTTTGGTGTTGCAGAGCTCATTAATGTGTTCAACGTCCTAGGGGATTAATCCTTCACGGACAAAAACAAATTTTGACTCATGGTCAATAAGATTAGCATAGAACTAACATACCAGAGATGGAGAATATCTTCCAAGGTGTTGGAAAAAGGTTTCCCACTTCAGCTTCTAGATGGTCATGTGGATTTGTTTTCCCAGGTCTTTTTGTCGTGACAAGAGAAATCCCTGTTCTGGGTGACAAGTCCTTTTCAGCATGTTCTCCTGAAAAAGGTCTTTGGCCGCTTTTATGAGGAATATCACAGGATCTTTGGACATGAGAGGCTTTGTTTCACAGAGGATGAAGGTTCTGCTACAAATTTGGTTTCTTTCTTCACTGCTCCACGAGTTCTGGCCATGGTTTTTGTATGTAAAGAGGGTTGTAACACAGAAAGGTGTAAGCTTTAAGAGAGGTTATGAATAAAAATGGCATCTTTGTGAATATCACAGTCGGTATAGAGGAGGGTGTCTATAGTGAGTGAAAAGAGAAGATGGAAAGGCATGTTTTTAATAGAGGAAAGGACATAAACTGTGGAAGAATAAATGCATCTAATAGGAATTACACTCGTTCAGACTGATCCAACGGCTAGGTATCTATTGATGAAACTATGGGATATGTTTCCTAATATACTCTGATTTCTAATGAGTCAGCAATTTCAGTACAGATAGACAAGTTGCGTCAACAAGGAGATCCAAATGCATCGACAAAAATCTTGCAAAAAAAAAAAACAAAGTAAAATAAACTTAAATAAAAACAAAATAAAATAGAATTACATGATAAAAATTTCAAGAACAATTAGAAAATTTTGACCAATTTAATGGTCTCGTCCTGCTTTTGATCACTATGCCGAAAATAATGTTTCAACCATTGTCCATTCACTTTAAACTAGTGGCCATCATTTAGATCCTTAATTGTGACTACTCCATGAGGAAATGCTTCGACAACTTTGATAGGTCCAAACCAACGTGAGAGCAATTTACCTGGGTGCAATTTTAGTCTATAATTGAATAATAGCACTTGTTGACCTGTAGTAAATTGTCACTACAAAATAATTTTATCATGCCATCGTTTGGTCTTTTCCTTGTAAATTGTTGATTCTCATAGGCATTTCGCCTAATTTCCTCTAATTCAGTGATGTCTAATAGCCTCTTCTTTCCAGCAGCTTCATAATCTATGTTCACTTGCTTAATCGCCAACATTGCCTTTTGCTCCAATTCAATTGGCAAGTGACATGCTTTCCCAAAAACAAGCTGATACGGTGACATCCCAAGTGGGGTTTTATATGCTGTCTGTAATGCCCACAAAGCATCATCAAGTCTAGAAGACCAATCTTTTCTTGAAGAGTTTACAACCTTCTCAAGAATGTTCTTAATTTGTCGATTGGACACCTCAGCTTGTCCATTGGTTTGCAAATGATAAGTGATAGTGATTTGATGATTAACTCCATATCTCTTCAATGTAAATGCTACTTGATTGCAATGGAAGTGAGTACCCTAATCGCTGATAAATGCTTTTGATGTGCCAAAGCGGGTAAGTATACGCATGTGGAAAAATTTAAGCACTGTCCTTGCATCATCCTTTTGGAGTGCAATGGCTTCAACCCACTTTGATACGTAGTCAACAGCAACTAGAATATAGACGTTTCCAAATGATCATGGAAATGGTCCCATAAAATTCATACCCTAAACATCAAAAAGTTCTACCTCCATAATTGGATGCTGTAACATTTCATTGCATCGAGATATAGAACCAGTGCGTTGACATCGATAACATTTAGTCACAAAGTTATGGGCATCCTTAAATAGTGAAGGCCAGTAGAATCCTGATTGAAGAACCTTAGTAGCAGTTCTCATGCCACCAAAGTGACCTCCATAAGGAGCATGGTGACAATGCTTCAGGATTAAAAACATTTCTTCTTCCGAAACACAATGCAAAATGAATTATCATTGCATACCTTAAATAAATACAGCTCATTCCAATGGTATTTCACTACTTCATGAACAAATCTTTCTTTCTTGTGGCCTGTGACACCCAAGGGTAGTTTTCCATATACCAAATAATTAACTATATCAGCATACCAAAGGGTTGTGTCGACAGCGAACAACTTCTCATCTGGAAATTCGTCGACAATCTGAAGTATGTCTTCATCTTCACTTCCAACTTCCAAATGAGATAGGTGATTTGTAACTTGATTCTCTAAACCCTTGTGATCTTTGATCTCTATATCAAATTCCTGCAACAATAGGATCCAACGTATCAGTTTTGGTTTTACATCCTTCTTCACAAAAAGATATCTTAACGCTGAGTGATCAATAAATACAATAACCTTTAAGCAGATAAGGTATGAGCAAAATTTGTCGAAAGCAAAGACTACGGCTAACAATTCTTTCTTTGTAGTTGTGTAATTAATTGAACCTCTGTAAGAGTCTTACTGGTGTAATAGATGGCATGAAATATTTTTCCCTTGCATTGTCCAAGGACAGCACCCATAGAAAAGTCACTTGCATCAAACATAACTTCAAATGGTTGAGAGCAATCTGGTGCAACGACAATGGGTGCATTAACAAGTTGCTTCTTTATTTGATTGAATGCATCCAAACATGCATTGTCAACGGTTGAGCATAGGAGTTTTGCAATTTTAGAAAAATCTAGAATATATCGGAGATAAAACCCCGCATGCCCAAGAAAACTACGGATACCCTTCACGTTTATCGGTGGAGGTAACTTCTCAATGATTTCCACCTTAGCTCTATCCACTTTAATGCCTTGACTGAAAATACGATGACCTAAGACAATGCCTTCAATTTCCATGAATGGAATTTTTCCCAATTTAGCACCAAATTTGTGTCTTCACATCGCTTTAAGACTTTATCCATATTGTCAGCGCATTGATCAAAATTATTCCCATAGACTAAGAAATTGCCCATGAAGACCTCTAAAGGATCTTCAATCATATCTGAGAATATTGCCATCATGCACCTTTTAAATGTGGCTAGTGCATTGCAAAGACCAAATGACACACGGCTAAAAGAAAAAGTACTAAAGGGGCAAGTAAAAGTTGTTTCGCTTGATCCTCCGACACAATAGCACTTTGATTGTAGCTAGAATAATAGTCTAGGAAGCAATAATAGGCTTTTCTAGAAAGCCTATCCAACATCTAGTCAATGAAGGGAAGTGGAAAGTGGTCCTTCTTTGTGGCTGCATTAAGTTTGCGATAAACCATACATACTCGCCAACCCATAGGAATGCGTATAGTAATTAGGTCATCTTTGTCGTTCCGTACAGTGATACCACTCTTCTTCGGAACGCATTACACCAAACTTACCCAATTGCTATCAGAAATAGGGTAAATAATGCCTACGTCAAGCCACTTAATAATCTCCTTTTAACAATTTCCTTTATCTTCTCATTCAATCTTCTTTGTTGCTCGATCGATTGCTTTCCTTCATCTTCCAACTTGATTTTGTGCATGCAAAAAGATGGATTAATGCCTCGAATGGCATGAGGTTGATGCTATCTTCCAAATCACATAAAGCTTTACCTAAATAGTGTTTTTCGATTGAACAGGGGATAGTAAAGCTCCCAGGATCTTTCATTTTGGGCGACAATTTATTTGTCAACATAGCACTACAGCCTTCTGTAAGTGCAATAGTTTCAATATCAGTATACTTCTTCTTCTTAGACAAGAGCTCCTTCATAAATTTCCCATAACTAGGAATTTGCATAAGAGCATCCACTAAAGGAATATTAACATGAAGTTGCTTCAGTGTGTTCAAAAACTACTGATACTGCTTATCATGCTCATTTTCTTTGAATCATTGTGGAAAAGGCAAAGGTAGAGATACATCAGATTGCGCCGACACCTTTGGTTGTGTCTACATTTTTTAAGGTCAAACATTAGGCATAGGAGTGACAATTTGTGGAACTTCCTTATCTAGTGCATCGACAAATCCTTCAGATTCAACTTTCTCACCATGGGTCACGTCACTAGTGGCTTGAGGTGCTGCAGTTGAGTCGATGGCCAGCTCGCCTATTTGTTTACCATTCCTAAGAAAGATAGCTTTGCAATGCTCTTTCCCCTTGAAATTTGGATTTTTCGTGTCACTAGGTTTGTGCCTGGTGGTCAAGTGTTTAGATCCTAAGCAATTTGTCCCAATTATGCTTCCAACACCCGAATGGAGGATGAGTTCCCTTACACAATAGCTTCCATGCGAGTGATATTCTCCTGCATTAGAGCTTCAAGTGCTACTAACGGATTATACAAGGAAGCTTGTGTGTACTATTGTTGCCTATGTCCTTGAACATTATGATTTTACACTGCAAATTGTTGTAGTTGTATTCGACTCTGATGTGGCTGCATCTGGCTTTGTTGTGGATGCATCTGAGTCTACTGATTATAATTCTACTGTTGTGGATCGTAATTCCTTTGTCTTGGGTTATAATTGCCTTGATTAGATGAATTCCCATATTAGAATATCACAGCATTTTGTCCAACATTCTTCGTTTCCCAAGATTGTTGATTACATGTAGAATTATTGTAAGAATTACCATAAGAATTACCGCGGATGTTACTGACATAGAAGGCATTCTCTACATGTTATGGACATTCTTCATAGCTATGGTTGTCACCGCAAATGTCATAACAAAATGTAGGCTCATCAACTTGTTGAGCGACTTGTATAGGTGCAACGTCACTTGTCCCCGTCATATTTTTATCATATTTTTGAGAAAAGAAACTTGAGCACTAAGTGCAAATATTATGTCCAATTCATTAACTCTCGGGTTAGCTTTTACTTGTGTAGCTTTAGAGATAGGGTACTAATAATCATTCTGAGTATTTCTCTCAAGAATTCGAACAACTTCATCATAAATACAATCTAGCAAATGTCCATTGGCTGATGCGCCGACAATATTTCTTGTTTGTGAATTCAGCCTATTGTAGAAAATTTCAATCTATGTTTCCTGCTTAATGTCGTGCATGGAGAAACATCAAAGCAAAGATTTATAACACTCTCATGTAGTGTGTAGATTCTCATCATCCAGCTAATGATAAGCTGTAATATCATTTTGGAGATGAGCATTCATTGTCGGTGGATTAAAACGCAAAAAAAATTGTGTTGCAAGTTCATTCTATGAAGTAAATGAGCCAACAAGTAGCCTAAGGAACCCCTTCCTTGTAATGAATAAGGAAACAATTGCATTTTCAAAGCATCACTAGGAATGCTTTATGGACTGAAGGAAACACAAATCAATAGAAATGATTTGAGATGTTGTCGTGCATCTTCATGTGGCAATCTAGCATATTGCCCATTAGAATTCAACATCTGGAGCATTACTGGCTTAAGTTTGAAATTTCCAGCTTGGATTGCTGGCCTAACAACTCCAGGTTACAAATCATCCAGAACAGGTACGACAAAATCTCGAATCGTCTTATTTGGTATTTGATCATCTTGTGGCAGCAATGGATTATTAACATTTTGTGGCTGTATCAGATGTATAGCAGGATCTTGTTGCTACATTGGTGGTATGGTTGCATCAATTCACGGTAAAGCCATATTTCTTTGTTCTTAACGCCTTCTTCGAATAGTTCTTCTAATTTTTAGGTCCAAACCAACAATAAACTTCGAGTTTCTTCGGGCCCTAAAACAACTAAAAGAAAATGTGCAAATAGCAACAAAATGAAAACAAGTTAGTAACAACTAAAGGTTAGATAATAAAGATAAAGTGTAAAAACAAAAATAAACATCAAACAAATGCCATCCCCGACAACGGTGCCAAAACTTGATCAGTTGTAAACGTCACAGCAATAATGTGCAAGCGTACACTGTCGATGCAAGTATAGTAGACAGATGTGAATCTGTCAGATGTTGATCCCACGAGAATGAATATTTGTTGTCTATTAATGTCGGTACAATGAATAAGTAAATGTGATAGAATTGTGAGTGTGATTGTCGAAACAATAATGTGAAATTTAAAATGAAATGTGATAATAATCAAATGGGGTCCCCAAAGTGAATAGTAAGTAGAATACTAAGTGTGCCTCACAAGGTTTTAAAGAATAGGTGATTGTCGCTGCAATAAGGTACAATGAATGTCTTACCAAACTTGGTGTCTCTATCCGATCTAAGATTTAAACATGCATATTCACCCCACATTCCGATGATGGCAGTGTAACACATTTAAAAACAAGTGGATCAAATTCCTCTAATCCCTAAGAAACTTCTGTTGTCTTTCTTATTAGTTCAAACTGTCGCTGCACCTTCCAGTGACAGTGACTGCAATAACACTTCCAGGGTCAAAACATTCAAACCAAAAATTAATTAGTAGAAGTAAGATTGAATAAGATATCATTTAGTTTAGAAATTAAATGTACTTCCATACAAATATGAAATAAACAATAATCACCAACGTTCTAGAAAAGAAATGCAAAAAAGCAAATGGAGAATACTATTCGTAGGCTACTCGACTTGCTTTCTCTTACTTCCCTCTTGTGTCGCAATTAGGGCTCTTTGTCAGGAGTAGATTTGCCTCTTTCTTCACGCCAGGTTGCCCTTTAGAGGTTTAAGCTTCCATAGCCGCAAGCTTCAAAGATGGATTCAAGAAAAATAATCACCAAAAGATTTTGTTTCTCTCTCCCTTCTTGAGTATTTATCTTCAACTAAGTTGTACGTACAAGTGTCCTTTCCTCCAAATCTAGCAGTTTATGGTCGTACCAGTTAGTTACACCAGACTAGACAGCTCACGCATTTATGGTTTTACCCAGACAATTGTCAGATGCGATGACAATTCTGGACATGCTCATGCAGTGACAATAGTACTAAAATATGAAAAAATTAAGGGCAACTAGGCTAAAGTCTAATGAGTTAGAAAATGCAATAAACTAAACTAAAAAAATGCTAAAATATGTGCTAAGGATGACTAAATGGGAACAACTTAAAGAATAAGTAGTGAGAAATTAATAGTTCTTTCTAGTACTATCATCGAGGTAATTTTTTGCCTATATGTGAACCAATTAGTCATCCAATGAAAGGAGTTCATTTTCATATTCTCAATCAATCAATAGGCATAATTATAGGTTTTGTTCATTAGGGCTCCTCCTACTACACCATCCAGCCTATTATTGAAGGTTTGTAGTTGCAACCATTCCGACAAACAATGGTGTGGACATTTTTGTAATAACATTTTGAAATATTCTCATGTCTCATGAAAACCTTCTCCTTTGAATTGCCAAAAGATAGAAATCTCCCTCCTCAACTATACTGTCTTACTGATGGGAAAAAAATTTCTAAGAATTTTCTTACGAGCTCATCCCATGTAGTAATAGAACTTGGTGCCTACGCATCCAACCAAGAAAAGTATTGTCAGTCAAAGAGAAAGGAAATGACCAAAGATGAATGGCATCATCAGTAACACCATTATATTTAAAAGTATCGTATAATTGTAAATCACTTTAAATGTAAAATTGGATCCTCTTCCATAGTTCCTCTGAATTGCAAGTTGTTTTGGATAATTTGGATCATGGCTGGCTTGATCTCAAAGTTATTTGCAGCGATGGTTGGCCTGGTGATACTTCCTCACACTAGATCTATGTTAGGCAAAGCATATTCCCTTAAAGCTCATTGATCTTGCATCATCGATTCGTTTGCTGGTAGTTGTGGTGGTAACCTAACGCCTTGGAGTTATCGGTAATTGGATCGATATGTGGATCTTCTAGTTCTTATAGTTCGGCAGGTGGTTGTTGATTTTGCATCAGCTTTGCTTGTCTATGGTTTTTCCTAATGAATGCTTTGGGGATAGAGATTGGATCTACCAAGTTTCCTTGGCTTCGAGTCATAAATTGAAACTAAACAACTTAATGAAAATAATTAAATGATAATAATAATACTAAATAAATAAAATAGTATCTATGACCTAAAAATTTCCTAATTATTCTTTTATAAGTGCAATAAATTAAAATTACTAAAGACATTGCCTCCTCGACAACAACGCCAAGAACTTGACCGCCACCGAATGTACTCCTATTTGACATCTATTTTGGGCTGCCGCAAGTATACAAGTCAAGTTGTAATATAGTTTTACAACAAAGTAATGAGTACTCTGAGGATTTTATCCAAGGGAGGCAAAACAATAATAATTTCAATCCCTTCACAGAAAAGATCTAATTAGTACTCTTTTCAAGATTATAGTATGAAAGTCAAAGAAAAGGGCTTGATTTTGGAATAATAAAAAACATAAAAGGAAAGTAAAGAAAAGGAAATGAGATGAGATGAGAGATTTCTATAAACATATTTATGGTGGATTAGGTCGCCATGGTATGATTTCTTCAACTGTTGCTTTTGGGGTCTTCGACAATCAACTAGTCGCTACCCTAGCAGAATCTTCCGATCTTCCACTAACATAATTTTAACAAGCATTGGTTTGGGGTAAAGGTGTTCACAAATGGGCAATACCAATTTTGGGTTAATTCCCACCTAAATGACTTCCTTGGGTTGTCAAGCCTAGGGTTTGTTTCACGTTTTTCCTTTTCCAAATAGTTGATCTGTTGAAGATCCCTACACGATAATTAAATAATCATACCTCTACTCTCTAATCCCCCACAAAGGGATTAGTTTCTCATGGTTTCTTGCAACATTATAAATTCAAAAAAAGATTAATAATAAGAAAAGATTGAAAATATAATTGAAGAAGAAACTAAAATATTTGTATTCCAATCTGTTGGGACGAATCCATAATCATTTATGAAAAATTTACAAATCTCGTTTTTATAAAACAAAAATAGAAATAACTAAACTTAAATTACAAGAAGGAAAATAAAACTAAGGAAAGAGTGTGTAAAACTTAGTGCTAAAGGGTCCTATTTATAGCATTTGGATGATCGTTTTCCTCAGACCTAGGTCAGCTGCCGTTCTTTGGGTTTATGTTGTGTTATGAAGACTAGAACGATGAAAATGTGTAAATGTACACAATCGTATTCAAGTAATAAAATGACAAGTAATGTCGAGTATCGTACCCACAGGGACTGTGCTATGAAAATTATTTATGAAATATTTAATCAAAAAATTGGTTAAAAACAAGATAATATTTGAGAGGAATATTAACCTAAGTATTCTAAACTAAATTAATCTAAGTTAAGCTAAAACTAAATTAACTTCCTATGCACAATTTCTAAAGATTGTAATCAATATGACATAAATGTGTCAGGTTAATTGCTTTAATTACTTAATTAAATCTAAATCTTGTTCATGCTTGTTACGAGTTAATATTCACAGTAACTCGGTACTCTACTAACCTATGAACATCACTTACTAAAATTCATTCATCTCTTGAACATATCTCTATGTCAATTCAACCGACTAAATCAATTTTAATAAGCAAATGTGTTATTACACATGCATACTAATTAACAATCATAAGCATGTAAAGGATCAAACAAAGTAACAATCATATCTCTATGTTGAAACAATTTAATTACAAAAATCTTACAAGTTATTCAAGGTTATGTATTGTTTAACACCATCACTAATCTAACCTTCAACTTCTTTAGAAGATTAGACAGACACAAATTAAATAGTGTATCCATTAATCACAATTTTAACGCGCTTAAATGATTAATTCAATAGTTATATCACAAGGGTAATGCAATAATAACTTAGGCATGATAATATTTAATTAAATAGAATATTCAGGGCCTATAACAATATAAACATGAATTAAATATAAACAAGCAATTAAACACAATCAACCCAACACTTAAAGAATTTAAGCCATTTCAATTAAATAATTAATAGAATTCATAATAGCATTCATCATAATAACAAACAAGAATCTAAAATAAAGAAAAAAATTACGATTAAATCCGTCGATTTCTAAGAACAGCTTTCGCATTCTTCGTCATTCTTGCTCGATTCTTCTCAGATCGATGTCTCTGATGAACACTCAACAAAGGCTATGGAAGGATTGAAGAACCAATCTTTCTCAAGAAGGGAAATCACCAAGGGAATGAGGGAAAAATTGAAGGGAAAGCTAGAGAAAGAAGAGAGAATGGTGAGTGAATTGGTGTGTAAAATGAGGTGACTGAGGATAGTATTTATAGGTGAGAGTTGAGAGTTATTTTTAGCAAATGAATATCAACCACTCACTCCCGCATGGCCGGCCACTACTCATCAACATTGACTAGTTCAAAGTTTGCTTGAAACTAGCTTGGGGTGAGAATTTAAAACCATGAAAATTGGAGGGGTTTGAATGGAATTTTTGAAAACTTCAAGGGTTGTTTTGCAAGGTTGAAATTCTCAACATAATCAGCTAAATATGGTCAGCACTTGGACGGCACATGGCTAGTCCAATAGAGGTGGTTCGACCCTCGATTGCATGCACATTTTAAGCCTATTCTTGCCATAATCTTTCGAAAAGTTGAAAGGTTCTTCTAACTCTTTTAAGAACCCATGAGAGGAACTACGAGTGGAAAGAAGGCAAGAGTGTGAGAGATCATTCGAGTGGAAAAAGCCGAATTTGTGTACAAACACAAGTGGAGTGATTTCCTTCAGAGTGACTTGTGAGGTTTTTGTTTGGTAAGGTATTTCTATCTTAAATCAATTCTTTTTTATTACTAATACTTTGTTAAGAAACATGACTCAAATAGATCAAGCAAATAATGAACAAGGTTGAGGCCAACCTCTGAATTTGCAAATCGAGGCTTTGACGAGGGAAATGTGTAGATTGTTTGAAAGCAATCAAGAGACAGTGAAACGTCTTGATGCTATGGAAGCAATAATGAGACGGAGGCGTGGTAGATCTTTGAGAGCATAAAGGGATAGAGTTTTAAGAACCCCTAGTGTGAGAGAACGTGAGGCTTTCAATGAATCGAACCTCGATGGTTATGATGGGAATGAAGACAACGCACTTGAAAGAGCCTTCATTCAAAGTGAGAGAAGTAATAGAAGTCATCCTAGAGAAATGAGAGAGCATGCACGAGTTGATAATTTAAGTAGCATCAAAGTGAATATCCCTTCATTTCAAGGAAGGAATGATCCAGAAGCCTACTTGGATTGGGAATGAAAGATTAAGATAATTTTCGATTGCCACAACTACTTTGAAAAGGTGAAACTGAAATTGATGAAATGGTGCACATGGCGAGTAAAGCTAAAAAGCAACTAAAAAAGATAGCCCCGATGAGAATAGGAGTGAGTGTGAGCACGACTTCTTGTTGGAACCAAAAATGGGCTAAGAACACTAATGATTCCTTAACAAAAGACAAATCGAGGGAATATAAAGATTTCAAACTTTTCGAAGTGTCAAACAAAGGCAAGGAGGTAGTTCAAGCAATAAGAAGCCGAGATGTTACATGTTTTAAGTGTCTCAGAAAAAGACATATCGTGAGCCAATGTTCGAATTGTAACACCATAATTATGCAAGATAATGGTAAGATCGAGTGTTTTGGAGTATCTTGTGTAAGGTGAGATCTTAGTTGCAAAAAGAGCATTGAGTGCGTAAGTTAATGAGGACGAGTTGCAACGTGAGAATTTTTTCACACTCGATGTCATGTTAATGAAAAAGTTTGTAGCCTTATAATTGTCAGGGAAAGTTTTACTAACGTTGCGAGTACAACCTTGGTGGAGAAATTAAATCTACCCAGGATAAAGCATTCGTATCCCTATAAGCTTCAATGGTTGAACGGCAGAGGGGAGATAAAAGTTTACAAGCAAGTATTGATTTCTTTCATAATCAGACTATATAAAGATGAAGTCTTGTATGATTTGGTTCTGATGCATGGGAGCCATATCTTGTTTGGTCGTCATATGGTAATTTGATCATCGACTAATGCATGACGAGTTCTTAAATTGGTATTCTTTTTTATTTTAAAGGATGATCGATGGTTCTAGTATCATTATCACCTAAACAAATTTATGAGGATCAAGTGAAGTTGAAACAAGAAAGAGAGGGAGAAGTTGAAAAAAGAATAAAATGAGAGTGAAAACAAAGAAAAATAAGTGAAAAGTAGTGCAAAAAAATGAGGGAGAGCATAGTGAGACAAGAGACGAGAAAGGAAAACAATTGTGAAAAAAAGAGAGAAAAAAACATAAAAGAAAGAAAGTCTTTGTATTCAGAAGAATAGAGAGAGATTTAGAACAGAGAAGAATGAGTAGAGTGATAGGAGGGTCTGTCTTACTAACTCAATTACTCTTTGTTTTTTTGATGTTGTATCTTTTCATGTTCTTTGGGATGAACATTCAGGTTTCTATAAGGAATGTTTCGCAAAGATGATGAGGAAATATAGCATGTTGTTTCGAGTGGAAGCACTTTTGTTAGGAATCATGGGAGAAAGAACGAATGATTGTGTTTATGAATCAAGATGACATTTTTAACCATAACTTCTTACCTTTTCTTCAAATGCAGCATGTGTCTTTTAATCCATTTATTATTGATGTAGATTCAAATTTTCAGGCAAATCCTTTTCAAGGGGGAGGGAATGATGTAATCCCAAGTCCAAATTCTGTGGAAGGCCTTGGTGGGCTTAAGTAAAAACATAAGAATCAAGCCCAAACCGGTCACGCCCAAATTGGGCTAAGCCCAATTCCCATTCTGGTCCAAACCAATCATATTTTGGATAATTCTTTCTAGGTCCCGATTGATTTAATCACGCTAGTTTCAAAGACATTATTATCTTAAGTTTATTTTAATAAGTTTGCGTTTTTAATTTAATCCACGGTTTTATCTTGAATTATGTTTAATATTTTGTATGAGTTATTTAAATTTATGTATGAGTCGAGTTGAGTCATATGTCCATATTTTAAGCATGTGTGTTTTTATATGTCTATATGTCTAAATTTTCAAGTTTATAGATATTAACATGTGTGTGTGTGTTAATTATCACATGGTGTCTTGTTTGTGTCACATGTTGAAAAATAAATGTGTGAGGATTAATGTTATGATGATGTTTTGATCATCTCTTTGTTATATATATGCTTTTGAATCATTTGTCTAAAACTATGTCATATGTGCGTGTGCATGTATGGGTTCGTGGTAGAATATATTCATGTTCTATGTGTCTGTGTCCTGTGATTGTATGAAATGCGTGCATGAGTGTGTGGTGCGTGTGTGTTTCAGAAATATGGAGTTTTGTAATTGAATTATTGTCTATTTATATGTGATGAAGGTGGTTGTTCGTGTGGACCAAAATGGACCATTCGTTGGTCGAAATCATGCACAAAGGGAGCTTCTAGAATGTTCAAGGTTCAACCATCAAAAGAGATGCATTGTTACTAATCACACAGATTCTCAAAATCATGTCATGTGCATTCATTCCTTAATGGAGAAGAACTCCAGCACCTAATGAAAGTACATGGACGATGGAGGAAGAAAGAATCTAGATGCATGTTTCATCTATGTATCTCAAGCACATTAAAGCCTCAATTTAAGTGATGCATGTGCCATGCAAAACCAATTCGGCCAAGAGGGGATTTTTAAAATTAAAAGGACGCACCTACATTGAATTGGACGAATACTTCCTAGTTAAGCATGCATGAATGCCCAAGTGAAAAAAAGAGACATCACATTTATTCAGCCAAGCATGCACTAAGCATCAAGGATGAATCGAATTTGCTTCATGAAGTGTGAACACATTGATGTTTTAGTGTGAACATGTTAATATCTAGTGTGAATGAGTTTAAGTCTAGTGTGAACAATTTAGATGCTGAATTTGAATGACCATTTTTTAGGGTCTATATAAACGATGTAATTGAACATTTTGATATACCATTTTTGAATATTAAAACAACCTTTGTGTTAATTTTCTCTCTATGGTTCTTGAGTGAACTTAACAAACTTATCAAACTTTCGAGTTTGTGGCGTTCAACCATTCGACTTATCACTTCATTCACCACCCCGAAGTGTGGCATCTTCACTATACCAATGTTCGAGTATTTGTCAAATTTACGAGGGTCAAGTTCCATTATAACTTCGGTTCCGTAAAACATTTTGGGTCGTGGTTTTTACTATTCTTTGAACCTCTTCAAGATGATCCTTCAAACAAGTAATTTTTTGAACTATCTTATGTCTTGGAAAATCACATCAATGGCAGTTGTTAACAAGTAATTAGGGGTAATGTGGTGGACGGTTCAAAGAAACTTACAGGAGGAGTTGTGTGAAAAAATAAGGGGGGAAAAATAATAAGAGCTCTGGAGGGAACCCTAGAATGACCTAACCTTATTTTTTTGGCATTTTCTTCTTGGGCTGCCCAATCAATAAGATGGGGTCCAATTGTCCAAAATCTCTTGGATTTTTCTCACTTTTCTGTGCACATTTTTTCTCTAGATGCAATGTCCACTTACCCACTTTTCTATGGCACAATTCATTTCTGAATTTTCATGGCAAACACCTATTGGTACTGCATCTATCATGCTTGCACCTTCATTCTTTCTTTGTACTTCTTGTGAAATCTATACACTAACAAAAATATAACCAGAATTGAAAATAACATCAGGTAATTAGAAAGGAAGAAACGTAAAAACAAAATTAAAGTAAAGTAAATAAAGAAAATAAAACAGAAAAGAGATGTTGAGCTTAAACATTTCGAAGGTCAATGGATTGTTTGTATCAGTCCACATGAGCACACCAGTAGTGCTTTTTAACGTTTTCCATTGACCTTAAAAGTTGTCCCAGTTTTTCTATTTTAAAGTCCACTACTCCATGAGGTAGGCCTTCATCACATCAAAAGGCCCTGACTATCGCGATTTCAACTTACCAAGGAAAATTTTCAACCTTGAGTCAAATAGCAACACTTGTTGCCCATGTTCAAATTATCTTGGCATGATCCTCTTATCGTGCCATCGCTTGGTCTTCTCCTTATAGAGATTAGCGTTCTTATAAGCTTGGGCTCTGAATTCCTCCATTTAATTCAGCTCTAATAGCCTTTGATATCCGATAGCTTTAATCCATATTTAGATTTTTAATACCCAAAAATGCCTTGTGCTCTAACTCAACACGTAGTTGACATAGTTTTCCCTATACAAGCTTGAAAGGCAACATTCCTAATGGTGTTTTGAATGCAGTACGATAAGCCCACAAGGTTTTATCCAATCTTAAGGACCAATCCTTTTGAGTTGGGTTCACCACCTTTTCTAGAATTTACTTAATCTCCTTGTTAGAAATCTCAGCTTGTCCATTTATTTAGGGTGATAGGCTGTGGAAATTTTGTGCTTCACCCCATACATGTGCAAAGCATTGGCAACTAGATTGCAATCTAAGTGAGACCCCTTATCACTAATGATAGCTTGAGGTTTATCAAAACTCGTGAAGATGTTATTGTGCAAGAACTTCATCACTGACTTGGCATCATTGACATAGTCTACTACCACTAAAATGTATAGTTGAGGGTGAAAATGGATCGATTAAGTCTATTCCCCATACATCAAACAACTTAACCTCTAAAATGTTTTGCAATGGCATTTCATGTCTTCTTGAAACATTACAAGTTCTTTAACATCGATCACATGTTTTATAGAAGCCATAGGCATCCTTGAACAGACTTAGCCAATAAAATCCAAACTGAAGCACTTTGGTAGCAGTTCTCATTTCTCCAAAGTTTCCTCCATAAGGGGCTAAATGGCAATGTTGCAAGATGTTTTGTATTTTCTCATCAGGTACATAGTTTTTAATTATCTGATCAGCACACTGCTTGAATATAAAGGGTTCATCCTAGTAACAATATCTTGCATCATGAAGGAATTTCGTTTTGTTGTAGCTGTTGAGATTAGGTGGTAGCAAATTGCTTACTAGGAAGTTCACTATATCAACATACCAAGGTAATGTTGTGCCAACCAATAGTTTCTCATCTATAAAGTTGTCCTTAATAACCTTGACATTGCCATCCTCATTTCCAACTTCTAACCTTGATAAACGGCCTGCTACTTGATTCTTTATACCCTTTTTATCCCTTATTTCAAAGTCAAATTCTTGTAGCAAAAGAATCCACCTAAGTTGTCTTGGTTTTGCATCTTTCTTGGCTACTAGGTATATAATTGCAGAGTGATCGGCATACATAATAACCCTAGTGCATACTAGATATGATCTAAACTTATCAAATGCAAACACAACAACTAATAATTCCTTCTCAATGATAATGTAATTGAGTTCTGCTTTTGTTAGAGTGCGACTGGTATAGTAAATAGCGTGAAAAATCTTACCTAACCTCTGCCCAAGCACTGCTCCAATAGTAAAATCACTTACGTCACACATGAGCTCAAATGGTAATGACAAATCTGGGGCCACTACAATCGATGCAGCCACAAATCACTTCTTCAGCTCCTCGAAAGTATATAGACAGATAACATTGAAGAGGAATGGTTTATTTTGTTCCAACAAGGCATACAAGGGCTTAGAGATCTTAGAAAAGTCTTTGATAAATCTCCTACACAATCTAACATGCCCTAAGAAACTCCTAATTCCCTTGACACTCGTTGGAGGTGGTAGCTTCTCAATCACATTGATTTTTACCTTGTTAACTTCGATTCATTTATGTGAAACCTTATGTCCAAGGACAATGTCTTCTCTTACCATTAAATGAAACTTCTCCCAATTTAAGACAAGGTTAGTCTCCTGACAACGTTGAAGTACTAACTCTAAGTTGTGTAAACAACCTTCGAAGTTGTTCCCAAATACCGAAAAATCATCCATAAACACCTCGAGGAAATTCTCCACCATATCCGAGAATATTGGCATCATGCACCGTTGGACTATTGTTGGTGCATTACACAGACCAAAAGGCATTCGTCTGAAGGAAAATGTACCATACGGACAGGTGAATGTTGTCTTTCATTGATCCTCTAGGGCGATTGCAATTTGATTATACCTATAGTATTGACCGCCCCCGAACGTTCTCCTATTCAGTGTAGATTTAGGTTTTTCGCAAGTATACGAGTCAAGTTGTAATTATAGTGCGTTGTAATGAAACACTTGGTAGTATGCCGAGGATCTTACCCGAAGGAGGCTTAAAGTGATAGTAAATCAAATCCCTACAAAGAGTAAAATTAATTAGTACTTATTTTAGGGTTTATAGTATGAAAATGAAATAGTGTTTTGAGAGCATAAAATAAAAAGATAAAATAAAATAGAAACTAAAAGCAAAACTTGAGATGTAGAAAATCTTATAAACGGCTCTGGCGAGATTAGGTCGTTTTCATATGATTTCTTCAATTGTTGGGTTTTGGGGATTTCCCTCCAATCAACTAGTCATTACCCCAGTTGGATCTCTCAATCTTCTGCTGGCATAGTAAGTCGATAGAGAATACTTATTGTAATATGTCACAATCTAAACCGGTTTGGGGAAAAGATGTTCAACGATAGACAATACCAATTTTGGGCTCATTCTCACCAAGATGACTTTCTAAGGTTGTCAAGCCTAGTGTTTGTTCGATGCTCTTCCTTTCCGAAATAGTTTATCCGAAAGGTAAAATCCCTACAAAACAACAATTAATTATTCATACGTCCACTCTCTAATTCCCCAAAATGGAATTAGTTCCTCATGGTTTCTTTAATCATCAATAAAATAATATATGAAAACATATAAGTGAAGAAGAGAATGAAAAAGAAATTAGAATTGTATTAAGCAATCTATCTGGAAAAATTCCTCGAACGTTTATGCGAACTTCTACAATCTCGCTTCAAAACTGAAAATACAAATAAAACTAAAAATTAAAGTCCACTGAATGGTGTAAAACCCTAGTGCTAAAGGCCTTATTTATAGCTCTTGGTCGGCCATTTTCATCAACCCTAGGATAGCCATCGTCCTTAATGCTTAAGTTGCATTGTGAAGACGAAAATGCCCCTTGTTTGATGCAGAGATGAGGTTTAGGGCTGATGTTACAACACACCAGGACTTGTGTCGCGACATAGAATGTAGTCCTTGGATTCCTCACTGTTGATCCCTTTGTTATGGTGACGAAGCGGCCAGTATCATTATGGCTCAACTGCTACTAGTCTCCTGTACACTTACGAAATAGGTTAGCTAACCTTTAGGCCTGATTTGGCCTTGAAAGCAATAAAATGACCTTTTTAGCAGATTTTATTAAAAGACAAAACTAAACTAAAAATCCAAAAAACATAAGGGAAATTACTTGATTTCAAGCTCAACAAATGTGGACACTAGTTCAATTTGCTAACAACTTGACTGCCCCCAAACGCACTCCCATTCGGTGTAGATTTAGGTTATCCGCAAGTATACAGGTCAAGTTGTAAATATAGTATGTTACAAAGGAACACTTGGTAGTGTTCCGAGGATCGTACCCAAAGGAGTCTTAAAGTTATAGTAAATTAAATCCCTACAAAGAGTAAAATTAATTAGTACTTATTTTAGGGTTTATGGTATGAAAAAAATAGTGTTTTGAGAGCATAAAATAAAAAGATAAAATAAAATATAAAGTAAAAGCAAAACTTGAGATGTAGGAAATCTTATAAATGGCTTTGACGAGATTAGGTCGTTTCCATATGATTTCATCAATTGTTGAGTTTTGAGGATTTCCCTCCAATCAACTAGTCACTACCTATTGGATCTCTTGATCTTCCACCGACATAGCAAGTCGATAGAGATTACTTATCGCAAGATGTCACAATCTAAATTGATTTGGGGAAAAGGTGTTCACGGATAGGCAATACCAATTTTGGGTTCATTCTAACCAAGATGACTTTCTAGGGTTGTCAGGCCTAGTGTTTGTGTGATGCTCCTCCTTTCCTAAATAGTTTATCTGAAAGGTAAAATCCCTATAAAACAACAATTAATTATTCATATGTCCACTCTCTAGTTCCCTAAAATGGAATTAGTTCCTCATGGTTTCTTTAATCATCAATAAAATAATATATGAAAACATATAAGTGAAGAAGAGAATGAAAAAGAAACTAGAATTGTATTAAGTAATCTATCGGGAAAAGTTCCTCGAACATTTTTGCAAACTTCTATAATCTCATTTCAAAACTGAAAATACAAATAAAACTAAAAACTAAAGTCCATTGAATGGTGTAAAACCCTAGTGCTAAAGGCCTTGTTTATAGCTCTTGAACGGCCATTTTCATCAACCCTAGGTCAGCCACCGTCCTTTATGTTTAAGTTTCATTGTGAAGATGAAAATGACCCTCGCTTGATGTAAAGATGAGGTTTGGGGCCGATGTTGCGACACATTAGGACCTGTGTAGCGACAAAGCACGTGGTCCCTAGATTCCTCACTGCTGATCCCTTTATTGCCACATACGGTTGTCTATGTCATGACGAAGCAGTCAGTATCATTATGGCTCAATTACTACTAGTCTCTTGTACACTCACGAAATAGGTTAGCTAACCTTTAGGCCTTATTTAGCCTTAAAAGTAATAAAATGACTTTTTTAGCACATTTTAAAAGACAAAACTAAACTAAAAATCCAAAAAACATAAGGGAAATTACTTGATTTCAAGCTCATCAAATGTGGAAACTAGTTCAATCTGTTAACAACTTGACCACCCCCGAATGTACTCCTGTCTGGTGTATATTTAGGTTATCCGCAAGTATACAAGTCAGGTTGTAAATATAGTATGTTACAACGGAACACTTGGTAGTATTCCGAGGATCGTACCCAAAGGAGGCTTAAAACGATAGTAAATCAAATCCCTGTAAAGAGTAAAATTAATTAGTACTTATTTTAGGGTTTATAGTACGAAAAATAAAATAGTGTTTTGAGAGCATAAATAAAAAGATTAAATAAAATAAAAAAGTAAAAGCAAAAGCAAAAGTTGAGATGTAGAAAATCTTATAAACGACTTTGGGGATATTAGGTCATTTTCGTATGATTTCTTCAATTATTGAGTTTTGAGGATTTCCCTCCAATCAACTACTCACCACCCTAGTTGGATCTTTCGATCTTTCATCGGCATAGAAAGTCGATAGAGATTACTTATCACTAGATGTCACAATCTAAACCATTTTGGGGAAAAGGTGTTCACGGATGGGTAATACCAATTTTGAGTTCATTCTCACCAAGATGGCTTTCTAGGGTTGTCAGGCCTAGTGTTTGTTCGATTCTCTTCCTTTCCCAAATAGTTGATCTGAAAGGTAAAATCCCTGTGAAACAATAATTAATTATTCATACGTCCACTCCCTAATTCCCCAATATGGAATTAGTTCGTCATGGTTTCTTTAATCATCAATAAAACAATATATTAAAACGTGAATAAGAGAATGATAAAGAAACTAGAATTGTATTAAGCAATTTGTCGGGAAAAATTCCTTAAATGTTTATTTGAACTTCTACAATCTCATTTCAAAAAATACAAATAAAACTAAAAACTAAAGTCTATTGAATGGTGTAAAACCCTTATGGTAGAGGCCCTATTTATAGCTCTTGGCCCACCTTTTTCATCAACCGTAGGACAGCCACCGCCCTTCGTGCTTAAGTTGCATTGTGAAGACCACTCACTTGATGCAGAGATGAGGTCTGGGGTCGATGTTGCGACACACCTGAACCCGTGTCGCAATATAGCAGGCAGTCCCTGGATTCCTCACTACTGCCCTTTGTTGCGACATATCGTTTATGCCATGACGAAGCGGCCAATATCATTATGGCTCAACTGCTACTAGTCTCCTGTTCACTCATGAAGTAGGTTAGCTAATCTTTGGGCCTCATTTGGCCTTGAAAGTAGTAAAATGACCTTTTTAGCAAATCTTATTAAAAGACAAAACTAAACTAAAAATCCAATAAACATAAGGGAAATTACTTGATTTCAAGCTTATCAAATATGAAAACTAGTTCAATCTGCTAGATACGAAACCGGTAGATCAAACTCCCCACACTTAAGTCTTTGCTTGTCCTCAAGCAAACTAGAAAACACAAGCAAATAAAGAAAAGAAATAAAAGAAAGATAAGTGAGCTTGAAACTGTATCATACAAAGATTAGGCACGTAACATCTACTCTAGGTTTTATGTATCTTTTGATAGTCTTAACATGATAATTGAGCAACTTTACTATTTCAAAGTAGAAACAATATAAGTTCAGTTGGTTACAAAATATACAAATATCAAAGTTCTATTGATATGATTCTATCAATACCTAACATCAGTACTTTGATTATATTAGTACAATACAAACAATTATAATGAGATTATGTAATTTCTACATCCATCCATGGATAGAGTCGGTTAGGTCGTACAGTGTTTTTCGGCTTGTAACGTATTGAGGCTTAGGATATGTATGATTTTCAAAGAACAGTTAAGCACACAAAGGGTTACACAACATGAAAGTAGTTCGACACATTGTATTGTTCCCTATTCTTCCTCTTTTTGTCCCTCTCCATCTCACCTCCTTATTTCTCCCTTTCTCACCTTCCTTATTTCTCCATTTTTAGGAGATCAATCTAAAGTAATCCTTTTAGCTAGCTTATGAGTACATCATTTTCTTTGGTTTTGAGTAAGATTTCTTTTATTCTCCACTTCTCAATGACTTTGATGATTTTTGTCACACTTCACATATTTTTCTTACTTAAAAATCTTTCTTTTTCGTTCCAACTCATTTTCTTTTTGCTTTTTCACTATTTTTCTCTTCTTCGGCTAACTAAAATTCATACATTATCATGATCCCCTCTTTTATTGTAATACCTCCATCGTAATGTGTCTACCTACCCTCAATACATATGACCATACATCCATTTTCATGTAAAATAGGACCAAAGAAAATGATATACACAAATTATCATTTAAGGCTTAAGAGGTTTATAATGTGCTCATCAAAAAGGTGTCATAAGGCTCAAAGATGGGTACTAATTGACAATTCATAATAGGATTTAGCTCTTTAATTCTAGGTGTGTCCAAACAATGCCTTAGGTCACCCCTAAACAACTCAATATGCACAAATATCAATTTTAATTACCTTGGCTAACTAATAAGTTGCCACCAAAATGAAAGACCTTGGCAGCTTCACAATCTCTTGCTCCATAAGAAATCATTATCTAGGTAAAGCTTTATGTGATTTGGGAGCTGGTATTAATCTCATGCCTTTATCCACATTCAGGAAGTTAGGAATAGGATCAATGAAGCCCACTATAGTGACATTGCAACTTGTGGACAGATCTCTAGCACAATCTGAAGGCCAAATCAAAGATGTCCTTGTGCAAGTTGATAAGCTCGTGTTTCGTGTTGATTTTATAATCCTTGACTGCGAGGCAGATAAGAAAGTGCCCATCATTCTAGGGCGACCATTTTTTGCAACGGGACTCACTCTTATCGAAGTTTTCAAGGGTGAGCTTGTCATGCGACATAATGATAAACATGTGACCTTTAGTGTGTTCGAGGCATCTCCGTCCAAGAGTAAAGAGTAGTGTCACCATATTGACGTGTTGGATGAAATAATTATGGAAGAGTTCAATGAACGGAGTTTAACAGCCCTAGATGAAGATGTAGTGACATCCGTTAATGAAGTCCTAACTGAATGTGACTACAATGCTGAGGTTAATAGTTATGAGCTTAGACAGAATTGGCAATTGGAATCTTTGGATTTGCCTAATAGGATGATCCCCGTGTTTAAACCATCGATTGAACTAGCCCCTACCTTAGAGTTGAAGCCATTACTGACGCATTTGAAATACGTCTTTCTGGGTGACAATGAAACATTACCAGTAATTGTAAGCGCAATCCTCGATGCAACGCAAGAAGAAAAGCTCATCACGATTTTAAAGGAACACAAAAGAGCCATCACTGGAGCATTGCAGATATTAGAGGCATTAATCCCTCTTTTTGCATGCATAATATCAAGTTGGAAGATGAAGGGAAGCAATCCATTGAGCAACAGCGACGACTTAATGAGAAGATGAAAGAAGTAGTGAAGAAGGAGATTATCAAGTGGCTAGACACGGGCATCATCTACCCCATTTCTGATAGCAATTGGGTGAGCCCTGTCCAATGTGTGCCCAAGAATAGTGGTTTCACAGTTGTCAGCAATGATAAAAACGAGTTGATCCTTACTCGCTTTGCGATTGGTTGGCGAGTATGCATGGATTATCGTTGACTAAATGCGACCACAAAGAAGGACCACTTACCACTGCCGTTCATTGACCAGATGCTAGATAGGCTAGTTGGTAAAGCTTATTATTGTTTCCTACATGGCTACTTAAGATACAATCAAATTGCTATTGAGCCGGAAGATTAAGAAAAGACTACATTCACATGCACGGAACCTTCGCCTTCCGACGTATGCCTTTTGGATTGTGCAATGCACCAGCCACATTCTAGAGGTGTATGATGACTATCTTCGCGGACATGATCGAGGATTCTTTAGAGGTGTTCATGGATGATTTCTCGATTTATCGGTAAACTTTTAACCAATGCGCTGACAACCTGGCAAAAGTTCTAATGAGATGCGAGGACACAAATCTAGTTCTAAATTGGGAAAAATGTCACTTCATAGCAACTGAAGACATTGTTCTCGACCATCGTATATCATGTCAGGGCATTGAGGTAGATAAAATGAAGGTCAAAATCATCAAGAAATTGTCACCGCCAATAAATGTTGAGGGAATAAAAAGCTTTCTTGGACATGCAACTTTCTATAGGAGATTTATTCGAGACTTTTCCAAGATTGCTAAACCATTTTGCTCATTGCTAGAGCAAAATAAAAAGTTTGTGTTTGATGATACATGTCTAGACGCATTCATCATAATAAAGAAGCAGCTAGTACAAGTTTCGATTATCGTCGCATCGAATTGGACGTAACCGTTTGAACTCATGTGTGACGCAAGTGACTTTGCTGTAGGAACTGTGTTGGGACAACACAAAAAAATGTATTTCATTCTATTTATTATGCTAGTAAAACTTTGACTGAAGCGTAGGTAAATTATACAACTACTGAGAATGAATTGCTAGCAGTAGTTTTTGCATTCGACAAGTTTCGTTCATACCTTGTCGACGTAAAAATTATAGTGTACACAGATCACTCTGCATTGAGGTACCTTTTTGCGAAGAAAGACGCCAAACAGAGGTTGATTAGATGGATCCTGTTGCTACAAGAGTTTAATGTTGAAATCAAGGATAGAAAGGGATCTAAAAATCAAGTAGCTGACCACTTGTCTCACCTAGAAGTTGGAAGTGAGGATGGGAATAAAATCCAAATTGTTGATGCATTTCCAGAAGAGTAGTTGTTCTTTGTCGATAAATCACCCTAGTATGCTGATGTTGTCAACTATCTTGTATGTGGGAAGCTACCCTTGAGTGCCATTGGTCACAAGAAAGTTAGATTTCTATGCGATGCTGCAAAGTATCATTGGAACGAGCCATACCTATTCAAGGTATGCGCCGACAATAATATCCGTCGTTGTGTTCCAGAAAAAGAAATGACTTTTATCTTGAGACATTGCCATGATGCTCTCTATGGAGGCCATTTTGGTTGTGTAAGGACTGCTACAAAGGTCCTTCAATCAGGATTCTATTGGCCCACATTATTTTGAGATGCCCACAACTTTGCATAACAATGTGATCGATGTCAACGCACTTGCTCAATATCTTGACATAACGAGATGCTCCAACAGCCTATTATGGAGGTGGAATTATTTGACGTTTGGGGTATAGACTTCATGGGGCCATTTTCATACTCTTTCCGGAATGTGTACATTTTAGTTATTGTTGACTATGTATCTAAATGGATCAAACCAATCGCGGTGCCAAAAGATGATGCTAGAACGGTGTTGAAGTTCTTCCACACTTACATCCTTACGAGATTTGGAACAACTAGAGCATTAATAAGTGATCAAGGTACTATACCCCAGATAGTACCATCCACAGTCAAATGGCCAAGTAGAGGTGTCCAATCGACAGATTAATAGCATCCTTGAGAAGGTGGTTAATCCATCTAGCAGGGATTAGTCTTCGTGGCTCCATGACGCGTTGTGGGCGCTTCGCACAGCATATAAAACCTCGTTGGGGATGTCGCCATATCAGCTAGTGTTTGGTAAGTCATGCCACCTGCCAGTTGAGCTTGAGCATAAAGCTATGTTGGTAATCAAGTAGGTAAATATGGACTATGATGCTGTTGGAAGGAAAAGATTGTTGGATATTGCTGAATTAGAAGAAATTAGTCGCAATGCCTATGAGAATGCCACAATATACAAAGAAAAGACCAAGAGATGGCACGACAATATCATCTTGCGTAGACAATTCAGCCCTAGTCAGTTAGTACTTTTGTTTAATTCACGTTTAAAACTGCATCTAGGTAAATTGCGTTTAAATGATCGGGCCTTTTTATGGTTGTCAAAGCATTCCAAAACAGTGCGGTGACAATTGAGAATATGAAAGATGGGCAATAGCTCAAGGTGAATGGCCAACGTCTAAAGCATTATGTGAGCCCAAAAGTTAAAGAACCAAACGAGACCATCGATCTGGTTACATTTAAATAATTTCAACGCATTTTACATTTCCTTTTATCTTTTCACTTTTACTTGTTTCTTTTTTAATTTTATGCAAGAATAAAAATCATCTTTTTGTCGATGCATTACAAGCACAACTTGTCGGTGCATTCTGTGATGACTAAGCAACGCTTTTTTAGCAAAGATCGCGTCGATTGATCTTCATCTATTCCTAATTGTTAAATCAACCAAAAAGGTACTATCTATAGCCTAACATTTATTGGCTGTAGACATGATGATTTTTCAGGACGTTTGCAATAATCATGACCATTGCCATTGAAAGGTTATAAAACCCTTCTTTTCCGACTTCCTTTTCCACTCAAATTTGACATTACTGCTGCAACTCTTCTTCTGTGTTATTTTCACTCTTACTTTCTCATGAGTTTATTTTATTTTCTCTGCAAGTTTCTTTTAACCTTCTTCTTGAGATATTATGGCCAGAACAAGAGTATGAAAACACCTTCCAAAACCCCTGAAACTTCCACCACCGAGGTTTGGTCCACAAACCAACTTTTATAAAAAAAGTTGATCCTATCTTTGTCTAAAATGACCAAGGACCGCTACCATGATGTGATGCTGAAACGAAATTACCATTTGGAGCAAGGCTCACAATTCTCCCCACAATAGACTTTAGGGAAGCAAATCGCATGAACAATTAATCAGCTGGACTGGGAATTCTTTTGCAAGCATCCAGCCGAATATTCCCTTACAATGGTAAGGGATATTTATGCCAACCTTGTTGACATTAAACAGGAGTTCGTCTTTGTAAGGGAGGGCTTAGTACCATGGAGTGCTGCCCATATCAATACTTTGTTCTAGATGGCTAAGAAAGAAGACAACCACACTGTGTTTTTGGCAAACCTAACCGATGAAGATACCGACCAGATAATGAGAGATCTTTGTGTTAACAGTGTTGTTTGGATGGGCACTGAGCCACACAACTTGACCACGCACCATTGCTATCTGACAACCTACAGTAAGGTATGGTTCCACTTCGTGAATAGTCGTATCCTGCCCTCTACACACAGCACAACGATGACACTAGATCGCATGTGCATTTTGTATTCAATCTTAAAGGGCCGTCACATCATGTCTGCGTAATCCTTCACGACCAGATTGCTGAAGCAGCATCTAAATAGACAGGTATATTATCGTTTCCTTCCTTAATCATGCTACTATGTAAACAAAGGGGGATTGTGCCCAGAGAGAGATGGGAGGAGGTATTAGAGAACAAGAGCCCCATCAACGATATCTCCGTAGAGAGGATGACGAGGGGCTAAGAAACGCCACTAGCAAGGGAAGCACCAAAGAATAAGGACAAGGGAAAAGGGAAAAAGAATGAAAAACAGGCAGATGCGCCTACAGACCCTAAATTAGGAAAATGGTTGGCTGCCATGAAAGTAAATATTGATCGCATCGACCTGCGAAATATTCGTATTATCAATGTATTAGAAGTTATGGACTATCGGCAGAACATATTTTATGCATACACAAAAGCGTGGAATGACGCTATTGTCACCGTATTGAGGAACATGAGCCCAAGTCCACTGCCAGATTTCCCTATATTGCCCTCCATCTTTTGACCAATACCATCATCTTCCGACTAGCTTACTCCTAATGGTAGGCCGCCGCATGTTCCCTCTCCAACGAGAATCCACATTTCAAATGAAGAGGAGCACGAGGGACATTCTAATGTTCGGGAGGATTGCTACAGATATAGCCAGCTTGTTTGAAGAAGAGTTCTCGAACAGTCTTGGGGCTAATATGGTAGAGCGGACGACTATGGTTGAAGAGGTGCATACCCCGATTGTATCCATGGGTGTGGACGTAAAGGAAGCACCCGTAAGTGTTGGGGCATCTAGTGACGACATGGCTCCACTTGATGCGAGTGTGATTGAGGCAGTTACTAGCTGCACAGAGGAGTTCAATCCTCTCGCCATTGTGCTCTATGTGGCACCGCTAGCTAAGATCCACCCATTAGATGTAACTGTCGATGAGGCCGCCACCCAACCGGTTGTCGAAAAATAACTTGCTGCTTTGGTTGGTTTAAAGAACAAGAAGAGGAAGCGCAAGGACAAAAAGAAGAAGCACAAGGAGGAAGGAGAGCGCCCAAGGAAGAAGAAAAAGAAAACCAAAGCAGCCACAACATCGACTATTGAATAAATGAGTTAGTTTATTTTTTTGTAGGTAGTTGCATGCATTTCATTGTCATTGCATTGTTATTTGTCATTGCATTTTTCATATTAGTTTAAATGCATTGTAGTTGCATTTTCATTCTTATAACAAAAAGAAGAAGCACAAGGAGGAAGGAGAGTGCCCAAGGAAGAAGAAAAAGAAAACCAATGCAGCCATAACATCGGCTGTTGAATAAATGAGTTAGTTTACTTTTCTGTAGGTTGTTGCATGCATTTCATTGTCATTGCATTTTTCATATTAGTTTAACTTCATTGTAGTTTCATTTTCATTCTTATATGTATAGTATTGTTAGTGCATTGGGGACAATGCAAACATTAAGTTTGGGGGGATATTGTGTGAAATGGAAATGCGATTGTGCCCACATATTTGAATTTTACTGTTTCTTTAGTTAATGAAAATATGCTGAATTTAAACAAAAATGTTACCACAATTTTTTATTTGATGTGTAAATCTTGAATTGATTGGGATGGTAACATATGAATTGGATGAATGCGAATGAATATTGAGCTTTTCTATTTTTGAATGAATAATTGAATTGCTTTAGTAATGAATGCTTAGTAGCAATCTTTGAATCTTGCACTAACTTGTCAATTGCAATGACATTTTATTAATAAAGAACACTCCAATGTGAGTGCATTGTGACTTATCAAGGAAGAACACTTCGCTGCATGTGTTAGAAATATCATCTAGCCAAAGGCTATCACTGCAAGAGTATGTGTCTGCGCAATTACATACCTCCTAGGGGTTTGTTGCACCCTATCGTTACTGTCCAGGAACCAAGGTAGAGTAATGTAATAACATCTCTCAGTCACATATAAAAAATTTTGAATGAGAAAGGGAAAAGAAAAAAAAAGAAATATTGTTATAAATGTTGTATTGGTTAAAGAAAGGGTAAGATTCAAAGCATGTTACTAACATGAGTGATGCTGCAGTTTTAATTGTTCATGCCTTTAAATTATCGGCGCATTATTCTATCACGTGAATGCAATTTCTACATTAAGATCCCAAAAAATTTAAGTTGTCAGAATAATAATTGTGGTGACATGTTTGTCTGTGATTTTGTTGATTTTTATTTACTTGAGGACAAGTAAACACTCAAGTTTGGGGTTGTGATAGCATTAGAAATGACACCTATTTCTTCCCTAAATTTGTGTATTATTTGTCTCTTTTATACCATATTTAGCATGCATGTTAGATATTTCATACTTAGTTTTATGTTTTCTAACTCTTTTATGCTTGGTTTAAATTCTTGTTATTTTATCTTTTTTTGTGCACTAATGTCGTCACATGTAGCATATATTGCGTCTTAAAATTGTCAGCGCAAGGATCCATCTCAGAAGACCAAAGCTAAAAAGAATCCGAAAATGCAGCCATAAATTCAGCTTGAAATTGCGACTAGCGATGTCGTCACATAGGAATCTTTACTTTGAATAAGTGAATTCAAGCTGAAATCACACCTGGAAGCACTAGCTAAGGGGAAAAGCACGTTGTAGCCGCAATTGAAGGTTTTAGATTGCGCCTAGTGATGTCGCGACAACCTGCACATCCATGAAGTTCACACCAGATCTGCGTAAGTGCACAGCTGGATTGTAACAAACTTTTACAGCTGCAATTGTATTTGGATCTGAGAAAAGAGAAGTCTACCATTCTTGAAGCCTATAAATAGAGGAGAAAAGATGAAGAAAGATATCAAGAGGTAGAGGAATTGAATTCTATAAATACTATGTGTTTTTGGAGATTTCAGTTGGAGAATGGTGCTAATTGAGCGGAGGAGCAACCATTTCCGACGAGAAGTGCTCGATGCAACACAAGAGGAGCGGTTAAGGAATAGTCCTAGTAGTCTAGAGATAGTAAGCTTTGATGTATTTATTAACCCCTCTTTTATGCTTATGAATTATTTTTAACACTTGAATGAATATGAGAATATCTTTCAATGTTAAATTACTTTGATTCTTACTTAATTCTTCACATCTGTTTATTCTTAGATTTAAATGCATTAAACACGAGAGTGAAATTGCAGTTTACCGACATCGAGATGCACTGACAAGTTAGGTTAACAAGCAAGTCAGCGAGAGCTGCTTGGGATTAGAAGAGATTTTGTCACTTGCTCTTAAGTACAAAGTGTTGCCAACATCGAGAGATGGGGTAATTTTGGGTACTTGAGTCTCGATTAAATAGAGAGATGTTATGGTAAGATTTCATTGGAACCTTATTGTTGAGACAATTCGTCTATACAATATATTGTCAACGCATTCAGCATTGCTACTTACTGATATCAATGATCCACTCCAACCCTTTGCACTTGATCACACTTTTACTTTTCTACATTTAAATTCTCAAAACTTCAACAACAATTAGATTTACTTTTAGATGCTCTAACATTTAACTTTAATAATTACATTGACAATTTTAACCATCTTAGTGTGCAGATCAGATTTAATTGTGCTGACATCTTTACTCACATTATCTCTAGTCTTAGTTTTAATTACCTCGACATATAGATGTCAAGAACCCATTCTCTACGGGATCGACATCCGATAGAATTAATCTTTCAACTATACTTGCATTGACGTGTGTCCGCTTGCACAACTGTTGTGATGTTACAGGCAATTAGCTGCAAAAAGCCATATAATTGTAAAGCTCATAAAGAATTAACGTTAGAAACATCTAAAGTAGTTATAAGTCGTGTAGATAAGAATTGCATCCACATTTTAGGTACCGGGAACATGATAGCTTGGTTGAAGTTGGAAGGTGTGCCGGTGTCAGGCCTGTAGTTCCACACACCTAGCCCTTCTGTCAAGAACTTAATTATTTCCTCCATGTCTATATTTTGGAATGTGATACAAGTCGTAAGGCCCAAATTCAAGCTTATAAATGTGATGGGATCAAAGTTTCTCAAGGCTCAATAACGAGGTCGAAGGCCAAGCAAATTCGAGCAAGATTGAAAAAGACCATCCAAGACTTCGTTACCAAGGCCCTAAATGTTAACATGACCGAAAAAGAAAATCAAGATTCACTTTCTTCTTTTCAAGAAAATCAAGAAACCGAATCTTGGTCCAATCTTGTCATTCCAAACAATTTCAAGAATAGAGAAAATCAAAAATCAAAATTTCAAATCTTGGAAATCTTGGTCCAAGAAACTGAAGCTGCAAATTTTCAAGTTTGGGAAATCAGTAGGCTTGCGATGACTTTTTGGTTGGGATCCAGGAATTTACGGATTGAGATGTCTGCATGGATTTCGAAGACCTATCTCTTATCTTCGAAACGCACTTTGAATCACTCAATTTCAAGTTTGGGAGCTTACGTTATGATTATTTTAATAAAGACTGTGCAAGCAGAATTTCTAGACGTGATTATGACTGGAATTACGAGTTTCGGGCTTTTAATTCGAGTTTAAATCATATTGTGTTCGGGTTTTAGGTTTAATTTTTATTATATATGAGCCCAATATTGTATTATCAGCTCTTATTAGTTTATTGTTATTTTTTATTCCGAATTTTTAAATAATTATTAAGTAGTTTAAGTTTTTAGGAGTTTTATGTCAACAAGAAAGTTTCTTGTTTAGATTAGTTAGAGTTCTAGTTTAATTTAGAGTTTTATTTATATTTATTTAGTTTGCCTATATATAGGCCTTGGAATTGTAAACAAAACACTTGATTTTGATTATTTTGAGTTAATAATAATTCTCTTTGAGTTTTTTCTTCAAGAATTGCTCTTGAGTTTTTTTTAGAAGTTGTTTTAACAATCTTTCAGGATGTGGGAATCATCTTCAAGCTTTTTCTTGCCAAGATCTCTTTCTTGGAGGGTAAATTAGAGCCTTTGAAGGGAGTTGTGGATTCTTATTGTTTCCAAGGCTTCTTAGGATGTTATCTTCTCTTTTCTATCTTTAATCTATCGTTCTAGTTTGATCTAGTTTATTTCTTGTTGTTTAGGGTTACTGATTTAGCTGTTTTCGTTCTAGGTTGAAATTGCTTCAAGAGGGACGTTCTTCTACCTTGATCCATCAAGGAACACATAAAAAATTAGGAGATTCAATCTTTTCTTGCTGTTTTAAACGTTCTTGCCTAAACAATTTGCTTTCATCTTTTAAATCACTTCTAACGAATCTGTTTTGTATTTTTATTTTCAGATTTGGTTTGGACGTTTTCTTGAGGTCCAAGGATGGTTTCTTTCATCCAAGAAACCCTAATTTCGTTCTTTATTGGATCTTTTACCAGCCATTCATCTTTCTTGTGTTTTAATTTTTGTTTGATTATTCTTCTTGTCATTTAATATGTTTCCTTTGTTTTCGTTTCAGATTACTTTTGTCTAGAGCTTTAGGGTAGATCCGCAACTTGACAACTTTACAATCCTCTTCCGCATTCGTTTCGTATCATTTGGTATCAGATTTGGGCGTTTTGAGTGTTCTTTGTTGCTTTCCACACTAATTTCCATTACAAACAGCCAACAAGCAGTTTTTACTCAGTAACTTTTTTCGGAAAAAAATATTTTTGAGTGGGTAAACGTTTTTAAATTGTTCTAAAAATTTATATACTGATTCTTGGCACTATATTACAATATAAAAAAATATTTTCCACAAAAAAGTGATCAAAAAGTCGAGAAAAAAAGAAAAATACGAGAAAAATAAAAAAAATATTCTGTGGGTTGAATTTTGTACCGAAAATTTCCATGTCAAAAACACATTATTTGGAGAGGCTCCAATTTAAATTTCGTGATTTTTGGACATCAGGAATTCCTCGAACAAAGTTTGTCAAAGTTGGTTCACAATTTTTAGGTTTTAGGGTTTCTGCAATTTTATTGATTCTTAGTTTTAGGTTTTCATTTGTTTTTTCTTTTTATTTTTTATTTTACACATTCTAACACTTTCTTAGTTCTTGTGTTAGTAGGATTAACGAACGTTGCACCTTCCTTCCTCCGTGCAACACAATTATTTGGTGTCTAGCTGATTTTGGATTCATAGTGCTATTAGGATTACTTTGTTAGTTTGATTCTAATACATCCTGATTGATTGACATAAATACTTCTAAATGACTCACAAGATTAATTCTTACCTCATTGAGAATTTAAATTTTCTTTTTAAGTGCATAAAGGTGAGGTTTGTTTAATTTTTTTTTGAGTGTTGTGTTGTTTTTTCCAGATTTGTCAAAATGTCTCATAGTAGAAAAGGAAGTGATGACCAGAGTGACAAACCGCTAGTTAACATCGAAAATCTTGCTGGTGTGGCAACAAAGTTAGATCTCCATGCCATCACTGATAAGTTCGAAACCATGTTCAATCAATTGAACAATACCTTAAATCAGTTGCAAACTGAGCAAAGGACTCAACATTTCGGTGCTAATGATGATGATGGGTTTGAACAACCTCGTGCTCGTAGACATCAAGTTAGACGTGTCCCTCGTGTGGATGAAGATCCTTTATTTCCCAATGATCAAGGACAACCTTCGTTAGCAAAGCCAAAGTTCATAATTCCTCGATTTCGTGGAAAGAATGATCCTGAAGCATACTGTGAGTGGGAATAAAAAATAGAGCTTATGTTTCGTTACTATAAATGCCCAGAAGATAAGAAAGTTTCATTGGTGACTCTTGAGTTTTCAGACTATGCGTTGAGTTGGTGGACTCAACTTTGTATAAGTCGCCAACGAAACTACTAGAGAGAAATTACCACATGGGATGAGATGAAAAAAGTTACGTGAAAACGCTTTATTCCTACACATTATTATAGGGAGGTCAAAACTAGACTTCAACGACTTGCTCAAGGAAGTAGATTAGTTGATGAGTACTTCACGAAGAGATGACCAAAAGATAGGAGGATTCCAAGTGATCTCTCACATTTTGAGCAATGTTATTCGTGTAGTTCAAAATATCATGAGAGTTCTCGATGTCCAATCCAATATCCAACTAGAGAAGAAAGTAAGTATGACTTTGTGCCTTTTGTTGACTCTTACTGTAGTGAAAAAAAGATTTGTTGTGATGACAAACTTTGTGAATCGGAAAAGGATGATAATGAGAAAATTTCCCTTGAATCTATAGATGAAGTAGAAACGTCATGTTCTCCTACTGAGATGCCTTGTACTGAATCGAATATTCAAAATACTTGTGAGGGGGATATGGGAAGTGAGGAAAAAATATGTGAAAAGGCCGAGAGAAAAGAGATCTTGAGTGATAAAAGTCTACTTGATGGTCTACATTTGGTGAGTGATAATCCATATGAGGTAAAATTGGAGAGTTCTCAAGAGGAAAATGAAAATGAAAAACAAGAAGATACCCATACAAAAGTGAGGAATGATTATGTTTTAACTAACCATAACTCGAATTTGTTTAGTGGTGTTTCCTTGTTACAAGATTTTAAAGATTCAGTAGTAGACTTCCAATTACATTACTCTACCATCAATCGATACTTTTATTTGTGGGAGAGAGCTAAAGATTCGAGGACAAATCTTCTTGAGGAAGTGGGGAATGATATGAGTTGTAAGACCAAAATTCAAGCTTATAAATGTGATGGGATCAAAGTTTCTCAAGGCCCAATAATGAGGTCGAAGGCCAACCAAATTCAAGCAAGATTGAACAGGACCATCCAAGACTTCGTTACCAAGGCCCTAAATGTTAACACGACCGAAAAAGAAAATCACGATTCACTTTCTTATTTTCAACAAAATCAAGAAACTGAATCTTGGTCCAATATTTTCATTCCAAACAATTTCAAGAATCGAGAAAATCAAGATTTCAAATCTTGGAAATCTTGGTCCAAGAAATCGAAGCTGCCAATTTTCAAATTGGGGAAATCAGTAGGCTTGCGATGACTTTTTGGTTGGGATCCAGGAATCTATGGATTGAGATATCTGCATTTATTTCTAAGATCTATCTCTTATCTTCGAAACGCACTTTGAATCACTCGATTTCAAGTTCGGGAGCTCAAGTTATGATCATTTTAATAAAGACTGCGCAAGCAGAATTTCTGGACGTGATTATGACGGGAATTACGAGTTTCGGGCTTTTAATTCGAGTGTAAATCATATTGGGTTCAGGTTTTAGGTTTAATTTTTATTATATATGAGCCCAATATTGTATTATCAGCTCTTATTATTTTATTTTTATTTTTTATTCCGAATTTTTAAATAATTATTAAGTAGTTTAAGTTTTTAGGAGTTTTATGTCAACAAGAAAGTTTCTTGTTTAGATTAGTTAGAGTTCTAGTTTAATTAAGAGTTTTATTTATATTTATTTAGTTTGCCTATATATAGGTCTTGGAATTGTAAACAAAACACTTGATTTTGATTATTTTGAGTTAATAATAATTCACTTTGAGTTTTTTCTTCAAGAATTGCTCTTGAGTTTTTTTTAGAAGTTGTTTTAACAATCTATCAGGTTGTGGGAATCATCTTCAAGCTTTTTCTTGCCAAAATCTCTTTCTTGGAGGGGAAATTAGAGCCTTTGAAGGGAGTTATGGATTCTTATTGTTTCCAAGGCTTCTTAGGACATTATCTTCTCTTTTCTATCTTTTTTCTGTCGTTCTAGCTTGATATAGTTTATTTCTTGCTGTTTAGGGTTACTGATTTAGTTGTTTTTGTTCTAGATTGAAATTGCTTCAAGAGGGATGTTATCTTACCTTGATCCATCAAGGAACACATCAAAAATTAGGAGATTCAATCTTTTCTTGTTGTTTCAAATGTTCTTGCCTAAACAATTTGCTTTCATCTTTTAAATCACTTCTAACGAATCTGTTTCGTGTTTTTATTTTCAGATCTGGTTCGGACGTTTTCTTGAGGTCCAAGGACGGTTTCTTTCATCCAAGAAACCCTAATTTTTTTCTCTATTGGATCTTTTACCTGCCATTCATCTTTCTTGTGTTTTAATTTTCGTTTGATTATTCTTCTTGTCATCTAATCTGTTTTCTTTGTTTTCGTTTCAGATTACTTTTGCCTAGAGCTTTAGGGTAGATCCGCGACTTGACAACTTTACGATCCTCTTCCGTATTCATTTCGTATCAGAATGTATTAAAATCCACTCTCTGTACATAATCTTTCTCATAGTAAGGGACACTGTAATAATTGCAGAAATCCTTGGGTGACACGTGAACATTGTAATCTCGAACTACCATTATTCCTAAGGTTTTCTCTTAATTATGTCATCTTTAAGAGATGCATAGAATTCATGAACTACTAGTACTACTATGTTACATGTTGGAAGAATGCAGAATTGCTCTCATTTATGGTATTGCACTAGTGGTCATATTTCCTTGCAGAGAATCATGGAAGGTTCAAAACTGTGTTCCTAAATTTGCGAAGTAAAAAAATATTTATCTATCTAAGCAATTGTGAATCGTTCGAAATCCAAATCGTTGTCGCTTTCTTGCGCCATTGTCCTCTTTTAGGGTGGCATTGTAATCTAGCACAGAGAAAAAATGAACAATAAAAGTGTAGAAAAATGCCTTTGCTTTTGAGGGTTAGTCTTGTTGATGAAGTCCCCTTGCACCTTGGAATGAAGTATTAATCTTAGAGGAATGAAGTTCTAGGTTTTGAGTGAGAAGAGAAGGATGCGAGTTTTGAGTGATACCAAATGATACAAAACGAATACGAAAGAGGATCGTAAAGTTTCCAAGTCGCGGATCTACCCTAAAACTCTAGACAAATGTAATCTTGGACCTCAAGAAATCGTCTCAACCAAATCTGGAAAATAAAAACACAAACAGGTTCGTTAGAAGTGATTTAAAAGATGAAAGAAAACTGTTTAGGCAAGAATGATTGAAACAGCAAGAAAGATTGAATCTCCTAATTTTTGATGTGTTCCTTGATGGATCAAGGTAAGATAACATCCCCCTTGAAGTAATTTTCTTGATTCTTGAAATTGTTTGGAATGAAAAAATTGGACAAAGATTTGGTTTCTTGATTTTCTTGAAAACAAGAAAGGGAATCTTGGTTTTCTTTTTCGACTATGTGCGCATATAGGGCCTTGGTAATGAAGTCTTAGATGGTCCCGTTCAATCTTGCTCAAATATGCTTGCCTTCAACCTCGTTATTGGGCCTTGAGAAACTTTAATCCCATCACATTCATAAGCTTGAATTTGGGCCTTGCAACTCATATCATTTCAACTCTAAGGTGGGTGGTTCTTCTATGGACGATTTAGAGGGGTTGAAAGTTCGAGCAGATAAATCTAAGTTTCAAACCTCTTCCCAAGTCTATTGACAACTAATTTGGATTCCATCAACTCATTGTGGTGTCCTAATGGCTCTTAATCATCACTATCAACTGAATCAGATTCACGATTCTCCTTGTCATGGTAATCTTTCTCAAATTCCTACTTGTTGCAAGGAAAGGTCTACCCAGACTAATAGGCACATCTTCATCAGCTTCATAGTCTAACACAATAAAATCAATAGGGAAAATAAATTTTTCTACCTTTACCAAGATGTCCTCGATTTTATCTTTTGGGTGTGCATATGATCGATATGCCAATTGTAAGGCTACAATGGTAGGTCTTTCTTCACTAAATCCTATCTTTTTGAACACAGACATGGGCATAAGATTTATGCTCACTCCTAAATCACAAAAAGCCTTTCCAACATATTGGTTACCGATTGAGCAAGGTATTGTGAAGCTTACTGGGTCTTTCAACTTTAGAGGCAATTTATTTGTCAACATGGTAGTGCACCTGATCGCATTTGAAACAGTACAACAATGTGCAAGCGAACACACGTCGATGCAAGTATAGTTGATAGATAATTCTATCAGATATTGATCCCTAAGAGAAATGGGTTCTTGATGCTTAAATGTCCGAACAACTAATTCTGAAATTAGATGAAATGTGAGTAATGATGTCAGCACAATTTTGTCAGATCTGCACAATAAAATAATGAATATTGTCAACGCAATCAGAGTTAAATGTTAACGGATAAATGTCAATGTGCTGAAAGTAAATCAAATGTGTTGAGTGTTGACTGCTGAATATTTAAAAGCAAGAAATGTAAATGTGATCAAGTGTGAAGATCTAGAGTGGATAACTGAATTTGCTAAGTCATAACATAGGATGCGTCGACAAGGTTTTGAATAGATAAATTGTCGTAGCAATTAAGCTTTAATGGATTTTTACCAATAACAGTCTTCCATTTACTCGAGACTCAAATACCCACAATTACTCCACCTCTGAATGCGAACAACATTGTGTACCCAAGAACAACTGATTAGAATCTCTTCTAATCCCAAGTAGCTCTCGCCTAACTTACTTGTTAACCAAACTTGTCATTGCATCTCTCGATGTCGGTAGACCGTAAAGCCTCTCTTGTGTTTGATGTAGTTACATCCAAGAATAAACAGAATAAAAGAATTAAATAAGAATCAAAGGGATCAAATAATGAAAGATACTCTCGTATTCATTCAATATTAATAATAGTTCATCATCCATAAGAAAGGAGTTAACGAATACATCGAAATATACTATCTCTAGGCTATTTGGATTACCCCCTAATTGCTTCTCTTGCTTAGCATCAAGCACTCCTCGTCAGGAGTTGCTGCTCGTCGGCTCAGTCAGCTCTTCGGTCTTCAACAATAAATTTAAAAGAACACAAAGTAATTTGTAAATTTAATTCTTCAACTCTTCATGATTTCTTCATTCTTCATTCTTCTATTTATAGTCTTCAAGAGTTGCAGATTTCAACCTCCCATTCTCAGATCTAGATCTAGATTTTGCAGTTGTCAAAGTTAGTTAGAGTACAGTTGTGCACTCACGTAGTTTTAATGTTTTCTTCAGAGATCTGTAGGTTGTCATTGCATTGTTGGGCGCAATCTGAAACCGTAATTACGATGACATCTGTGATGTTCCTACGTTGGTGCTTCCAGATGTGAATTCAACTTGAGTTTACCAATTCGGAGTTCATGTTCAGTGCGGCGACATCTCTAGTCGCAACTCCAAGCTGATCTTGTGGGCTGCATTCTTCTTCCAGCATTGAGCTCCTGGGCTAAGTTCCTATACTGACAAATCTAAGGTGCAATATATCGACTGCTTGAGTCGAAATTAATACAGAAAGATATAAAAATAACAAGAATTTAAACTAACATCAATAAGTTGGAAAATATAAAAACTAAGTATGAAATGCTCATAATGCATGTTAAATGAGATACAAAAGAGACAATTAAAACACTAATTTAGTGAGAAAATATATGTCATTTGTAATATCATCACACCCCCAAACTTGAGTTTTTACTTGTCCTCAAGTAAACAAAAATTAACAAAGTCACAAGGAAAAATGTCACCGCAATCAATACTCTCACCACTTGAATTTTTTGGAATTCTAATGCACAAATTGTGTTCATATGATAGAATAATGCGCCAACAATTTATAGGTATGAATCATTAAAACTACAACTTCACTAATGTTAGTATTATGCATTGATTCTTAACCCTCCCTGAACCAATATAGCATTTATAGAAAACGTTTTTTTTCTTTCTTTTTCTCATTTTCCTTTTTCAAGTGATTGAGAAATATCATTGCATTACTCTACCTTTATTCCTGGGCAGTAACGATGGGGTGCAACAAACCCACCCAGGAGGCATGTAATTGCGTCGACACACACTCTTGCAGTGATAGCCTTTGGCTAGATTATTTTTCTAAAATCTATAGCGGAGTGTTTTCCCTTGAAAAGTCACACTACACACACATTGAAGTGTCCTTTATTAATGCAATTGGTCAGTTAGTTCAAGATTCATATATCAACACTATCCATTCATTACTGAAGCAATTCCAATAATTCATTCAAAAATAGCAGACTCATCATTCATTCATATTCATCCAATTTCCACATCAACACCCAAATAATTCAAGAATTACGTATCAAAATAAAAATTGTAGACACATTTTGTTGAAATTTTGTCAGTTCTCATAAACCAAAGAAATAAGTAAAACTCAAATATGCGGGTGTAATTGCATTTTCATTTCACATTATTTCCCCCAAACTTAATGTCTACATTATCCCAACACACTGATAATATTTATACAGAAATAATGGAAATGCAACTAAGTTAACAAGAGGGATGCAGTGAAAAAAATAAAACGCAATGACAATAAAAATGAATGAAAACTATCTAAAAAGGAATGTATCAACTTATTAGCAGCTGATGCAACGGTTGTCTTTGTTTTCTTCTTCTTCCTCTTTGGGCTCTCACCCTCATCCTGGTGCTTCTTCTTCTATTTATCCTTGCGCCTTTTTCTCTTCTTATCCTTCGTACCAGCCGATTTAGCGGATTGCTCCTCCTCGACAGGTTGGGTGGTAGCCTCATCAGTTGTCACGTTTGATGGGTGAATTTCAGTGAGAAGTGCTACATAAGGCACAATAGCAAGAGGACTCAGTTCCTCGATTTCACTCATAACAACCTCAGCCTGGCTCGAATCAAGTCGAACCTCTTCAGAATTGGATGCCCCCACACTCTATGGTGTGTCAACAATATCCTCAACGATCATTATCGGGGCATCATTTTCCTTCTCTTCCTGCACCTCAACAGGATCCTTCTCTTGGTTTTCTTTTATTTCTTTTTCCTTTAGCTGGTCATCTCTCTGGTTCGTACTTTCATTTACATGCTGCTCTGGTTTGTTTAGGCCAATGTCAGCGCATTCTATTACATTAACATCTTCATCCATAACAGCCTCACATTTAGCCATATTCGTACCAAGACTGTTGGAGAACTCATCTTCGAACAGATCGATAATGGTACGATAGCAGTCCTCGTTCGACTTAGAGTGTCCTTCTTCCTTGTCATCATTTGAGATGTGAATCCGTGTTGGTGCAGGGGCAGGCCTACCATCAGGGGTAGGTTGATTAGATTACGAGTACTGTATCTGATGAAAAATGGATGGAAAGTTTGGAAACTCTAGCAATGGAGTGGGGCTGATCTAGTGGAGTGTGGGGACAATAGCGTCGTTCCAGGCTTTCATGTAAGCATAAAATTTATGCAGTCTATAATTCATGTCATCAATGACATCGTCAGTGTGGATCAAGTGCATGTTAATTCGATCAAGGTGTACTTCCGTTAGAGACATCTTCTTCGCCACTAGTGAATTTGTGGGCGCATCGGATTGTGTTGCCTTGTCTTTTCCTTTGTTTTTATCCTTCTTCATCGAGGCTTCTTTGGCTACTGGTGTCTCTTGGCCATGAGTCATCCGTTTAACAAAAAATGTTGTTGATCGGGCCTTTGTTTTCTAATATCTCCTCACCATCCTTGGGTATAATGCCCTTCTATTTACAAAGCAACATGACTAGAGAGGGGAATGAGAGTATACCAGTTTGCTTCCAGCGCTTCCGTGATCTGATCATGGATGATCTTTTCGATGTTGATGTGTCAAAAGTGTAGGATATAATGTAAGATACACATGCAGTCTAATGTCGTCGTAATGCTATGCGTCGAAGGCATGATGCGGTTGTTGATGAAATGAAACCATACCTTGCTGCAAGTTGTAAGATACTTTCTGTGCATGGTGTAGTTGTGGAACCCGTTACCAGTCCAATTGGCTCCATCGACACTGAGGTCCTTCATCATCTCAGCATTGCTTTCATTGTCCAGGCGATGCACAAATGGTGAATGATCGTCCACTTGCTCTAGAATCCTCAACAGCACATTGATTTGAGCAGCGCTCCATGGATGAGTCCCTCCCTTACAAAAATAAACTCTTCCTCCGGATCTACCAGGTTGGCATAGAACTCCCTGACCATTGTAGGGGAGTAACCAGACGGATGCTCATAAAAGAACTCCTACCCAAGGCGATTGATGGTACAGGCAACAAGTTTTCCCAAGGTCTGATGTAGTGACAATTGTAAACCTTATTCAGGGTGGAGGTTACGCTTTAACATGATATTTTGGTAATGGTCCTTAATCGCAGACGTCAGGAATAGGATCGGACCTATAGACAGAGTCAGTGTTGTGGTCGGAGCCACAGTAGTTGAAGTTTTTGGGATGTTTTTAGATGGAGTTTTGGTAGAGTTTTTCGATGCTCATTTTTGCCATTGTTATTGAAGAAGAAAGTTAGAGAAGTTTGCAGAAAAGAAAAAAATTTGGAAAAGAAATATAGATGTAATGAAAGGGACAAGTTGTAGTAACATTGGAGGATGCTAGAAGAAAAGAAAATTGCAAAAGAGAGGTTTTATAACCTCGGTGTGATGATTGAAAAGATTACAAGGAATCATTGCATTTGTTACCATTAATTTCCAGGTTGCAGATTGTACTATTTTGTTTGATCGAACATCTAGGATAAAAGAGAGATTAATCGGCATGATCCTTGCTAAAAAAGTTAAGCTGACTCATCACTGAATGCACCGACAATTCCTGCTTTGATGCTTCGAAAAAAATACAATTGTTATTTCTGCAAGGAATTTGAAACAACAAAAGCAAAAGTGAAACAAATAAAAGTAAATAGAAAAAAAATAAAAAAAAGCGTCGACAATATTTGAATGTTGTAACACCCAAAACCTGAAACCGTCATCGATTAGGGTCTTGGTGTCTTACTATTCATCTATCATTGTTCGTCTATTATTTTCATTTCAATCAATCTTATTTTAATAAAGATGTGCACTTTACATATCATAAATCATCAATCAATTAAAAATCATAACTCAACAAGGGCAAAAAGGTCATTTCCGTGATTTTTGAACACTTCTACCGATACTTGATGAACATGTACCGGTAGTTGTCAAATCAAAAAATAGTTTAGAAATATTGCAAAGTTCTACCAATACTTGAGATGATTCTACCGATACATGTGACACAACTACCGAAACAATTCATGAAACTACAGATACCAAAAACTCTAGAGAGCAAAAATCCTTATCTTGCAACTTCTACCGATACAATCATTCTTACTACCGATACATCAATACCATAAACTACTGATACTTGTATCTTAACTAACGATACAACCCAAGTCAGAGAACAACCTCTCTCTTACCCTGCACTTCTACCAATACATGCATAAGTTCTACCAAAACAAGTATATAGGATCTCATGAGCAACGCCAAGATACAAGTTTAATATCTCATACACAACCAATATAAGTTATGAATTAAAACTTCACATAACATACATAACTTCTAAGTCTTACAAGCATTATAAGCTTAAGCATCTAAGTCACACTTCATGTAACTTACAAAATCAAAATAGAAGGATTTCAACATCTTTTAGTTTAATCTCAAGTTAATATCATCCTAGTACATGCCATAAGACCAAGTGATGTAAAATCTATTATACAAGCTCCGTAAAAGTGTGATTTCCTCGAGATGATCCGATCTTCAAACAGCAAAATGTATCTATAAAATAATAACAGATTCACAAGTAAGCTTATTAAGCTTAGTAAATTCGCAATTATCATTTTCTCACAGAATAAACATATCAGTTAAAAGATGATAACGAGTATGTATTTGTAACCATGTATAAAGTAACAAACTAAATCTCTTCAGTTCTTCAGACTTTAACTCATTATGAGCATAGACAACATTTAGCCCACATGAGCCCAGAATGATTAGCTCTTACGAGCCCAGAATGGTTAGCTCTTACGAGCCCAGAATGATTAGCTCTTATGACTTAGAATGGTTAGCTCTTACTAGCCTAGAATGATTAGCTCTTATAAGCCCAGAATGGTTAGCTCTTACGAGCCCAGAATGGTTACCTCTTACAAGCCCAGACAAAGTTTAACCAGTGTACAATGCTGCTCACACAAGCTGATGAGAATCCGCAACATATGCAAAGACTCAACCATTGATATGGTCCAGAATTTCTCACTCTCGATGTTGCTCACACAAGCTAATGAGAATCCACAACATATGCGAAGACTCAGCCATTGGAGGAATCCATAATTCATTATTCATTCAGAATCTGTTAACTTGTGATGCTGCTCACACAAGTTATTAGGATACTGCAACATATGCAAGATCCTAGCCATCGCTTCAAATCAGATAACCAGTCCGAACACTGACATTTCGTTTCTTTCTTTGCCTTTCCATTATCACGAATGTTTAACTTTTCTCCATTTGCTGTGACAATAGTGAAACACAAGAAATAACCAATGTATATAAACTATCACTACGAACTTACCAGATGAAATTGCAGTTTGGTTAAACTTCAAGGACTATTCTGCTAATTTCCCTTTTTCGCGATCCGTGGCATGATTTTAATCTAAATCAACAATTCATCCAAATTTCACATTAACACATAATTAAAAGAATTAACATAATCTGGTACTTTTTGGAAAATTACTATTTTACCCCTAATACTTTCCTTTTATCCAATCTAGTCCTTTTAACACAAACATGAGAAATACTCATTTCCTCCTCAACTCATAGCAGCCAAATTTACCATGATTCCCATACAAGTCCCCACAATCCATTTATTTCACCAAAAGTACACTTCATTTCATCTTTTAGCATTTTAGTCCTTAAACCTTAATTTCATCAAAATCACTTTACAAAAAGATCCAACCTAATCATCAAGCATCCAAAACCATCAAGAGCTTTCAAAGATAAGCATATTAAAAAATGGTAAGATCCACCACATTTGGCAGATTTCCAAATTAGTCCCTGGATTAGCTAGATCAAGCTAACACGGACTCAAAAACATGAAAATTACTAAAAACGGGTAATAAGAGCTTACTCAAATCAAAGCTCAAAGCTTAAGAATGAAACTCTAGCTTTCTACTTGTGCTTGACGAAGAAGATGAAGAAATTAGAAGAAGAAAAATAGGTTATTTCTTCTTAAATTCACTTTTATACTTAATGGCAAAATTGTAATTTTTATAACTTTCATAATTCGACTTAATTAATCCCTTTCTAAACCTTAATTAATCCTAATTATAATCAATTTAACTCATAATAATCCACCCACTAAAATGTCATAGGTTAATTTACCTATTTGATCCTTTAATTATATTAAATTCCAATTAAACCCACTTATTTACAATTTACCCTTAAACTAAAAGGACTAAATGAATAAATAACCCAAAAGTAAGTGGAAGATAATCATCTCACCACTGCTTGGACTTTTAAACCATGGTTTACTTATCGCTTTGGTCCTTTCTATTTTTAATCCATAACAATTAACTTACTTCTTTTACAATTTACTCCTTTTTCCTTAATTAAACAATTAATTAACAAAATTACTCAACTGAACTTCAATTCACATATAATAGGACTATAAATATTTAATAAAAATATTTACGACACTAAATTTCAGAAAAGAGGTCTCGCTACCTCATTTTTTAGAGCCACTTGACTTTTGAACCAAACCACTTATACTAAATTTTAATTCAATAATTAAAATCCTTCAATTCAAAATTCTACATAAAATTATTACTGATAATTAAATTCAGTCACTCATTTATAAAAATTTCTCATCGGGTTTGTGATCCTGTAATCACTGTTTTCGACACCACTGAAAAATGGGCTATTACAACTCTCCCCCTCTTAGGAAATTTCGTCCTTGAAATTTTTAAGCAGTACCAATATAAGAATAAATCAATCCTAAATCGTTCAAAGTACTCACAGTCACAACAAGGATAGAATTTACTAGTCATTTCATCGGATACAATTGTCTCTTCTCTAGCTCGAATAGCATAGGTCCGTGTAGGTGCTCAGACTTTAGATCTGTTTGTATTTTCTTTACCTTCATTACGATTTCCACCTGCAATGCTATTTTGTCCAGATCGTCTACTCTTTTGTGGTGTGGCTAGAGGTATTATACTCTGATTCTCTTCCTCATCTTGTGATACTGGACAATTTCGTACCATGTGGTCAGTTGCTGCACATCGGAAGCATGCCCCATTCTTCAAACGACACTCATCCAGATGGAATCTTCCATAATACTCACAAGCTAGGTTAGGTGCATTACAAACACTGGCTACACTATCCATAGGCCTATTTTGAAATCTAATTTCAGGTTGTGCCGACCCGCTCTTGCTCGAGTACCCAGTTAAAACTGTCACTCAGTTCTCATTTTCTTTGTATTTCTTCAGTAGTGGTAAAGGAAAAGTTTTGGACGAATTCTTCTTACTGAATTCTCTGGACCTTTTTTTCCTCTATCTCTTGTGGTTGAAAATTTCTTCCATTTTCTGTGCTCTATCCGCCAAGATAACAAATGGTCGTATTTCAAAACCACCCATCATCATTTTAACCTCATTGTTTAAGCCGTACTTAAATCGGATACACATAGCCTCGTCAGTAGGTACAATCTCCCGTGCATACTTACTGAGAAGTACAAATTCTCATTTGTATTCTGTTATTGTCTTATTTCTCTATCTCAACTCTTCTTAGAAGAATTCCTAAGTAACATCATTTTTAGGTACCATTGACACAATAATCACCCACCAATTGTATGTCTCGTCTTTCAGTAACGACACAGCATACCTAACATAGTGTTCAAGCAGAAAAGCAATTTCTTTTAGTACTCTCAAAGTGTTTTCCAACCAATACTCAGCCCTGGATGGATCATCCTCAGCATTTTCGTAAAATTCTTCTGCCCCATATTTTCTTACCCTATTTGATGGTATACGACACCTCTCTTCTATCACATGGAGGTGGAGGCCTTACGAAAGGTGCCATAAGTCGAGCAGCAGGCTGTGTAGTCGGCGGTGGGGGAGGTGGTACCATAGGATTATTCCTCATAAATTTTGAAAACCACTGTCTCATTAGACCGAAAAACATGTTTTTGACTTCACCTTTCGTTATCGGTATAATCGATACCCATTGACTCGCGTCAAAATCAGAAGCTGGAATATTACTATTTACTTCGTTAGTTTCTCCTCGTTCTGAATCAAGCATTTCCTTATCTATAAAATAGTAGTTAGATCGGATCCATTTATATCACACTATCACAGGTTCATATGGCATGTACTCCTAGATCATTTCACAAAGTCAATTTAGTTCCAAAAATGACTAAATCGTAAGCTCTGATACCATTAAATGTAACACCCAAAATCTAAAACTGTCACCCATTAGGGTATTGGATTCTTACTATTCATCTATCATTGTTCGTCTTATATTTTCATTTCAATCAGTCTTATTTTAATAAACATGTGCACTAAACATATCATAAATCATCAATCAATTAAAAATCACAACTCAACAAGGGCAAAAAGGGCATTTCCATGATTTTTGAACACTTTTACCGTTATCAAGTCAAAAAATAGTTCAGAAATATTGTAGAGTTCTACTGATACTTGAGGTGATTCTACCGATACATGTGACATAACTACTGAAACAATTCATGCAACTACCGATACCAAAAACTCCAAAGAGCAAAAATCCTTATCCTGCAACTTTTATCGATACAATCATTCTTACTATCGATACATCAATAACATAAACTATCGATACTGTATCTTAACTACCGATACAACCCAAGTCAGAGAACAACCTCTCTCCTACCCTGTACTTCTACCGATACATGCATAAGTTCTACCGAAGCAAGTATACAAGATCTCATGAGTAACGCCAAGATACAAGTTTAATATCTCATACACAACCAGTATATGTTATGCATTAAAATTCACATAACATACATAACTTCTAAGTCTTACAAGCATTATAAGCTTGAGCATCTAAGTCATACTTCATGCAACTTACAAAATCAAAATAAAAGGATTTCAACATCTTTTAATTCAATCTCAAGTTAATATCATCCTAATACATGCCATAAGACCAAGTGATATAAAATCTACCATAAAAGCTCTATAATAGTGTGATTTCCTCGAGATGATCCGATCTTCAAATAGTAAAACATATCTACAAAACAACAATAGATTCACGAGTAAGCTTATTAAGCTTAGTAAGTTCGCGATTATCATTTTCTTACAGAATAAACAAATTAGTTAAAAGATGATAACGAGTATGTATTTGTAACAATGTATATAATAACGAACTAAATCTCTTCAGTTCTCCAAACTTTAACTCATTACGAGCACAGACAACATTTAGCCCACACGAGCCCAGAATGATCAGCTCTTACGAGCCCGAAATGATTAGCTCTTAGAGCCCAGAATGGTTAACTCTTACGAGCTTAGAATGGTTAGCTCATATGAGCATAGAATGGTTACCTCTTACGAGCCTAGACAGAGTTTAACCAGTGTACAATGCTACTCACACAAGCTGATGAGAATCCGTAACATATGCGAAGACTCAACCATCGATACAGTCCAGAATTTCTCACTCTCGATGCTGCTCACACAAGCTGATGAGAAACCGCAACATATACAAAGACTCAGCCATCGGAGGAATCCATAATTCATTATTCATTCAGAATCTGCTAACTTGCGATGCTGCTCGCACAAGCTGTTAGGATACTGCAACATATGCAGGATCCTAGCCATCGCTTCAAATCAGATAATCGGTTCGAAGCCTGACATTTCGTTTCTTTCTTTGCCTTTCCATTATCACGAATGTTTAACATTTCTCCATTTGCTGTGACAATAGTGAAACACAAGAAATAATCAATGTATATAAACTATCACTACGAACTTACCGGATGAAATTGCAGTTTGGTTCAACTTTAAGGACTATTCTGTTAATTTTCCTATTTCGCGATCCGTGGCACAATGTAATCTAAATCAACAATTCATCCAAATTTCACATTAAAACACATAATTAAAAGAATTACATAATTTGGTCCTTTTTTGGAAAAATACTATTTTACCCCTAATACTTTCCTTTTATTCAATCAGTCCTTTCAACACAAACATGCAAAATACTCATTTCCTCCTCAACTCATAGCAACCAATTTTACCATGATTCCCATACAAGCCCCCACAATCCATTTATTTCACCAAAAGTACACTTAATTTCATCTTTTAGCATTTTAGTCCTTAAACCTTAATTTCATTAAAATCACTTTACAAAAAGATCATCCTAATCATCAAATATCCAAAACCATCAAGAGCTTTCAAATATAAATGGTAAGATCTACAACATTTGATAGATTCGCAAACTAGTCCCTAGATTAGTTAGATCAAGCTAACACGAACTCAAAAACATGAAAATTACTAAAAACGGATAACAATAGCTTACTCAAATCAAAGCTCAAAGCTTAAGAATGAAACCCTAGCTTTCTCCTTGTGCTTGACGAAGAAGATGAAGAAATTAGAAGAAGAAAAATAGGTTATTTCTTCTTAAATTCACTTTTATACTTAATGGCAAAATTGTAATTTTATGACTTTCATCATTAAACTTAATTAATCCCTTTTTAAACCTTAATTAATCCTAATTATAATCAATTTAACTCATAATAATCCACCCACTAAAATGCCATAGGTTAATTTACATATTTGATCCTTCAATTATATTAAATTCCAATTAAATCCACTTATTTACAATTTAGCCTTAAACTAAAAAGGACTAAATGAATAAATAACCCAAAAGTAAGTGAAGATAATCATGTCACCACCGCTTGGACTTTTTGACCATGGTTTAATTACCACTTTGGCCCTTTCTATTTTTAATCCATAACAATTAACTTACTTCTTTTACAATTTACTCCTTTTTCCTTAATTAAACAATTAATTAACAAATTACCCAACCAAACTTCAATTCACATATAATAGGACTCTGTAAATATTTAATAAAAATATTTACAGCATTAAATTTCAAAAACGAGGTCTCGCTACCTTATTTTCTAGAGCCACTTGACTTTTGAACCAAACCACTTATACTAAATTTTAATTCAATAATTAAAATCATTCTATTCAAAATTCCACATAAAATTATTACTGACTAATTTAATTTAATCACTCATTTATAAAAAATTTCTTGTCGGGTTTGTGATCCCGTAATCACTATTTTCAACACCACTGAAAAACGGGCTGTTGCAAATGTGACCAGATTGATGGCCTCGTTTGATTCTTTAACATCTGGGCTCTCATAGTGCTTTAGACGTTGACCATTCACTTTGAATTGTTATCCATCCTTTAGATTTTCAATTGTCACGGCACTGCTCTAGAATGCCTCGACAACTTTAAAAGGGCCTCTGACCATCGTGATCGCAATTTTCCTGGATGCAATTTTAAATGTGAGTTAAACAAAAGTACTAATTGACTAGGACTAAATTATCGACGCAAGATGATGTTGTCATGCCATCTCTTTGTCTTTTCCTTGTATATTGCGGCATTCTCATAAGCATGTCGGCGTATTTCTTCTAGCTCATTGATGTCTAACAATCTTTTTCTTCCGGTAGCATCATAGTCCATATTCACCTACTTGATTGCCCACATGGCCTTATGTTCAAGCTCAACTGGCAAGTGACAAGACTTACCAAATATTAACTGATATGGTGACATACCTAGCAAGGTTTTATAAGTAGAGCGAAGTGCCAACAATGCATCATGTAGCTACGAAGACCAATCCTTCCTAGATGGATTAACCACCTTCTCAAGCATGCTTTTGATTTGATGATTGGATACCTCGACTTGACCATTGGTTTGTGGGTGATATGTAGTAGTCATACGATGCTTTACACCATATCTTTTTAACATAGTTGTGGGTGTCTCGAAACAATATGGGCCAATAAAATCCTGACTGTAAGACCTTAGCAGCAGTCCTTGGACCCTTAAAATATCCTCCATAAGGGGCATCAAGGCAATGTCGTACGATTGAAGTCATTTTTTCTTCAGGTATGCAGCGACAGATAATGTTGTCAGCGCATACCTTGAATAGGTATGACTCGTTCCAGTGATATTTTGTAGCATCGCATATGAACCTGATCTTCTTGTGACCAGTAGTATTCAGGGGTAGATTCCTACACACAAGGTAATTGACAACATCAGCATACCAGGACGATGCGTCGACAAAGAATAACTTCTCGTCTAGAAATGCTTCGATAATTTGGGACGTTTGCCTATCTTCACTTCCAACTTCCAGTCAACACAAGTGGTCAGCTACTTGATTTTCATATCCTTTCCTATCCCTGATTTCAACATCAAATTCTTGAAGGAGTAAGATCCATCGTATCAGTCTAGGCTTGGTGTCTTTCTTTGTATGAAGATATTTCAATGCAGAGTGGTCTGTGTATACTATAATCATTGCACCGACAAGATATGAACGAAACTTGTCAAATGTGAAGATTACTGCTAGCAATTCCGTCTCAGTGGTAGTGTAATTCACCTGTACTTCAATCAAAGTTTTACTAGCATAGTAAATAGAATGAAATACCTTCTCTTTTCTTTGGCCTAGTACAGCTCCCACAGCAAAATCACTTGCGTCGCACATTAGTTCAAACAGTTGCGTCTAGTCTAGTGCAATGACAATTGGGGCTTATACCAGCTGCTTCTTTATTGTCATGAATGGGTCCAGACAATTGTCATCAAATACAAACTTTTTATTTTGCTTTAACAGTGAACATAAAAGTTTAACAATCTTGGAAAAATCACGTATGAATCTTCTGTAGAAACCAGCATGTTTAAGAAAGCTTCTTATTTCTTTGACATTGGTGGGCGGTGGTAGTTTTTCGATGATTTATACCTTTGCTTTATCAACCTCAATGCCCTGACAAGATATTCAATGCAAGAGGACAATGCCTTCAGTTTCCATGAAGTGGCATTTCTCCCAATTTAGAACTAGATTTGTGTCCTCGCATCTCTTTAAAACTTTTGCTAGGTTGTCAGGGTATTGATCAAAATTTTTTCCATAAATAGAGAAATCATCCATAAATACCTCAAGAGAGTCCTCGATCATATCTAAGAATATCGCCATCATACACCTCTGGAATGTTGCTGGCGCATTACACAATTCAAACGGCATACGTTGGAAAGCAAAGGTTTCAAAAGGGCATGTAAATGTAGCCTTTGCTTAGTCTTCCGGTGCAATAGCAATTTGGTTGTACTAAGAGTAGCCATCCAAGAAGCAATAGTAGGCTTTACCAGCTAGCCTATCTAGCATTTGGTCAATGAAAGGCAGTGGGAAATGGTCCTTCTTTGTGGCCGCATTCAATCGACGATAACCCATGCATACTCGCCAACCAGTCACAATACGAGTAGGGATCAACTCGTTCTTGATATTGGTCACAACTGTGAACTCATTCTTCTTAGACACACATTGGATGGGGCTCACCCAATTGCTATCAGAAATAGGGTATATGATGCCCTCATCTAACCACTTAATAATTTCCTTCTTCCTTACTTTCATTTTTTCGTTGCTCAGTTGATTGCTTTCCTTCATCTACTAGCCTTATCTTATACATGCAAAAAGAAGGACCGATGCCTCTAATATCTGCAATGCTCCATGCTATGGCTCTTTTGTGTTCTTTCAAAATGGAGATGAGCTTTTCTTCTTGCGTTGCGTCAAGGGATGCATTCATAATAACATGCAATGTCTTGTTGTCACCAAGAAAGACGTACTTTAAATGCGTCGGTAATGGCTTTAACTCCAAGATAGGAGCTTGCTCAATAGATGGTTTAAACACTGGGATTGTCATGTTCGAAAAATCCAAAGATTCAATTTTATCTTAGCTCACAATTATTAACTTCTTCTTTGTCGACACAGTTATCTAGGATTTCATCAGTGGATGTTACCAAATCTTCATCTGACATTGTTGAACTCCTTGCATTAAATTCTTCTATAATGATCTCGTCTAATACGTCAATGTGATGACACTGCTCTTTGGTTCAAACGGAGATGCCTCAAACACACTAAAGGTCACATACTCATCATTATGACGCATGATAAGTTCTCCCTTGAACATGTCGATAAGTGTGCGTCTCGTTACTAGAAATGGTCACCCCAAGATAATGGGCACCTCTTTAACTACTTCGTAGTCTAAGATAATGAAATCAGCAAGGAACACTAGTTTATCAACTTGGATAAGAATGTCTTTAATTTGGCCTTCAAGTTGCGCTAAGGATCTATCTGCAAGTTGTAATGTCACCGCAGAGGGCTTTATCGAACCTATTCTCTAATTTCTTAAAAGTAGACAAAGGCATAAGATTAATACTTGCTCCCAAATCACATAAAGCCTTACCTAAATAATGATTTCCAATGGAACATGGGATTGTGAAGCTGCCAGGGTCTTTCATCTTGGTTGGCAACTTATTTGTAAGTACAGTGTTGCACCCCTCTGTGAGCGCAATCGTCTCAATATTGGATAATTTCTTCTTCTTTAACAAGTGCTCCTTCATAAATTTCCCATAGTTAGGTGTAATTGTTTCAGAGTAGAAATAAATTTTTTATATTCTTTATCATGGACTTTCTCTTTAAATCTTTGCAAAAATGGCTAAGGTATTGTAACAGCAGGTTGTTGTGGAAAACTCGATGGTGTTGATGTTGGCATTTACGTCGACAACTTTGTTGGGCAAATTGTAGGCATAGATGACACTACAGTTGGTTCTTCTTCATTTGCTCTCGCTTGATTTCCTTCAGCCGCATTCTCTTCTTGTTGCTGTGGTTCAAATGCATCAACATGGTCTTGGCCAAAACTGCTTGGTTCAACCATCTGCTTCCCACTTCTCAACGTGATTGCTTTGTAATGCTCCTTCCCTTTTTGCATAGGATTCTTAGTATCACTAGGCAGAGTGCTCGGTGGTCTTGTGCTAAGATTAGAAGCCAACTGTCTAGCTAGGCTTCCAAGGCTCGGATGGAAGAAGAGTTGCCTTGTACTATTGCTTCAGTCCGCGTGATATGCTCGCGCATCAACGCCTCAAGAGCAGCCATAGGATCTGACTTAGGTTGAGAAAACTGTTGTTGTTGCTATTGATGATGTTGTCCTTGCATATGTGATAGCATAGACTGTTGTGGCTATAATCGAGATTATGGTTGCATCTGGCTATGTGACTGCATCTGTTGAGAACTCACCTACAAATTCTGATTATAATTTTGTAATTGGTTGTTATTATAACTCCTTTGTCTATAACCCCCTTGATATGATTGTTGAGATCGATTGTTGAATGAGTTATCAATTGAACCCACTCTGATGTTGTTGACATAGAAAACATTTTCTGCATGTTGTGGACAATCCTCATAACTATGATTGTTGCCACAAATTTCACAGGAAAATATCGGCGCATCCAATTGTTGGGCCACTTGAATAGGGGTAATGTCACTTGTTCCCTTCATAGTCTTTATGATATTGGCCAACGAGGATACCTGCGTTGACAAAACAAAAATAACATTTAACTCAAGAACTCTAGGGTTATTCTTTACCTATGCAGAACGAGAGATTGGATATTGATAATCATTATGAGCAATTCTCTCTAGAATTCTTACAGCTTCATTGTACAGTCCAACAAGGTACCATTAGCGGATGCGTCGACAAGATTCCTTGTCTGAGCATTCAAACCATTGTAAAAGATCTCTATTTGAGTTTCTTGCTGAATACCATGCATTAGGTAGCGTCGAAGCAATGTTTTGTAACGCTCCAAGGTTGTATGTAAGTTCTCATCATCCAGCTGATGATAGGCAATAATATCATTTTGCAACCTTGAGTTCATTATCGGCTGATTGAAACGCAAAACAAATTGCGTTGCTAGCACGTTCCAAGATGTAATGGGTCCAGCTGGCAATCCCAAGAATCATGTTCTCGCTTTACTCTACAACGAATAAGGAAATAATTACATTTTCAAGGCATCATCAGGGACACCATGTTGACTAAAGGATGTACAAATAAGCAAAAATTATTTTAAGTGTTCTCTTACGTCTTCATGAGGAAAACCAGAATATTGCCCATTTGAATTTAACATTTGAAACATTACCGATTTTAGCTAGAAATTACTAGCTTGAATAGCCAGTCATACAACCCCTAGTTGTAAATCATCGAGTGTAGGCATAACAAAATCTCTTATTGTCCTATTTTGCACTTGTTCAGCTTGTGGAGGCGGTGGTGGTATATCATTAACAATTTGTGGTAGTTCTGGAGGAACTCCATCTTGTGGCAGCAATGGTGGTAAATTATTGTTGTCGTTGTTACCAGCCATTCTTCTTTGTTCTTGCCTTCTCCTCCTCAATGTCCTTTCAAGCTCCAGATCAAAACTTACAATGTCCTTAAGATTTCTCCTTGTGGACATGCAATACCTAAAAAAACTGAAAAAAGAAAACAATAGAAAAATAAATAGATTAGTAGAGATTAAAAGTTAAGAAAGTAAAACTAATTGCAACTAGTAAAACTAATTGCAACTACAAAAGTAAACATCAAACAAACGCCAGTTCCTCGGCAACGACACCAAAACTTGGTCGTGTTTGAAACGTCACAACAATGTGCAAGCGAACAGACGTCGATGCAAGTATAGTTGATAGACAATTCTATCAGATATCGATCCCTCAAGGAAATGAGTTCTTGATGTTTAAATGTCGGAGCAACTAATTCTGAAATTAGATGAAATGTGAGTAATGATGTCAGCACAATTTCGTCAGATCTACACAATAAAATAATCGATATTGTCAAAGCAATCAGAGTTAAATGTCAATGTACTGAAAGTAAATCAAATGTGTTAAGTGTTGAGTGCTGAATATTTAAATGCACGAAATGTAAATGTGATCAAGTGTGAAGATCTGGAGTGGATAACTGAATTTGCTAAGTCACAACACAAGATGCGTCGACAAGGTTTTGAATAGATAAACTGTTGCAGCAATGAAGCTTCAATGGATTCTTACCAATAATAGTCTTTCAATTACTCGCGACTCAAATACTCATAATTACGCCACCTTTCGGTGCGAACAACGTTGTGTACCCAAGAACAAATGATTAGAATCTCTTTTAATCCCAAGCAGTTCTCGCCTAACTTACTTATTAACCTAACTTGTCATCGCATCTCTCAATGTCGGTAGACTGCAAAGCCACTCTCATGTTTAATGTAGTTAGATCCAAGGATAAACAAAATAAAAGCATTAAATAAGAATCAAAGGGATCAAATAATGAAAAATACTCTCGTATTCATTCAATATTAATAATAGTTCATCATCCATAAGATAGGAGTTACGAATACATCGAAATATACTCTCTCTAGGCTATTTGGATTACCCCCTAACTGCTTCTCTTGCTTAGCATCAAGCACTCTTCATCAGGAGTTGCTACTCGTCGACTTAGTCAGCTCTCCGCTCTCTAACAATAAATTCAAAAGAACACAAAGTAATTTGCAAATTTAATTCTTCAACTCTTGATGATTTCTTCATTCTTCATTCTTCTATTTATAGTCTTTAAAAGTTATAGATTTCAACCTCCCATTCTTAGATCCAGATCTAGATTTTGTAGCTGTTAAAGTTAGTTAGAGTACAGTTGTGCACTCACGCAGTTTTAATGTTTTCTTTAGAGATCTGCAGGTTGTCACTGCATTGCTGGGCACAATCTGAAACCATAATTATGACGACATCTGTGATGTTCCTTCGTTGGTGCTTTCAGATGTGAATTCAGCTTGAGTTTTCCAATTCAGAGTTCATGTTCAGTGTGACGACATCTTTGGTTACAACTCCTAGCTGATCTTGTGGCTGCATTCTTCTTCCAGCATTGAGCTCCTGGGCTAAGTTCCTGTACTGACAAATCTAAGATGCAATATATACACTGCTTGCGTTAACATTAATACAAAAAGATATAAAAATAACAAGAATTTAAACTACCTATCAATAAGTTGGAAAATATAAAAACTAAGTATGAAATGCTCATGATGCATGTTAAATGAGATATAAAAGAGACAATTAAAACACTAATTTAGAGACAAAATATGCCATTTGTTATATCATCTGCACCCTTCAGTGAGTGTAATTGTTTTGAATTCTCCTAACCATCTCTTCTTTGAAAGTATGTTTTTCATTAACTTGACATAGTTGGGCACTTGCTCCAAGGCTTCCACCAAAGGTATATTGATGTGAAGTTGCTTAAAGACATCTAACAATTGCTTGAATTGTTGGTCTTGTTTATGATTTTGGAAGCTTTGGGGAAATGGTAAGGGTGACTGAACTTCAGGCTGTAGTGATTGTTTTGCCTGGGCATTATGTTCAGTAGTGCTATCTAAGTTTGATTCGGCATTGCAAGGTCCAATTTGCTTAGTTGTGGTGCTATTCTTGGGTCATTCAAGGGTGTTGCTTTTATTAGGTTCTGAATTCGCTGATTCAGAAACAACATTCTTGACTAGTTGTGTGCCACTTCTAAGAGTGATTGCTTTACAATATTCTTTTTCATACTATCTTGCATTCTTGGTATCACTAGGAAAAGTTCCTTGTGTTCTTGAGTTCAAAGCATTAGCAATTTTTTCTACTTGATTCTCTAAAGCCCATAAGGATGATGCTTGGCTCTAGATCACAACATCATTCTTAGTCATATACTCCTTCAGAGACTCAATAGATGATAAAGAAGATGATGTTTGTCCTTGTTGAACTCGTTGTTGAGGCGGTATAGACTGACTGAAACCAGGTGGAACATTCATAGCATGGGGTCTAACAATCGTGTTGGAATTTCCAACTCTTTAATTGTTCCACCCAAAATTTGGGTGTTGTTTCTAACCAAGGTTATACGTGTTGAAATAAGGATTGTTATTCCTTTTGAAGTTGCCCATATAATAGACAAATTCTGGGTTAGAGAGACATTCTTCAAACACATGATCCTCACCAAATTAAAGACAAGATAACCTAGTTGCTTTCACCTCACTAGGCTTTACATGGTATTTATCATATTGGTTAAAGAAGATACATGAGTAGTAAGTGAGGTAATAACATCAAGTTCGAATGATCCAGCCACTCTCCTACTAGTTCTAGCTCTTGTTGTGAGGTATTGATAATCATTATTGGCGATTCTCTCTAAAATCTCGTATGCTTCATTGTAGGGCTTATCCAACAAAGTTCCATTAGCTGAAGCATCAACCACCATACGTGTCTGTGCATTCAAACCATTATAGAACATCTCTATGTGGGTCCAATGCTGAAATCCATGCATAGGAAATTTCCTAAGCAAGTCCTTGAACCTTTCCCATGCTTCATACAATAATTCATCCTGTAGCTGCCTGAAAGAGGTTATGTCATTTCTCAGTTTGGCATTCATATTAGGTGGGTTATATCACAGCAAAAATCTTTGACAGAGATTATTCCATGATTTTATTGTTCCTGATCAAAAAGCATTGAGCCACGAGTTAGCATGAACTATTAAAGAATAGGGGAACAACTTGAGTTTTAAGGCATCTTCAAGGACACCTTGTTGTCTAAAAGAATCGCAGACCTCAAACAAAAGTCTCAAGTGTAGTCTGGATCTTTAGTCGGCAAACCACCAAACTGACCAATTGATTAAAGCATTTGGGACATTACATGTTTCAGTTCAAAGTGTGGAGCTTGAATTTGTGGCCTAACTATTCCAAGATCCAAGTCGTCTAAGATAGGAACTACATGTTCTCGAATTGACCTATCTCAATCATCAAACATTTAAGCAAAAGGGAGATTACCATGCTAACCATTAGGATTTAATGGATCATTTACAGTAGGATCGTTCCTATCCCTAGACATGTTATGTACTTTTGTCCTCCCTCATAGAAATGTGCTTTCAATTTTTGGATATAAAGGATAGAATTCTACAGCAAGAGCTTAATAAGTGTTTGCATCTTTAATTATGTCTTGCATTAAGTGTTTTTCATTTAATTAAGTCATGCATAAACTTGTGTTATTCTTTATTTATTCTTCATTGATTGTTATGTTGCATTCATAAATAAAGTTGTTTAATTATGCTTCATTAAGTGTTTTGTTGGTTAAATGCATCTTTGTTTAATAATCTACATCATTAAGTGTTTTGTCTGTTAAATGCATCTTTGTTTAGTAATCTACATTATTAAATGTTTTGTTTGTTAAATGCATCTCTGTTAAATGTCTTGCATTAACGCATCAGCATCTTCAAAGATCTATATTATGTGTTTTTATATTAAATAAGTCATGCATTAAATCATCTCATTTGTTAAAGTATGGTTTAAGTTGCATGTTCAATTAATTCGTGTGCATGAGTGTTATTAAATGTGATGTTTTTATGAGTGTTTTAAATTATTGTTTAATGCTTAAATAGCTATTTTTTGTAGGTGACTTTTTTATACAAAAAGAATGCGGAAGAGGATCATAAAGTTGTCAAGTAGCTGATTTGCCCTAAAGCTCTAAACAAATTTAAACTGAAACGAAAACAAAGAAGATAGATTAGCTGACAAGGAGAATAATCAAACGAAAATTAAAACACAATAAAGATGAATGGCTGGTAAAGGATCAGAAAGAGAACGAAATTAGGGTTTCTTGGATGAAATAAACTGTCCTTAGATCTCAAGAAAGCGTCCCAACCAGATCTGAAAATAAAAACACAAAACAGATTCGTTAGAAGTGATTTAAAAGATGGAAGCAAATTGTTTAGGCAAGAACGATTGAAACAGCAAGGAAAGATTGAATCCCCAAATTTTTTATGTGTTTCTTGATGAATCAAGGTAGGAAAACGTCCCTCTTGAAGCAATTTCAACCAAGAAGGAAAATCAACTAAATCAGTAACCCTAAATAGCAAGAAATAAACTAGATCAAACTAGTACGATAGATTAAAGATAGAAAAGAGAAAATAACGTCCTAAGAAGCCTTGGAAATAATAAGAATCCACAACTCCCTTCAATGGCTCTAATTTCCCCTCCAAGAAAGAGATTTTGGCAAGAAAAAGCTTGAAGATGATTCCCACAACCTGAAAGATTGTTAAAATAACTTCTAAAAAACACTCAAGAGAAATTCTTGAAGAAAAACTCAAAGAGAATTATTATTAACTCAAAATAATCAAAATCAAGTGTTTTTTGTTTACAATTTCAAGGCCTATATATAGGCAAGCTAAATAAATCTAAATAAAACTCTTAATTAAGCTAGAACTCTAACTAATCTAAACAAGAAACTTTCTTGTTGACATAAAACTCCTAAAAACTTGAACTACTTGATAATTATTAAAAATTCGTAATAAAAATAACAATTAATAAGAGCTGATAATACAATATTGGACTCATATATAATAAAAATTAAACCTAAAAACCGAACCCAATATGATTTAAACTCGAATTAAAAGCCCGAAACTCCTAATTCCCGTCATAATCACGTCCAGAAATTCTGCTTGTGCAGTCTTTATTAAAACGATCATAACCTGAGTTCTCAAACTTGAAATCAAGTGATTCAAAGTGCGTTTTGAAGATAAGAGAAAGATCTCGAAATCCATGCAGACATCTCAACCCAAAAATTCCTGGATCCCATCCAAAAAGTCATCGCAAGCCTGCTGATTTCCCCAACTTGAAATTTGGCAGCTTTAGTTTCTTGGACCAAGATTTCTAAGATTTTAAATCTTGATTTTCTTGATTCTCAAAATTGTTTGGAATGGGAAAATTGGACCAAGATTCGGTTTCTTGATTTTTTTGAAAACAAGAAAGTGAATCTTGATTTTCTTTTTCGGTCGTGTGCACATCTAGGGCCCTGGTAACGAAGTCTTGGATTGTCCCGTTCAATCTTGCTTAAATTTGCTTGGCCTTCGACCTCATTATTGGGCCTTGAGAAACTTTGATCCCATCACATTCATAAGCTTGAATTTGGTCCTTGCGACTCGTATCATTCCCCACTTCCTCAAGAAGATTCGTCCTCGAATCTTTAGCTCTCTCCCACAAGTAAAAGTATCGATTGATGGTAGAGTAATGTAATTGGAAGTCTACCAATGGATCTTTAAAATCCTGTAACAAGGAAACACCGCTAAACAAATTCGAGTTATGGTTAGTTAAAACATAATCATTCCTCACTTTTGTATGGGTATCTTCTTGTTTTCCATTTTCTTTTTCTTCTTGTTTTTCATTTTCTTTTTCCTCTTGAGAACTCTCCAATTTTACCTCATATTATCACTCACCAAATGTAGACAATCAAGTAGACTTTTATCACTCAAGATCTCTTTTCTCTCGACCTTTTCACATATTTTTTTCCTCAGTTCCCATATCCCCCTCACAAGTACTTTGAATATTCAATTCAGTACAAGGCATCTCAGTAGGAGAACATGATGTTTCCACTTCATCTATAGACTCAAGGGAAAATTTCTCATTATCATCCTTTTTCGATTCACAAAGTTCACCATCACAGCAAATCTTTTTTTCACTAGAGTAAAAGTCAACAAAAGGCACAAAGTCATTCTTACTTTCTTCCCTAGTTGGATATTGGATTGGACATCGAAAACTCTCATGATCTTTTGAACGCTCAAAATGTGAGAGATCACTTAGAATCCTCCTTTCTTTTGGCCATCTCTTCGTGTAGTACTCATCAACAGATCTACTTCCTTAAACAAGTCATCGATGTTTGGTTTTGACCTCCCTATAATAATGTGTTGGGATAAAGCGTTTTCGTATAACTTGTTTCAACTCATCCCATGTGCTAATTTTTCTCTCGTAGTTTCATTGGCGACTTATACAAAGTTGAGTCCACCAACTCAACGCATATTCTGAAAACTCAAGGGTCGCCAATGGAAATTTCTCATCTTCCAAGCATTTATAGTAACAAAACATAAGCTCTATTTTTTATTCCCACTCACAGTATGCTTCAGGATCATTCTTTCCATGAAATTGAGGAATTGTGAACTTTGACTTTGCCAACGAAGGTTGTCCGCGATTATTGGGAACCAGAGGATCTTCATCCACACGAGGTATACGTCTAGCTTGATGTCTACGAGCACGAGGTTGTTCAAACCCATCATCATCATTAGCACCCCAACATTGCATCCTTTCCTCAGTTCGCAACTGATTTAAGGTATTGTTCAACTGATTGAACATGGTTTCAAATTTATTAGTGATGGCCTAACTTTGCTACTACACCAGCAAGATTTTCGAAGTTAACTAGCGATTTGTCACTCTGGTCATCACTCCCTTTTCTACTATGAGACATTGTGGCAAATCTGGAAAAAAAAAACACAGCACTCAAAAAGAAAAAATTAAACAAACCTCACCGTTATGCACTCAAAAAGAAAAATTAAATTCTCAATGAGGTATGAGTTAATCTTGTGAGTCCTTTAGAAGTTTTTATGCCAATCAATCAGGATGTATTAGAATCAAACTAACAAAGTAATTCTAATAGCACTACGAGTCCAAAATCAATTAGACACCAAAGAATTGTGTTGCACGAAGGAAGGAAGGTGCAATGTTCGTTAATCCTACTAACACAAGAAATAAGAAAGTGTTAGAATGTGTAAAAGAAGCAATAAAAAGCAAAAATTAATGAAAACCTAAAACTAAGAATCAATAAAATTGTAGAAACCCGAAAACCCAAAAACTGCGAAGCAAATTGACAAACTTCGTTCGAGGTGTTTTCGATTTCCAAAAATCACGAAATTTAAATTGGAGCCTCTCCAAATAATGTGTTTTTTATTTGGAAATTTTCAACATAAAAATTCGACCCACAGAATATTTTTTTTATTTTTTATTTTTCTCATATTTTTTCTTTTTTTTTCTCTACTTTTTGATCATTTTTTTGTCGGAAATATTTTTTATACTGTAATATAGTGCAAAGAATCAGTATATAAAATTTTAGAATAATTGAAAAACGTTTACCACTCAAAAATATTTTTTTGGAAAAAAATTTACTGGGTAAAACTGCTAATTGGCTATTTGTAATGGAAATCATTGTAGAAAGTAACGAAGAACACCAAAAACGCCCAAAATCTGATACCAAAAGATACGAAACGCGGGAGAGGAGAGGCGGAAGAGGATCATAAAGTTGTCAAGTCGCAGATCTATCCTAAAGCTCTAGACAAATTTAATTTGAAACGAAAACAAAGAAGACAGATTAGCTGACAAGGAGAATAATCAAACGAAAATTAAAACACAATAAAGATGAATGGCTAGTAAAGGATCCGAAAGAGAACGAAATTAGGCTTTAATGGATGAAAGAAATTGTCCTTGGATCTTAAGAAAACGTCCCAACCAGATCTGAAAATAAAAACACAAAACAGATTCGTTAGAAGTGATTTAAAATATGGAAGAAAATTGTTTAGGCAAGAACAATTGAAACAACAAGAAAAGATTGAATCCCCTAATTTTTAATGTGTTTCTTGATGGATCAAGGTAGGAAAACATCCCTCTTGAAGCAATTTCAACCAAGAATGAAAATAAACTAAATCAGTAACCCTAAACAGCAAGAAATAAACTAGATCAAACTAGTACGATAGATTAAAGATAGAAAAGAGAATATAACGTCCTAAGAAGCCTTGGAAACAATAAGAATTCACAACTCCCTTCAATGGCTCTAATTTCCCCTCCAAGAAAGAGATCTTGGCAAGAAAAAGCTTGAAGATGATTCTCACAACCTGAAAGATTGTTAAAACAACTTCTAAAAAAAACTCAAGAGCAATTCTTGAAGAAAAACTCAAAGAGAATTATTATTAACTCAAAATAATCAAAATCAAGGGTTTTTTGTTTACTATTCCAAGGCCTGTATATAGGCAAGCTAAATAAATCTAAATAAAACTCTTAATTAAGCTAGAACTCTAACTAATCTAAACAAGAAATTTTCTTGTTGACATAAAACTCCTAAAAACTTAAACTACTTAATAATTATTAAAAATTCGGAATAAAAAATAACAATAAGATAATAAGAGCTGATAATACAATATTGGACTCATATATAATAAAAATTAAACCTAAAAACCAAACCCAATATGATTTAAACTCGAATTAAAAGCCCAAAACTCGTAATTCCCGTCATAATCACGTCCAGAAATTCTGCTTGGGCAGTCTTTATTAAAACGATCATAACTTGAGCTCTCAAACTTGAAATCAAGTGATTCAAAGTGCATTTCGAAGATAAGAGATAGATCTTCGAAATCCATGCAGACATCTCAGCCCATAGATTCCTGAATCCCATCCAAAAAGTCATCGCAAGCCTGCTGATTTCCCCCAACTTGAAATTTGGCAGCTTCGGTTTCTTGGACCAAGATTTCCAAGATTTGAAATCTTGATTTTCTTGATTCTTGAAATTATATGGAATGGAAAATTTGGATCAAGATTCAGTTTCTTGATTTTCTTGAAAACAAGAAAGTGAATCTTGATTTTCTTTTTTAGTCGTGTGCACATCTAGGGCCTTAGTAACGAAGTTTTGGATTGTCCCGTTCAATCTTCTCAAATTTGCTTGGCCTTCGACCTCATTATTGGGCCTTGAGAAACTTTGATCCCATCACATTCATAAGCTTGAATTTGGTCCTTGCGACTCGTATCATTCCCCACTTCCTCAAGAAGATTCGTCCTCGAATCTTTAGCTCTCTCCCACAAGTAAAAGTATCGATTGATGGTAGAGTAATGTAATTGGAAGTCTACCAATGGATCTTTAAAATCCTGTAACAAGGAAACACCACTAAACAAATTCAAGTTATGGTTAGTTAAAACATAATCATTCCTCACTTTTGTATGGTTATCTTCTTGTTTTCCATTTTCTTTTTCTTATTGTTTTTCTTTTTCTTTTTCCTCTTGAGAACTCTCCAATTTTACCTCATATGGATTATCACTCACCAAATGTGGACCATCAAGTAGACTTTTATCACTCAAGATCTCTTTTCTCTCGCCCTTTTCACATATTTTTTTCCCTCACTTAACATATCCCCCTCACAAGTATTTTGAATATTCAATTCAATACAAGGCATCTCAATAGGAGAACATGACGTTTCTACTTCATCTATAGATTCAAGTGAAAATTTATCATTATCATCCTTTCCGGTTCACAAAGTTCACCATCACAGCAAATCTTTTTTTCACTAGAGTAAAAGTCAACAAAAGGCACAAAGTCATACTTACTTTCTTCTCTAGTTGGATATTGGATTGGACATCGAAAACTCTCATGATCTTTTGAACGCTCAAAATGTGAGAGATCACTTGGAATCCTCTTTTCTTTTGGCCATCTCTTCGTGAAGTACTAATCAACTGATCTACTTCCTTGAACAAGTCATCGATGTTTGTTTTTGACCTCCCTATAATAATGTGTTGGGTTAAAGTTAAAGCATTTTCACATAACTTGTTTCAAATCATCCCATTTGGTAATTTTTCTCTCGTAGTTTCGTTGGCGACTTATACCAACTTGAGTCCACCAACTCAACGCATAGTCTGAAAACTCAAGGGTCTCCAATGAAACTTTCTCATCTTCTAGGCATTTATAGTAACAAAACATAAGCTTTATTTTGTATTCCCACTCACAGTATGCTTCAGCAACATTCTTTCCACGAAATTGAGGAATTGTGAACTTTGACTTTGCCAACAAAGGCTGTCCGCAATTATTGGGAACCAAAGGATTTTCATCCACACGAGGTATACGTCTAGCTTGATGTCTACGAGCACGAGGTTGTTCAAACCCATCATCATCATTAGCACCCCAACATTGAGTCATTTGCTCAGTCCGCAACTGATTTAAGGTATTGTTCAACTGATTGAACATGGTTTCGAACTTATCAGCGATGGCATGGGGATCTAACTTTGTTGCGACACCAGCAAGATTTTCAATGTTAACAAGCGGTTTGTAACTCTGGTCATCACTCCCTTTTCTACTATGAGACATTATGGCAAATCTGGAAAAAAAAACACAGCACTCAAAAAGAAAAAATTAAACAAACCTCACCGTTATGCACTCAAAAAGAAAAATTAAATTCTCAATGAGGTAAGAATTAATCTTGTGAGTCCTTTAGAAGTTTTTATGTCAATCAATCAGGATGTATTAGAATCAAACTAACAAAGTAATTCTAATAGCACTATGAGTCCAAAATCAATTAGACACCAAAGAATTGTGTTGCACAGAGGAAGGAAGGTGCAACGTTCGTTAATCCTACTAACACATGAAATAAGAAAGTGTTAGAATGTGTAAAAAAAGCAATAAAAAGAAAAAATTAATGAAAACCTAAAACTAAGAATCAATAAAATTGTAGAAACCCGAAAACCCAAAAACTGCGAAGCAACTTGACAAACTTTGTTCGAGGTGTTTTCGATTTTCAAAAATCACGAAATTTAAATTGGAGCCTCTCCAAATAATGTGTTTTTTATCTGGAAATTTTCAACATAAAAATTCGACCCACAGAATATTTTTTTATTTTTTATTTTTCTCATATTTTTCTCTTTTTCTCGACTTTTTTATCACTTTTTTGTCGGAAATATTTTTTATACTGTAATATAGTGCAAAGAATCAGTATATAAAATTTTAGAATAATTGAAAAATGTTTACCCACTCAAAAATATTTTTTTGGAAAAAAATTTACTGGGTAAAACTGCTAATTGGCTATTAGTAATGGAAATCAGTGTAGAAAGTAACGAAGAACACCAAAAACGCCCAAAATCTGATACCAAAAGATACGAAACGTGGGAGAGGAAAGGCGGAAGAGGATCATAAAGTTGTCAAGTCGCTGATTTGCCCTAAAGCTCTAGACAAATTTAATCTGAAACGAAAACAAAGAAGATAAATTAGCTGACAAGGAGAATAATCAAACGAAAATTAAAACACAATAAAGATGAATGGCTAGTAAAGATCCGAAAGAGAACGAAATTAGGGTTTCTTGGATGAAATAAACTGTCCTTAGATCTTAAGAAAACGTCCCAACCAGATCTGAAAATAAAAACACAAAACAGATTCGTTAGAAGTGATTTAAAAGATGGAAGCAAATTGTTTAGGCAAGAACGATTGAAACAGCAAGGAAAGATTGAATCCCCTAATTTTTTATGTGTTTCTTGATGAATCAAGGTAGGAAAACCTCCCTCTTGAAGAAATTTCAACCAAGAATGAAAATGAACTAAATCAGTAACCCTAAATAGCAAGAAATAAACTAGATCAAACTAGTACGATAGATTAAAGATAGAAAAGAGAAGATAACGTCCTAAGAAGCCTTGGAAATAATAAGAATCCACAACTCCCTTCAATGGCTCTAATTTCCCCTCCAAGAAAGAGATCTTGGCAAGAAAAAGCTTGAAGATGATTCCCACAACCTGAAAGATTGTTAAAACAACTTCTAAAAAACACTCAAGAGAAATTCTTGAAGAAAAACTCAAAGAGAATTATTATTAACTCAAAATAATCAAAATCAAGTGTTTTTTGTTTACAATTTCAAGGCCTATATATAGGCAAGCTAAATAAATCTAAATAAAACTCTTAATTAAGCTAGAACTCTAACTAATCTAAACAAGAAACTTTCTTGTTGACATAAAACTCCTAAAAACTTGAACTACTTGATAATTATTAAAAATTCGTAATAAAAATAACAATTAATAAGAGCTGATAATACAATATTGGACTCATATATAATAAAAATTAAACCTAAAAACCGAACCCAATATGATTTAAACTCGAATTAAAAGCCCGAAACTCCTAATTCCCGTCATAATCACGTCCAGAAATTCTGCTTGTGCAGTCTTTATTAAAACGATCATAACCTGAGTTCTCAAACTTGAAATCAAGTGATTCAAAGTGCGTTTTGAAGATAAGAGAAAGATCTCGAAATCCATGCAGACATCTCAACCCAAAAATTCCTGGATCCCATCCAAAAAGTCATCGCAAGCCTGCTGATTTCCCCAACTTGAAATTTGGCAGCTTTAGTTTCTTGGACCAAGATTTCTAAGATTTTAAATCTTGATTTTCTTGATTCTCAAAATTGTTTGGAATGGGAAAATTGGACCAAGATTCGGTTTCTTGATTTTTTTGAAAACAAGAAAGTGAATCTTGATTTTCTTTTTCGGTCGTGTGCACATCTAGGGCCCTGGTAACGAAGTCTTGGATTGTCCCGTTCAATCTTGCTTAAATTTGCTTGGCCTTCGACCTCATTATTGGGCCTTGAGAAACTTTGATCCCATCACATTCATAAGCTTGAATTTGGTCCTTGCGACTCGTATCATTCCCCACTTCCTCAAGAAGATTCGTCCTCGAATCTTTAGCTCTCTCCCACAAGTAAAAGTATCGATTGATGGTAGAGTAATGTAATTGGAAGTCTACCAATGGATCTTTAAAATCCTGTAACAAGGAAACACCGCTAAACAAATTCGAGTTATGGTTAGTTAAAACATAATCATTCCTCACTTTTGTATGGGTATCTTCTTGTTTTCCATTTTCTTTTTCTTCTTGTTTTTCATTTTCTTTTTCCTCTTGAGAACTCTCCAATTTTACCTCATATTATCACTCACCAAATGTAGACAATCAAGTAGACTTTTATCACTCAAGATCTCTTTTCTCTCGACCTTTTCACATATTTTTTTCCTCAGTTCCCATATCCCCCTCACAAGTACTTTGAATATTCAATTCAGTACAAGGCATCTCAGTAGGAGAACATGATGTTTCCACTTCATCTATAGACTCAAGGGAAAATTTCTCATTATCATCCTTTTTCGATTCACAAAGTTCACCATCACAGCAAATCTTTTTTTCACTAGAGTAAAAGTCAACAAAAGGCACAAAGTCATTCTTACTTTCTTCCCTAGTTGGATATTGGATTGGACATCGAAAACTCTCATGATCTTTTGAACGCTCAAAATGTGAGAGATCACTTAGAATCCTCCTTTCTTTTGGCCATCTCTTCGTGTAGTACTCATCAACAGATCTACTTCCTTAAACAAGTCATCGATGTTTGGTTTTGACCTCCCTATAATAATGTGTTGGGATAAAGCGTTTTCGTATAACTTGTTTCAACTCATCCCATGTGCTAATTTTTCTCTCGTAGTTTCATTGGCGACTTATACAAAGTTGAGTCCACCAACTCAACGCATATTCTGAAAACTCAAGGGTCGCCAATGGAAATTTCTCATCTTCCAAGCATTTATAGTAACAAAACATAAGCTCTATTTTTTATTCCCACTCACAGTATGCTTCAGGATCATTCTTTCCATGAAATTGAGGAATTGTGAACTTTGACTTTGCCAACGAAGGTTGTCCGCGATTATTGGGAACCAGAGGATCTTCATCCACACGAGGTATACGTCTAGCTTGATGTCTACGAGCACGAGGTTGTTCAAACCCATCATCATCATTAGCACCCCAACATTGCATCCTTTCCTCAGTTCGCAACTGATTTAAGGTATTGTTCAACTGATTGAACATGGTTTCAAATTTATTAGTGATGGCCTAACTTTGCTACTACACCAGCAAGATTTTCGAAGTTAACTAGCGATTTGTCACTCTGGTCATCACTCCCTTTTCTACTATGAGACATTGTGGCAAATCTGGAAAAAAAAAACACAGCACTCAAAAAGAAAAAATTAAACAAACCTCACCGTTATGCACTCAAAAAGAAAAATTAAATTCTCAATGAGGTATGAGTTAATCTTGTGAGTCCTTTAGAAGTTTTTATGCCAATCAATCAGGATGTATTAGAATCAAACTAACAAAGTAATTCTAATAGCACTACGAGTCCAAAATCAATTAGACACCAAAGAATTGTGTTGCACGAAGGAAGGAAGGTGCAATGTTCGTTAATCCTACTAACACAAGAAATAAGAAAGTGTTAGAATGTGTAAAAGAAGCAATAAAAAGCAAAAATTAATGAAAACCTAAAACTAAGAATCAATAAAATTGTAGAAACCCGAAAACCCAAAAACTGCGAAGCAAATTGACAAACTTCGTTCGAGGTGTTTTCGATTTCCAAAAATCACGAAATTTAAATTGGAGCCTCTCCAAATAATGTGTTTTTTATTTGGAAATTTTCAACATAAAAATTCGACCCACAGAATATTTTTTTTATTTTTTATTTTTCTCATATTTTTTCTTTTTTTTTCTCTACTTTTTGATCATTTTTTTGTCGGAAATATTTTTTATACTGTAATATAGTGCAAAGAATCAGTATATAAAATTTTAGAATAATTGAAAAACGTTTACCACTCAAAAATATTTTTTTGGAAAAAAATTTACTGGGTAAAACTGCTAATTGGCTATTTGTAATGGAAATCATTGTAGAAAGTAACGAAGAACACCAAAAACGCCCAAAATCTGATACCAAAAGATACGAAACGCGGGAGAGGAGAGGCGGAAGAGGATCATAAAGTTGTCAAGTCGCAGATCTATCCTAAAGCTCTAGACAAATTTAATTTGAAACGAAAACAAAGAAGACAGATTAGCTGACAAGGAGAATAATCAAACGAAAATTAAAACACAATAAAGATGAATGGCTAGTAAAGGATCCGAAAGAGAACGAAATTAGGCTTTAATGGATGAAAGAAATTGTCCTTGGATCTTAAGAAAACGTCCCAACCAGATCTGAAAATAAAAACACAAAACAGATTCGTTAGAAGTGATTTAAAATATGGAAGAAAATTGTTTAGGCAAGAACAATTGAAACAACAAGAAAAGATTGAATCCCCTAATTTTTAATGTGTTTCTTGATGGATCAAGGTAGGAAAACATCCCTCTTGAAGCAATTTCAACCAAGAATGAAAATAAACTAAATCAGTAACCCTAAACAGCAAGAAATAAACTAGATCAAACTAGTACGATAGATTAAAGATAGAAAAGAGAATATAACGTCCTAAGAAGCCTTGGAAACAATAAGAATTCACAACTCCCTTCAATGGCTCTAATTTCCCCTCCAAGAAAGAGATCTTGGCAAGAAAAAGCTTGAAGATGATTCTCACAACCTGAAAGATTGTTAAAACAACTTCTAAAAAAAACTCAAGAGCAATTCTTGAAGAAAAACTCAAAGAGAATTATTATTAACTCAAAATAATCAAAATCAAGGGTTTTTTGTTTACTATTCCAAGGCCTGTATATAGGCAAGCTAAATAAATCTAAATAAAACTCTTAATTAAGCTAGAACTCTAACTAATCTAAACAAGAAATTTTCTTGTTGACATAAAACTCCTAAAAACTTAAACTACTTAATAATTATTAAAAATTCGGAATAAAAAATAACAATAAGATAATAAGAGCTGATAATACAATATTGGACTCATATATAATAAAAATTAAACCTAAAAACCAAACCCAATATGATTTAAACTCGAATTAAAAGCCCAAAACTCGTAATTCCCGTCATAATCACGTCCAGAAATTCTGCTTGGGCAGTCTTTATTAAAACGATCATAACTTGAGCTCTCAAACTTGAAATCAAGTGATTCAAAGTGCATTTCGAAGATAAGAGATAGATCTTCGAAATCCATGCAGACATCTCAGCCCATAGATTCCTGAATCCCATCCAAAAAGTCATCGCAAGCCTGCTGATTTCCCCCAACTTGAAATTTGGCAGCTTCGGTTTCTTGGACCAAGATTTCCAAGATTTGAAATCTTGATTTTCTTGATTCTTGAAATTATATGGAATGGAAAATTTGGATCAAGATTCAGTTTCTTGATTTTCTTGAAAACAAGAAAGTGAATCTTGATTTTCTTTTTTAGTCGTGTGCACATCTAGGGCCTTAGTAACGAAGTTTTGGATTGTCCCGTTCAATCTTCTCAAATTTGCTTGGCCTTCGACCTCATTATTGGGCCTTGAGAAACTTTGATCCCATCACATTCATAAGCTTGAATTTGGTCCTTGCGACTCGTATCATTCCCCACTTCCTCAAGAAGATTCGTCCTCGAATCTTTAGCTCTCTCCCACAAGTAAAAGTATCGATTGATGGTAGAGTAATGTAATTGGAAGTCTACCAATGGATCTTTAAAATCCTGTAACAAGGAAACACCACTAAACAAATTCAAGTTATGGTTAGTTAAAACATAATCATTCCTCACTTTTGTATGGTTATCTTCTTGTTTTCCATTTTCTTTTTCTTATTGTTTTTCTTTTTCTTTTTCCTCTTGAGAACTCTCCAATTTTACCTCATATGGATTATCACTCACCAAATGTGGACCATCAAGTAGACTTTTATCACTCAAGATCTCTTTTCTCTCGCCCTTTTCACATATTTTTTTCCCTCACTTAACATATCCCCCTCACAAGTATTTTGAATATTCAATTCAATACAAGGCATCTCAATAGGAGAACATGACGTTTCTACTTCATCTATAGATTCAAGTGAAAATTTATCATTATCATCCTTTCCGGTTCACAAAGTTCACCATCACAGCAAATCTTTTTTTCACTAGAGTAAAAGTCAACAAAAGGCACAAAGTCATACTTACTTTCTTCTCTAGTTGGATATTGGATTGGACATCGAAAACTCTCATGATCTTTTGAACGCTCAAAATGTGAGAGATCACTTGGAATCCTCTTTTCTTTTGGCCATCTCTTCGTGAAGTACTAATCAACTGATCTACTTCCTTGAACAAGTCATCGATGTTTGTTTTTGACCTCCCTATAATAATGTGTTGGGTTAAAGTTAAAGCATTTTCACATAACTTGTTTCAAATCATCCCATTTGGTAATTTTTCTCTCGTAGTTTCGTTGGCGACTTATACCAACTTGAGTCCACCAACTCAACGCATAGTCTGAAAACTCAAGGGTCTCCAATGAAACTTTCTCATCTTCTAGGCATTTATAGTAACAAAACATAAGCTTTATTTTGTATTCCCACTCACAGTATGCTTCAGCAACATTCTTTCCACGAAATTGAGGAATTGTGAACTTTGACTTTGCCAACAAAGGCTGTCCGCAATTATTGGGAACCAAAGGATTTTCATCCACACGAGGTATACGTCTAGCTTGATGTCTACGAGCACGAGGTTGTTCAAACCCATCATCATCATTAGCACCCCAACATTGAGTCATTTGCTCAGTCCGCAACTGATTTAAGGTATTGTTCAACTGATTGAACATGGTTTCGAACTTATCAGCGATGGCATGGGGATCTAACTTTGTTGCGACACCAGCAAGATTTTCAATGTTAACAAGCGGTTTGTAACTCTGGTCATCACTCCCTTTTCTACTATGAGACATTATGGCAAATCTGGAAAAAAAAACACAGCACTCAAAAAGAAAAAATTAAACAAACCTCACCGTTATGCACTCAAAAAGAAAAATTAAATTCTCAATGAGGTAAGAATTAATCTTGTGAGTCCTTTAGAAGTTTTTATGTCAATCAATCAGGATGTATTAGAATCAAACTAACAAAGTAATTCTAATAGCACTATGAGTCCAAAATCAATTAGACACCAAAGAATTGTGTTGCACAGAGGAAGGAAGGTGCAACGTTCGTTAATCCTACTAACACATGAAATAAGAAAGTGTTAGAATGTGTAAAAAAAGCAATAAAAAGAAAAAATTAATGAAAACCTAAAACTAAGAATCAATAAAATTGTAGAAACCCGAAAACCCAAAAACTGCGAAGCAACTTGACAAACTTTGTTCGAGGTGTTTTCGATTTTCAAAAATCACGAAATTTAAATTGGAGCCTCTCCAAATAATGTGTTTTTTATCTGGAAATTTTCAACATAAAAATTCGACCCACAGAATATTTTTTTATTTTTTATTTTTCTCATATTTTTCTCTTTTTCTCGACTTTTTTATCACTTTTTTGTCGGAAATATTTTTTATACTGTAATATAGTGCAAAGAATCAGTATATAAAATTTTAGAATAATTGAAAAATGTTTACCCACTCAAAAATATTTTTTTGGAAAAAAATTTACTGGGTAAAACTGCTAATTGGCTATTAGTAATGGAAATCAGTGTAGAAAGTAACGAAGAACACCAAAAACGCCCAAAATCTGATACCAAAAGATACGAAACGTGGGAGAGGAAAGGCGGAAGAGGATCATAAAGTTGTCAAGTCGCAGATCTTCCCTAAAGCTCTAGACAAATTTAATTTGAAACGAAAACAAAGAAGACAAATTAGCTAACAAGGAGAATAATCAAACGAAAATTAAAACACAATAAAGATGAATGGCTAGTAAAGATCCGAAAGAGAACGAAATTAGGGTTTAATGGATGAAAGAAACTGTCCTTGGATCTTAAGAAAACGTCCCAACCAGATCTGAAAATAAAAACACAAAACAGATTCGTTAGAAGTGATTTAAAAGATGGAAGCAAATTGTTTAGGCAAGAACAATTGAAACAACAAGAAAAGATTGAATCCCCTAATTTTTGATGTGTTTCTTGATGGATCAAGGTAGGAAAACCTCCCTCTTGAAGAAATTTCAACCAAGAATGAAAATGAACTAAATCAGTAACCCTAAACAGCAAGAAATAAACTAGATCAAACTAGTACGATAGATTAAAGATAGAAAAGAGAAGATAATGTCCTAAGAAGCCTTGGAAACAATAAGAATCCACAACTCCCTTCAATGGCTCTAATTTCCCCTCCAAGAAAGAGATCTTGGCAAGAAAAAGCTTGAAGATGATTCCCACAACCTGAAAGATTGTTAAAACAACTTCTAAAAAAAACTCAAGAGCAATTCTTGAAGAAAAACTCAAAGAGAATTATTATTAACTCAAAATAATCAAATCAAGTGTTTTTTGTTTACTATTCCAGGGCCTGTATATAGACAAGCTAAATAAATCTAAATAAAACTCTTAATTAAGCTAGAACTCTAACTAATCTAAACAATAAACTTTATTGTTGACATAAAACTCCTAAAAACTTAAACTACTTAATAATTATTAAAAATTCGGAATAAAAAATAACAATAAGATAATAAGAGCTGATAATACAATATTGGACTCATATATAATAAAAATTAAACCTAAAAACCAAACCCAATATGATTTAAACTCGAATTAAAAGCCCAAAACTCGTAATTTCCGTCATAATCACGTCCAGAAATTCTGCTTGGGCAGTCTTTATTAAAACGATCATAACTTGAGCTCTCGAACTTGAAATCAAGTGATTCAAAGTGCGTTTCGAAGATAAGAGATAGATCTTAAAAATCCATACAGACATCTCAGCCCATAGATTCCTGGATCCCATCCAAAAAGTCATCGGAAGCCTGCTGATTTCCCCCAACTTGAAATTTGGCAGCTTCGGTTTCTTGGACCAAGATTTCCAAGATTTGAAATCTTGATTTTCTTGATTCTTGAAATTGTTTGGAATGGAAAAATTGGACCAAGATTCGATTTCTTGATTTTCTTTTTCAATCGTGTGCACATCTAGGGCCTTGGTAACGAAGTCTTGGATTGTCCCGTTCAATCTTGCTCGAATTTGCTTGGCCTTCTACCTCATTATTGGGCCTTGAGAAACTTTGATCCCATTACATTCATAAGCTTGAATTTGGTCCTTGCGACTTGTATCACTTTTCCTATGATTAAAGACTCTTCAAGTTAGAAGGTTTCAAAGCTTTTTAAAGAACATTATGGAGGTTGTTTAATGGGCCATAGGAGACTCTTCAAGTCTAAACATTTTTGAAGTCTTTAACCTTCATCAAGATTCCATTTAAGAGGTTGTTACACAAGCTAATACAAATAGGTTTCAAGAGAGCTGAAGGGATGACCAATTTAGGTTACATAAGTCTTCATTAAGGAGAAATGTCATGTCTTTTCAGCTACATCAGATCCTAACGAAGAGACACACATTAAGGATACAATAAGTCTTCATTTAAGGAGAAATGTCATGCCTTTTCAACTAAATCAACTCCTAATTAAGAAACATGACTCGTTGGCTTCTCTATAAGAGTTAAAAATGAAATTCTCATTTCTTTTCAACTACATCAGATCCTAATGAAGAGACATGACTCATTGGCTTCCCTACCAGAGTTAAAATGAAATTAGTGTTTGTATTAACTTTAATTAATGGCTGAATGTGAAAGGTCTCACATAGGCATTTGAATAGTCACAAAAGTGTCTAAAAATAATATGTAAATAGAACCTTGATAAAAGGATGAATGTATATATAATTTTTGAGAATTCTCTATTGGGTTCTTTAGAACAAACAAACTAAACTTATCAAGGCTTATTGCTTTGTGGCGTTCTTCTTTCTTTTCTATACCTTCGGTTCTTATTTCTTTCATAAACAACATATCGGGGTCTGTTCGATTATATTCTTGTTTTCGATTATTTCTCATATAGAAAGTGAGTCACGTTCCAATAACGTTGGTTCTTTTCTCGTACAAGTCATTGATTCAAGATTCCTATCATATTTCTTTAGTTATCAAGTACCTATTTAGAAACAGTCGAGTAATCGAGTGACTTGTAATTCTAAACTGATTACGAGCTCACATCATTTGGTATCAGAGCTATTATTCTTCATAGGTATCTTTTTATTTCTCTTTCTCGATTTCGAAAAAAATCAAAAAATATATTCAAAAAAATTTGTAGCAAAAAGAGAAGAAATGCGAAAGTAAAAAAAACGAAGTGAGACTAAAAAATCAAAATCATGTTTTTAAACTCGTAGCATGTTTTTGTAAATTATTGTTGGAAGTATTCATGCCTCAGATTTCTATTTTTCTTGATTATGTGAATAATGTTCAAATGCTTAAGTTTCTTCTATGTTGCCGACAACAACAAAACTTTTGAGTTGTACTGAAATTGTAAGACAACACTTCGTCTTCACTCCCGAAGTTGAATTGTTTGTCCCATTTTTCAAAAGGGATCCGGAGAAATATCTTGTAATTATATTTCACAATTTCACTGATTTGTTCATTAATGTGTAGGTGATAACTTGACATGGAATTCTTTTAAAGAGGGAGAGGAAGAGAATGTTTTAAATAAAGTTCACCTTATAGTTGTACACTTGTACAAGGAGGGGTGTTCAATTAACCATTACTCTTTTCAATCTACGTTTGAATTTTAGATTTTTAAGAGAGATTATGTCAAGTTGAAGTTCAAAGGCGATCGTGACCGTGAAAGATTTTTCGCGAGCAAATGGATCGATTTGAGGATAAATCGTTTTCAAGAGGAGGGTATGATGTGAGCACGATCACATCATGTTACGATGCAATTCAAAGATATCGAGATTGGCCTAAACACGAGGGGCTCAAGTGTAAAAAGAAACATCTCACGAGCCTGCTTGATTATTGGGCCAATGTTTTTAAGGACTTTTTTTTTAGTTTTATTTATGTTTTATTTCAGTTTAATAAGTGTTTGCATCTTTAATTATGTCTTGTATTAAGTGTTTTGCATTTAATTAAGTCATGCATAAACTTGTGTTTTTCTTTATTTATTCTTCATTGATTGTTTTTTGCATTCATAAATAAAGTTTTTTAATTATGCTTCATTAAGTGTTTTGTTTGTTAAATGCATCTTTGTTTAGTAATCTACATTATTAAATGTTTTGTTTGTTAAATGCATCTCTGTTAAATGCCTTGCATTAATGCATCAGCATCTTTAAATATTTGCATTATGTGTTTTTATATTAAATAAGTCATGCATTAAATCATCTCATTTGTTAAAGTATGGTTTAAGTTGCATGTTCAATTAATTCGTGTGCATGAGTGTTATTAAATATGATGTTTTTATGAGTGTTTTAAGTTATTGTTTAATGCTTAAATATCTATTTTTGCAGGTGACTTTTCCTATGATTAAAGACTCTTTAAGTTAGAAGGTTTTAAAGCTTTTTAAAGAACATTATGGAGGTTGTTTAATGGACCATAGGAGACTCTTCAAGTCTGAACGTTTTAGAAGTCTTTAACCTTCATCAAGATGCCATTTAAGAGGTTGTTACACAAGCTAATACAAATCAGTTTCAAGGGTGCTGAAGGGACAACCAATAAACACATTAAGGTTACATAAGTCTTCATTAAGGAGAAATGTCATGTCTTTTCAGCTACATTAGATCCTTACGAAGAGACACATATTAAGGATACAATAAATCTTCATTTAAGGAGAAATGTCATGCCTTTTCAACTACATTAGATCCTAATGAAGAAACATGACTTATTGGCTTCCCTACAAGATTTAAAACGAAATTGCCATGCCTTTTCAATTACATTAGATCCTAATGAAGAGACATGACTCATTGGCTTCCTTATAAGAGTTAAAATGAAATTAGTGCTTGTATTAACTTTAGTTAATGGCTGAATGTGAAAGGTCTCACATAGGCATTTGAATAGTCACAAAAGTGTCTATAAATAATCTGTAAACATAACCTTGATAAAAGGATGATGAATATACAATTTGTGAGAATTCTCTCTTTAGTTCTTTAGAACAAACAAACTGAACTTATCAAGGCTTATTTCTTTGTGGTGTTCTTCTTTCTTTTATATACCTTCAGTTTTTGTTTCTTTCATAAATAACGGGTTGGGGTCAATTTGATACTATTCTTGTTTCCGATTACTTGTCATATAGAAAGTGAGTCACGTTCCAATAACATTGGTTCTTTTCTCGTACAAGTCGTTGATTCAAGATTCCTATCATATTTTCTTAATTATCAAGTACCTGTTTAGAAATGGTCGGGCAATTGAGTGATTTGTAATTCTAAACCAATTACGAGTTCACGTCACCTTGGGTCTCAACTTGTCCATTACAATTCACGCCTTGGGCATATCACGCCTCATTGGTGGCGACCCCTTTATCTTAGTCTCCTCATTACCTTGTTAGGCGTCCTTCCCTTTTTATACCTTCCCTAAGGAAATCTTGCATCGTATACACTTAAGCTCCCACGTACACTCCAAGTATCTTAGTGGGTAGTTAACGTTTTACTTACTTATAAGCTACAAATCTCACCAGTCACCAAGCCTTGTACTGTAGAGGACTCTCCATATTCTCTCCCGAGGAGAGAAAAGATATTCTCTTGTCTTAAAATTTGACCTATGCCCTTATTGGGACTTGATAAACGTCACATCAATCATTCAGTGGTCTTATTCAAATCTTACTAATTCCAAGAATACTAATTAAGTGTTTTCCTTTGGTTCTTAACTATTTTAGTACATATTTAGTTAAGCTTTAACCATTGTTCCTTAAAATTTAACTGGTTCAAGGTCATAGTTACTAAGTGCACTTACTGTCAACTTAAGCTTTTCAACACACGGTTTATTTCCTTCTTACTTATAACAGATTATGCCCATCCTATTTTTACCAATCCAAGGCTCTTAGGGCAAATCATCCCTCATTAGACATGGTTCTTAATTCCTATGTGCTAACCAAATGTCTGCCAACACCAAGACGTCACAAGTGCACACACATGGTTATTATGTTTTAGACTAACTTTAGCTCTATTCGCTTTTAGACTTATTTTATACGCCTTGTTCTTTCGAATGGTATTCGGATCCTAAGATCCCACTGGGCGAGATGTTACATTTTGGCTTGGTTATTTTGGCAAGGAAGGAAGAAGAAAGGAAGAAGCAAACGAACTATGCTTCGGAGACTCACCAAAATTAGCTTAGAGTTTCTTCTTTCCTTAATATTTTATTGTTGCTCAATTTCATGAACATGATTGCAACTAAGTATTTTTTCAATAAGATCATGATTGCTTAAATCTATTGATGTTAGAATGATTTGATTTCCATAGTTTAATTTATTTAATTCTATTAAAAGTGTTTTGTGCTTTTGATCAATTTACTCATGCAAGTAAAATCACAACTATGTTTCTTATGCATTTATGGATGTAAATAAATGACGCAATTAATTAATTAATCTAAGCAAGGTTTTAAGTAATTAAAAAATACTTGTATGGTGTATGTTTAATCATTCAGAGATCAAATTTGTAATAATACCAAAATTATTATTACCTTACATAACCTTGTAAAATGTTTATTTATGAAATTATAAGTTTGTCAACCATAGAAATATGTTAGGTAGACCTAGTAATTAAATAAATTTAACATCTTTCCCCATTGAATGAAGGTTAGTAAATGATCAACTTGTCATGGAATCTCTATAATATCTTTAACAGTGTTTAAATAAATTTAAGCTAGAAAAAAAAAAGATTATTCTAACACAACATGCTAATTTGATAACTCTTAAAACTTGCATATTTTTATGTGTTTATTTTAATTTACATACTTAGGTAATTTGTAGTTAAATTAGTTAATTCACTCTTATTTGTTTGCACCACATTTTAAACTATATTATTTTTCCGTCACCAATTTGTTTGAAGTTTAATTTTTCACAAAGAATGTTTTAACAGTCCCTATAGAGACGATATTCTATACTTATCACTTTATTACTTATTAACGATTGTATACACTTACACATTTTCGTTGTTTCACCGACCCATAATCAAGTCTAACCCTAATCCAACAACCTCAATCCTACTCTTCAAGCCTAATGATCAACCTCGAATATTCTTTGCCAACTGGACATAAATCTTTATTTAAATTCTTTTCAGTAAATATATGTATCTTTATTTAATTATATTCATACTTTTTTAATATATATGTATCCTAAACAAAATGATAAAACACCTCATTAAAATCTTTTTGCTATGGTGGTTCTTCACATTATGTTTTAATTATGTGATTGGAATTTGATATTTGTTTATGAGAATAAATCACATTTTATGATCAATTAACTCGCAACGAGAAAATTAATCATTATTACCGATAATACATATATTAATTATGAAAAAGAAATAATGCATATAAACGTAGGCCCAAAAACAAAGCTGAGAGAGTGTTGGAGAAATTGATGTTATTGAGTTTTGAATTTAGAATTGTTCATGGTCCGGACTGGTCCACTCAAAAAATGAGAGTGATTGAGAAAAAAATAAGCTAGAAAAATGGGTTTGGGCAAAAATACAAGACCCTTTTAAAAAAACGGGTCGAGTCTTAGGTAAGATTTTTTTGTCCGAGGATCGGGCCCGAATTTTCAAAAAAAAAAATCTATGTTGTTATTGCTAGTGTTTTTTCATGATTTGTTGTTGTTTTCTCACTGTTTTGCTCTATTTCACTATTATGTTACTATTATTTTATTATTAATGTTTGGATATTATATAACACTTATTTTATTGTTAATTTACCATTATTTTAGAGGCACTTACTAGTTAAGTTACATTTTTATCTTAATGTTATTTAAGTATAATTTTTTAAATTTATTTTTATTTTATTTGAAAATATTTATTTTAAAATTTTTAATACATTTGTTATTTATTATATATTTTTAAAAAATTATATAAAAATAAAATTAAAAAAAAATTAATGCGTGCTAGGTTGGATCCTAATTTTAATATTTTTTAACTGGATCATACTTGATCAAAATTTAAATAAATTTTTTGGGTTGAATCCAATCTCATTTTGAGTCCTAAAATTTTATTAGGATTCGATCTAAATTAAATTCGATACAACCCATAAATAACTCTAACGAAATGATCCCTTTAAATGTGAATGAGAGAGTTTTCCAATTTACTAATGGCAACAAATTTATTTTATTATTTTTACTAGCTTTTTGGAATGAGCCATGTATATGTTTAATGATCCAATAATTAAATATATTTTCGAATGCCCGAATTATTCTAACCTTTTCATATATAGATACAAAAATAGAAATTGAAAAACTAGAAAGCAAGATAGAAACTAATATTAGTTTAATGAAGGTATCGGATGCGATATAATAGAAAATTCACTATTTAATCAAGATAATTAAATATTTTATAATAATTAAATAAGATAAATACAACTAAGAGGAAGGAGGCTGATATTCTCGACTTATACAGTTAAAGATACACTAATATGGCCTTGCCTTATCAACCACCAACAATTTCATGTAATTCAAGCCCGACTTGATTCGACGTCTATAACTCATTCAAATGTATGGTCATATGCACATGTTAGGGTCAATAATTTAAAATTTTAAAATTAATATAAAATCAGATTATATTAATTTAAAATCGATTTATCTGCTTTGGTTTGATTGATTTATCAATTTAATAATTAATATATAATATTTTTACGTAATTTTTAAATAAGTTGTAAGCCCTCGCAATTAAAATTGAATAATATTATTTATTTAAAAAACGGGCTTGAATGAGCCCCATGTAATGAACTGATGGATAAGAGTATTCATCGCTTATAATATAACCTAAATTCGAGTCACGTTAATCGTGTTGATTGTTCGAATTTTATTATATTATTTTAATTCACCAAATAAAAGAGGTTTGAATTCACATATTTCAAAATATTACAATATTTATAACGCCAACCAAACTATTACCGAATATTATAGCATATATATATTTTTTCAAATTATTACATAATATTTTTTCATACAAAATAAATATATTGTATTATATTAGCTGTATATGTAGTCCCATTTAAGTTATGATATAATAACCACAGTCATTGAAATCAAAGGCTATATAAAGCCTCACCCCTGCCTTAGTTTTACTCATACTTCAACTTAGACCATCTCGTTTACTTCCCTCCTTCATTTGGGTATGAAAGACCTCCAAGTTTTTTTTTCTGTCCTTTATTATTTTTTTTATTGGTTTTATCTAAATGTTAGATTGATGTTGTGCAGAAGCATGTCTTCACCAATTTGGATTCTATTGCTGGGTTTTTTAATTATGGCATCTGGAACAATGGCAGCTCCACCTAGAACGCCAATAGCAGTTCCATTCGGGAGGAACTATGTGCCTACATGGGCTTTTGATCACATTAAATACTACAATGGAGGCTCCGAGATTGAGCTCTACCTTGACAAATATACTGGTACTGGTTTCCAGTCCAAAGGATCCTACTTGTTCGGACATTTTAATATGCAAATAAAGCTAGTTCCTGGGGATTCTGCTGGAACTGTTACTGCCTTCTATGTGAGTATAATTGTTGCCTCACTGTTGGAATAAAGCTTAAAATTTATTGAACTGATCTCTTGCATTGCAGTTATCTTCTCAAAATTTGGAGCATGATGAGATAGATTTTGAGTTCCTGGGGAACAGAACAGGCCAACCATACATTTTACAGACAAATGTGTTCATTGGAGGAAAGGGTGACAGAGAACAGAGGATTTATCTTTGGTTTGACCCAACAAAAGCCTATCATTCCTACTCTGTGCTCTGGAACTCCTATCAGATTGTGTCAGTCACTCATTTCCTACTCATCTAATTTCAACTTTGGTGATCTTTCAGGGTTTTCTTTATATTTGGTTATCATCAAATACTTTTAGAGTTGTTGGACTCGACAAAGCTTTCAACTTGAAAGAAATTTTTTTTTTAATCATTTCTAAACTAGTATTTCAAAACATATGGACAGATTCTTTGTAGACGACGTACCAATAAGAGTGTTCAAGAACTGTAAGGATTTGGGGGTGAGATTCCCGTTCAACCAACCAATGAAGATATACTCGAGCTTGTGGAATGCGGATGACTGGGCCACTAGGGGTGGACTGGAGAAGACCGATTGGTCCAAAGCCCCTTTTATAGCTGCCTACAAGGGATTCCACATTGACGGGTGCGAGTCATCAGTGGAAGCCAACTTCTGTGCCACCCAGGGGAAGCGGTGGTGGGACCAAAAGGAGTTCCAGGACCTTGATTCTTATCAGTGGAGGAGGCTCGCCTGGGTTCGCAACAAGTTCACCATCTACAACTATTGTAGTGATAGGGTCAGATTCCCCACCATGCATCCTGAGTGCAAGAGAGATAGGGACATCTAATATTTAATTTCAATTAAAACTCATCTCCACAATCAACATTCCCTTTTTTCCACTACTATAAACGTATAAATCTGTATAAGCTCGATCATGTTGGGGTCGTTTCTTTCGAGCTTCATCGTGTGGAGGCCTTTTATATTGATATTAAATCCATTTTCATGTAATTTATTCCAACAATTTATTATTATGATAATGATAATATTAAACTTATACTATTTTTGTGTGTACGATAAATTAATTTATGAATAATCAATAAGTAATATGTTTTTATTTATTTTGAAGAGAAATATTTTATTCTAGAATTACGATGTATGTATTAAACATTGAACTCAAAATCTCATGGAATGTAAGAATCTTACCACTACATTAAAAAGTTTGTTGACATAAACTATATTATTTAAATCTATACAATTAATTTAATGTTTTGCTAAGTAATAGTTTTGTTTGATTAGTCTCTTCTCAACAGCTATATATGGAAGCTTTTAAACGTGATCACTTTGACCGAACTGTTCATTCGCTTTGCATCAGGTGTTAAATGTTTATTTTGGCTTTTCTGTAAGACATAAAAATAAATTTAAATAGTTATACTTAAATAATATTATAATATTATAATTCTGCTCTAGTCTTTTATTTGAAGTGAATTGACTTTTAACATTCTATTCTAAAATGTAATATCATTTTACTTTATATTCACATTGGTAAATAATTTATAAATTATTAAAAATTCAAATTTTTAGATAAATTCAAAACATCATACATAAAAAGTCCAAAAAAATTATGAACAAGGATCTTCTAAATTGAGAAAAAGATCAAAATTCAACAAATTATAAGATATTTTCAAATTTTCTATAATTTTTTTTAAAAATAGATATACAAAATAAATTTAATTTCTTTAAAAAAATTAAAAGTTGCTTATTTTAAAATTTCTCAAAAAATATGTAAAAATAAAATATAAAAAAAAACATTACTTTTTTGCGTTAATATTTAGTATACTAGTGTACTTATTTTTATTCAAAAAGTAGCCTTAAAAAATGGTCATGTGTTTCTTTTTTTTTTTAAATATTTATTTTTTTATATCTTTTATAGGACACTAATAAATTCCCTAACCTTACTTGTGAAATTCAGAAACTCCACTAATAGTGTACTAAATATTATTTTTTTTCTTTTAATAATTTATAACTCATTACATCCTAACCAACCATCTCTTTTTAATCCTGAATAAAAAATCGAATTTTTGAAATTATAATTTTTATTTATGATTTTTAAAATTTTTTATAATCTTCAAACTATCGTTGACATGATGTGTAAAATTGTAACATTCCAAAATTAATTATATTAATTTTGTTAATAGAAAAAAATTGAAATCGATTAAATTCAATTGGTTTAGCTTCTGCAGATCAACTTATTCGATGACACAACAATGATTTTGGATATCGAGAAGTTCTCTGGCATTTTCAAATAATTGCGGAGGTATGTAACAGCTCGATTTTCAATGGTGTCGAAAATACTAGTTTCGGGACCACAACTTCGATAAGTTGAGTCACAAATTTATTTATTTTTATAAGTATGGTGTCATTAGCATCGTATTAAAATTTGGTTAAGGAAATTTAATGTTTAGATAGTGAATTAGGTAAAAAGGATTAAATCGTAAAAGGTGCAAAAGTGAATTGGGTAATTAAAGGGACCAAGTGAGCAAATTAACCTAAAGTATTTTAGTGGGTGGATTAGCATGAGTTATATTAAGTATAATTAGATTTAATTAAGGCTAAAAAGTGGTTAGTTAAAGTTTAATGATGAAAGTCTCAAAATTTACAAAATTGTCATTGTTATATAAGTAAAAATATTAAGAAGAAATTGATAATTTCTTCATTTTTTGTCTTCTTCGTACATCTAAAGAGAAGCAACCTAGGGTTTCCATTGTTGGAATTTAAAAGCTTTGATTGGGTAAGAAAACCTTGATCCTTTTTAGTAATTTTTATGTTTTTGAGTTTGTATTAGCTTGATCTAGTTGATACAAGGACTAATTTGTGATTCTATCAAATATTATAACTTTTTCCATTGATGAATGAGCTTGTCTTTGAATGTTTATGGAAGATTTGAAAGATTGAAGATTGGGTTTAACATGTTTGAAAAGTGATTTTTGATGAATTTAGGGTTTAAGGACTAAATTATGAAAATGGTAAAAGTACATGTCTTGATGTGAAATGGATGTATGAATGAGTTGAGATTTTGTCCTAGAATATTTGGTTGGCAATGGGTAAATTTAGAAATGGTTATTTTACATGTTTTGGCTCTAAGGACTAAATTGAATAGAAATGCAATGTTTAAGGGTAATTTTATAATTTTTTTGAAAAAAAAACTTATATGTGTAAATTGATTAAATTATATGATTTAATGGGAGAATTTATTTATTTTGTGATAGACCAAGATCAGCCCACAGATCGCGAAAAGGGGAAAATCATATAATAATCCCTGAAGTTTCACTTGAACTACAATTTCGTCTGGTAAGTTCGTTTGTTACGTTTTATATTTAAATGGAAGACTCACGTCACGGGTTGAGCATAAGAATTTATATAAAAGGAAGACTCATGTCTAGGGTTGAGCATGAGAATTTATATTAAAAGAAGACTCATGTCTCGGGATGAGAATGAGATTATATTAAAGGAAGACTCATATCTCAAAATGAGCGTGAGGTTTGCTTTTAAAAAGGAAGACTTATGACTCGATAGAGTATAAAAGTGATTAAAAGGAAGACTTGTGACTCGGTAGAGCATAAGATTGATTAAAAGGAAGAATTATGAACTTATAAAGTATGAAATCTACTTAAGAGGAAGTATTTACGACTCTAATGATAATTATCGTTACTGTGCTTAATGTTGAGCTATGACACACTGTTTACAAACTAACTAGACTACAAAGCTTATCTCTGTATTGTTTCTATTTTGTAGATTTCGTTTTGGCTGGCTGAAGTTCGGATTACCTCGAAGACATCACACTATCTAGGAGTTGGTTATATGGCATGTACTAGGATGATGTTATTTTTGTATATGCTTATTTTGAGACTATGATACTTGTAGTACCTTGGCTAAATGTTGACCATTGAATGCTTAATCAATGTTGTATGTGACATCTAGTACTTAAATGTTATGCTAAGTGTTGTACTTGAACACAAATGTGTTGTCCATTGCACCTTCTATCTATGAATGAAGTTTTGTAAATGAGCTTGTGTGAATTTGAGAATTCTGCATACTTGTTTCGATAGAACTCTTACATGTATCGGTACAAGTACAGGGTAGGAGAGAGGTTGTTTATTGACTTGGGTTGTATTGATATTTGCATTTTAAGTTTCGGTAGTTCTGTGCATGTTTGTATCGGTAGTTAGAATGCTTGTATCAGTAGAAGTTGTAGGGTAGGATTTCTTATCTCTTTGGAGCTTTTAGTATCAGTAGAAGCATAACTAGTTTCAGTAGATGTTACACTTGTATCGGTAGAACTATCACTTGTATCGGTAGAAGTCTGCACTATTTCTAAATTGCTTACTGACTTTTGACTATTCCCCGATACTTGTCCAATAGGTATCGATAGAAGTCTTCAAAATTTATGAAAAAAGATAATTTTGCCCTTTTTGAGTTATGTTAACTTTCAATTGATGATTTTTGTCGAGTTCATTACAATATTCTATAAAAATATGGTTAAATGGAACTATAATGTAAGATAAACTGTGGTAGATGATCGAAAGGACACTGGGACCCTAATCGATGACGACATCGGGTTTTGGGTATTACATTTAATGGTATTAGAGCTTATGATTTAGCCGATTCTTAGACTGCATAGTGTGAAATTTAAAGTTTAAAAATACATGTCATATAAATCTATGACAGTGTAATATTGGTGAATCCGATCTAACCTTAGTTTTTGCAGATAATTAAAAATGTTAGACTCAAAGCAAGATGAGTCAAATGAGGTGAACAATAATGTTTCGATAAATCATTCTGAAGCAAGTCACGGTGTGCCAATACTACCGATGACTGAGAACGAAGCCAAACATATGTTCTTTTGTTTAATGGGATAATGGTTCTCAAAATTTATGAGAAATAATTCGATGGAACCGCAACCTCCACCTCTTGTGGCATAGCTTGCTGTAAGACCTACAGCACCACCCATACCACCTGTCAGGCCTCCACCTCCCCCAGTGATTGAATAAAGGCAATGAGTCCCAACTAATAAGGTGAAGTAGTATGGTGCAGAGAAATTCAGAGGTAGTATTGAGGATGATTTTTCTAGGGCTTAGTATTGGTTAGAGAATGTGCTGAGAGTTCTCAATGAGATGGCTTGTCCTTCCAAAGACTATCTAAGATGTGTTACATCATTGTTGAAGGATGAAGCTTATCACTGGTGGACGACCTTGTTAGTCGTAGCTCCTGAAAATGAAATTACCTGAGAATTCTTTTAGTCGTAGTTCCATGTAAAATATTTGTGTTCGTTCTTCTCCATTTTATTATCTCGTTGTTTATACAGGTTGATCCCCAACAAACCTCGTATTTTGACCATAGTTTATTCTGGCTTTTTTCTCTAAGTTAAACTTTATTTTTAATTTTCCACTTAAACTCTAATTAACCTAGAGTTATTGTAGTCATATATGCTACAAATTTCAGTCTATAAATAAGCCTTAGTTACTCTAGGTTTGACACAACAAAATATTTAGATTTAGAGAATTTTATTCTTTGTTCTAAAGGGTTTTTCTTGTTGGGCTACAAGTTTTTCTTTTAATTCTCTCTATCTTTTGTACCCTCCTTTATTATAGTGAAATCTCCTTTTGCTCGTGGTTATTTATCCTATTTTAAGGAGTTTTTCACATAAAATTTGTGTGTTCGATTTTTTCTGTTAGCTTTAGTTTTTCAAGTATTTTGATATAACAAAAAGTATATTAAAAATCCCCTACTTAAATTTGCAAAAAGTGTTTATAAATCTTTAAAATTATTTTCAAAGTGTTGGACAAAATAAACTCTTAAAAAGTCTTGAAATAACTTAATTTTTATCAAGTTTTTGAAGTCTGAAGGATTTCTACCGACACTTAGGAGGCAAGTATTGATAGAACTCAAGGTTAAAAGACCTTGAAAAAGCTACAGAATTCTATTGGTAGAATTGAAAGTTCTACCGATACAACTCTAGGTTCTACCAATACAACCCGGACTTATATTGGTAGAACAAACTCTAGTGAGCAAGGTAGTTTTGGCCTGAGACTTTTACCAAAACCCTAGTCCCGTCTATTGATACAATTGTAGTTCTATCGATACCTTGAAGACCTCTATCGAAACAAGTTAAGACAGAACCCAAAGTTCAGCATCCGCTGCACTTTTACCGATACTCTGATAGGTTCTACCAATACCAAATGAAACCCTAAGAGTTCTACCTATACAAGGATGCTTTTACCGATAGACAAGCCTAATGGTCTTATTTTGGAAAGCCTTCTACCAATACAAGTTTGCTTCTACCGATACAACGAAGTTACAGACTGTATTTAATGCTGATTTTTATGGCTGCAACAACTCTATTTTATTTCTAACAGCTACAAACGTCCACAAGATTGTTAGAGGACTTAAATACAAGGTAAAGGCTCTTCATTAAAGTCAAGAAAGATAAGTAAAAAGTTTTTAACTTCCAAGAACTTATTTTTCAATCTTTTCTCAATATTTTACTAAATATTTCTAGTAGACACTTGTCGATTAAGTTTTCTATCATTCATTCAAGTGTTGTAACTTTGTGTGAGAGTGCTTAATTGTTGATAATCTATCTTTTAGAGGTATATAATCATTCATTCTTAATTTCTCTTATTTTGTGAGGTGTTACTTAAGGTTTTGGGTAGAAAACCTTAAGAGAAAGTGGTTCTATCTTACCTTTGAAAAAATAAGGATGTAAGGTTAAACCTTGTCTTTAAATGTTCAAATCTAGTGGATTTGAGAAATCCTTAGTTGAGGAAAGCTAAGGTAGTGGACGTAGGAAATTGAGGCTGAACCATTATAAATTATTAAGTCATTTGTTTTTGCCAAATTCCCGAAAACTTTTTAAAACACCAATTCAACCTGTCTTGGTGTATTTCAATCTTAACAATTGGCATCAGAGCTAGAACTCTAGAGACGGTCTTACAACCAAGTGAAAAGATCCTCAAGTTATCTAAGATGGAAATCACAAGTAAAGATATTTGCTTCATGGCACCGGAGAAAAATTCCACCATATTGAGAGAAGGGCATTCCACCATGAGGTCTCCTCTATTTAATGGTACCAACTACTCATATTGGAGAACAAGAATGAAACTATTCATCCAAGCCAACAACTATGAAGTTTGGAGGATAATCACAAATGGGTCATCTACTCCAATAAAGAGGGTAGAAGATGTTATTATCCTAAAGGAAGATAGCAAATAGGATGATCATGACATCAAGATGATGCAATTGAAAGCCAAAGCTATGCACACTCTATTTTGTGCTCTTGGTGCAAATGAGTATAATAGAGTCTCCTTGTGCAACAATGCCAAAGAAATATGAGACAAGCTTGAAGTCACCCATGAAGGGACAAGTAGAGTTAAGGAGTCCAAGATAAGCCTTTTCACCCTTGATTATGAGTTGTTTAAGGAAAAATCGAAGGAAGAAATCAAGGAGATGTCCAATCTCTTCACCCACATCATCAATGGTCTCAAAGCTCTTGGGAAGATCTATCTCAACAAGGACATGGTGAAGAAGATGTTGAATAGTCTCTCAACATCTTGGGAAGCAAAGGTGATTTTATTATAAGAATCAAAGGATCTTAACATACTCTCCCGTGATGAGCTCATTAGTTCCTTGTTGACATATGAAATGAAGATCAACCACAATGCAAAAAAATCAAGGAAGTTCCAAAGAAAGTGAGAGTTACCTTCAAATCAACAACTTGTGAGAAGGATGAAGACTTTAGTAATGAAGATGATAAGGAGGAGATGGTTACGTTGGCAAATAAATTCAAAAGATTCATGAAGTTTAACAAAGCCAAAAGATTCCCAAGAAGAGACATCATCAAGGGTGAACCAAGCAAAAAGGAAAAAGACTCAATCATTTGCTATGAGTGCAAAAAGTCGGGTCACATCAAATTTGATTGCCCACGATTGAAGAAGAAAAGGGCATCAACACAAAAGAAAAAAGCCATGGTGGCAACTTGGAGTGACAGCAATTCATCTGATGGTGATGAAGAAAATAAAGTTGCTCAATTATGTCTTATGGCTATTAAAGAACCAAAGGTAATTCTAAACTCTAGTGAATTAAATGAATATACATTTGAAGAATTACAAGATGTCTTTGATGAATTAGCTATAGATTTTGAGACTATGAAATCCAAATATAAGAAAATAATTTCAAAATTAAAGGAAGAAAATAAGTTTCTAATAATATAGCTAAAGAGGAAATAGAAAAGAAATTTAATGATATGCAAGCTCAAATTGATAATTTTATTTTAAAGAATGAGAACTTGCATAATTCCTTTTCTATGTTTCATATGGGGCAACAAAAACTAAATAATATGCTTAAATCTCAAAGAGCCTTCTTTGACAAGAGTGACTTAGGTTTTGTAAATTTACAAAAAGAAAGCAAATTTAAAAAATTCTAAAAAGAAAGCAAATTTAAAAATTTATTTGAGAAACCAAGAAATTTATGATTTCTCACTCTTATGCACACGTTATCATAAAAAAGGGCATGATAGACAAGTTTGTTTTATAAGGAAGCTCACATCCAAGAGCAAACTCACTAAGAGTGGGTTGATTCTGAAAGGATTAAACACATCTCAAAATGAGGAAGCTTTAAAGAAGTGAATTCCTAAGGGGACAAAACTTGTTAGGACTAGTTCTAATGGATCCAAGAAAGTTTGGGTGCCAAAATCCAAAGTTTAAGTTTGTGTTTGTAAGAAGAAGAGTAACGCTTCAAGGCAAGAAACACTTAGAAGAACTCATGGTGCCTTAATAATGGATGTTCTAGACACATGATTGGTGACAAAATTCATTTCATGGAACTAATGCCAAAGTATGGAGGAGAAGTTACATTTGGTGATAATTCCAAAAGGCTTATTAAAGGTATAGCTTCTATATGTATAAATTCTTCCACTCTTATTAAAAATGTGCTTTATGTAAATGGTCTTAAGCATAACCTCCTTAGCATTAGAAAACTTTGTGACAATGGATTCAAAGTAATATTTGAGACTAATGAGTGCAAAGTTGTAGATAATGGATTCTTTTTGTAGGACATAGGATAGGTAGTATTTTTATGGTGCATTTTGATAACATATCTTCTTCTAATATTTGTTGTGGCTAATAATGAAAATATATGTTGGCTATGGACATGCAAGAATGAGTGGTATTTCAAAGCTTATTAAAAATGAACTTGCTATTGGCTTGCCTAACTTTTCTATTGGCTTTGATAAAATATGTGATGCATGTGCTAAAGGTAAACATAAGAGAGCATCTTTCAAATCTAAAAATATAATTTCTACATCTAGAGTAGTCCAACTTATTCATATTGACCTTTTTGGACCCACTAGAAGTATGAGTTTAGGAGGTAAAAAATATGAATTTATTATTGTTGATGACTATTATAGAGATATGGAATGATGAAAATATATAGACTTTTTCATACCCTTTTTGACCTAATTTCATGCAAATTCTAAGTAATTAATGTCGAAAAACATAATTTATTATAAAATAATTAATTTGTGTTAAAATTACCAATATAATGATTTTTAATTATTTTTATAAATATTGAGCATAAATTTGATGATTTTTTGATAGATTTGCACAATTGATGAAAATCGGCCCTGCAAACACTACTGGCAGCTTACACCATTGAGATAATTTTTACACTGAATTAATAAAGAGCTAAGAAGAATATTTTTCAAGTCAAGGGTCAGTCCAATATGAAGCTAAATTATGCTTTATAATTATATTTTTAATTCAAATTAAATTGGTTAAAATTAAATTATAAAGGCTAGGTTGAAGTGGCTCGATATGCATGCAACCGAGGGTCAAACCACCTCCAAATGGGCTAGCCATGTGCCATTCACATGATGGTATAATAAGCTGAAATTTTGACCAATTCAACCTTGCAAAACAGCCCTCACATTTTCCTAAAATTCCATTCCAACCCCTCCTATTTTAATGGTTTCAAATTCTCACCCTTAGCTTGTTTTTAGCAAACTTTGAACAAATCAAAGTTGATATATGGTGGCCGACCATGGGGGAGTGTATGACTGATATTTATTTTCTAAATATAGCCACACAACCTCTCCCCAACTACACCTATAAATACACCCTCCATTCCCCTCATTTCATTACACCAACACAAATCATCTTCTTTTCTTTCTCTCTAGTTTTCTCTCTAGCCTTCCAACCATATTTTCCCTCATTCCCTTGCCAATTTCACCTATTAGAAAAGAGTGGTTCTTCAGCCTTCCATAGCTTTTGTTGAGTGTTTATAAGAGACCTCAATCTGGGAAGAATCAAGCAAGAACGACGAAGAAAACGGAAGCAGTTCTTGAGAAATTACTAGATTTAATCTTATTCTTTTTCTCATATTTTTAGACTCTTGTTTGTTATCATGTTGAATGCTATTATGAATGCTATTAATTCTTTAATTAAAATGACATAAATTCTTCAAGTGTTGGGTTAATTGTGTTTAATTGGTTTTTTTAATATTTAATCCTATTTATGTTGTTATAGGCCTTGAATATTTTGTTTAATTACATATTATCATGCCTAAGTTATTATTGCATTACCCTTGTGACATAACTATTGAATTAATCATTTAAGCGCGTTGAAATTGTGATTAATGGACACACTATTTAATTTGTGCATGCTGAATCTTCTAAGGAAGCTGAGGGTTAAAATTGTGATGTATTGGAGAATACTAGCCTTGCATAACTTGCAGGATTTTTGTGATTAAACTGTTTCAATATAGGAGTATGTTGTTACCTCACTTGATCCTTTACATGCTTATGAATATTAATTTAGTCGGTCATATTGGCATAGGTGTATGTTCAAGAGATAGATTAATTTCATAACGTATGTATGTGCTATAACACATTAACTTATCAAATGTTAGTTTAGTCGGTCGTATTGGCATAGGTGTATGTTCAAGAGTCAAATTGATTTTTGTAAGTGATGTTGTTCATAGGTTAGCAAGATACCGAGTTGTTGGGAATATTAATTTGTAACAAGCACAAACATGGTTTATATTTAATTAAGTGATTAAAGCAATTAACCTGACACATTTATGTCATATTTATTAAACCCTTAGAAATCATACATAGGAATATAATTTAGTCTTAGATTAACTTAGTTGAATTTAGTTTAGAATACTTTAGATTAAAATCTCTCAAATATTATCTTGTGTTTAACCAATTTGTTGATTAAATATTTCATAAATATTTTTCATAGCACAGTCACTATGGGTACGATACTCGATATTTACTTGTCACTTTATTACTTGACTACGATTGTGTACACTTACAAATTTTCATCATTCCAAATTTTTTGCGCCGTTGCTAGGGACTGTCAAATTTATTTGTGAAATTATTTGTTTAAATTTTAGTTTATTTTTCTATCTAATTCCTAACTCGTTCTTTTTTTATTATTTCAGGTGTTTATGAGTATTGACCAAATTATCGACTTACTAGAGTGCACCCTCAAATTGAATGAACTTTTCGAGAAAGAAGAAGACAAGCATCTCAAAGAAGGACTGAAAATATGAATTTTGAGAACTAGAATCAAGGAAATAGAGGTAACCATGCTCAGAATCCTATCCTTATTGTTGATGATAAGGACAGAGCCTTGAGACAATATACTGTGCCATTGTTCCACAAACTTAATTCGGGAATTAGGAGACCCGATATCGAGGCACAACAATTTGGACTGAAGCCAGTGATGTTTCAGATGCTTTAGACAGTAGGTCAATTTAGTGGAATGCCTACCGAAGATCCTCATCTTCATTTGAGATTGTTCATGGAGGCGAGTGACTCTTTCAAGTTAGCTGTAGTGTTAGAAGATGCACTTCGATTAAAGTTGTTCCCATTTTCACTAAGGGATAGAGCTAGAGCTTGGTTGAACTCGTTGCCACCAAATTCTATTACAACATGGAAAGAGTTAGCTGAACGATTCCTTAGGAAGTATTTCCCTCCAAGTAAGAATGCTAAGCTGAGGAGTGAAATTACTACTTTCCAACAGATGGATGATGAATCTTTGTGTGAGGCATGAAAAAGATTCAAAGAGTTATTAAGGAAATGCCCTCATCATGGAATTCCTCATTGCACTCAGTTAGAGACGTTTTATAATGGACTAAATTTGCATACAAGGATGGTAGTAGACACTTCCTCCAATGAAGCTATTCTTTCTAAGTCTTACAATGAGGCTTATGAAATTATAGAGAGGATCACAAACAATAATTACCAATGACCAACTAATCAAGAAACTCAGGAAAACAAGTTGTAGGAATTCATGATGTTGATCCATTAATATCACTTGTAGCTCAGGTATCATCGATGTCCTCAATGCTTAAAAATCGTACTACTAATGGGTTTAATAATGTTGTAACTCAACCACCTAATCAATTCGAGAACATAGCTTGTGTTTATTATGGAGAAGGACACATGTACGAAGAATACCCATCAAACCCATAATCAGTGTAATACATGGGCTATCAAAACCAAAACCAAGTAAGGCAAGGATTGCAGTCAAAATTTTACAACCCATATTGGCGAAATCACCCTAATTTCTCATGGAGTAATCAAGGGGCTGAACCTAGTAACACTTATGCTCAACCGAGATTGACCCAACCACAAGGATTTGTCCAGCAAGTTTAGAAGCCACAACAAGCTGAACCTTCCAACATCTTAGAAAGTTTATTGAAGGCATATATGGCAAAGAAAGATGCCATTTTAAGGAATTTGGAGAATCAAGTAGGGTAACTTGCCACTAAACTGAAGAATCGTCCATAAGGTGCTTTGCCGAGTGATACAGAAAATCTGAGAAATCCAGGGAAGGAGCATTGTAAAGCATTAACATTGAGGAGTGGAAAGATGTTGTAACCCAATGCTGTTAAAGTAGAAGAAGAGCAAGCTGATGCTCAAGAATCAATGGAAGTTCAACCAAGTGTTGACACTACAACTTTCCCAGAACCAGAACCAACTTTTCCAGAACCAAAATTGGTGGAGGTTGAGAAAGAGACTTCTAAACCAATCAAGTCTGATGATCTAACAACCCTGTTAGATGTAGAAGTGTAATAGAAGCTAAAGCAGCCAGTTCAAGTTAGAAATCCTCTACCACCCTACCATCAAAGACTTCAAAAGCAAAAGTAAGAAGTCCCCCGTTTAAGAAATTCCTAGATGTACTCAAGCAAATTCATATCAACATTCCGTTGGTAGAAGCACTTAAGCAAATGTCGAATTATGTCAAGTTCATGAAGGATGTTCTGTCAAAGAAGCGAAGACTTGGAGAATTTGAGACAGTAGCCCTAACAAAGGAATGCAGTGCATATCTCCAAGACAAACTACCCCTAAAATTAAAGGATCCTAGATGTTTTACTATACCTTGCAACATTGAAGCAACTTATTATTGAAAAGCACTATGCGATTTAGGTGCAAGTATTAACTTAATGCCCATGTTAATATTCAGAAAGTTGGGGATATGTGAAGTTAGACCAACTGCGATTATATTGCAGTTAGCCGGTCGATCTATAGCATATCCTGAAGGAAAGATTGGGGATGTATTAGTTCATGTTGACAAGTTTATATTCCCTACTGACTTTTTCATTTTAGACTTTGAAGCAATTAAAGAAGTGTCAATCATCTTAGGAAGGTCGTTCCTAGCAACATGAAGGACTTTGATTGATGTACAGAAGGGTGAGCTAACTATGCGTGTTTAGGATGATCAAATAACCTTTAATGTTTTCAAGTCTAAGAGATTCCCTGATGTAGTTAATGATTGTTCTGTGGTGTCTAAGTTAGAATACATAGTCATTGAAGAGGATTTCAACTCTATTGAAGATCCTTTAAAAAAGATCTTACTGACAGACCCTCTAAGTGAAGAAGAGAGAGAGGACAACTTAGCTTTGTCGGAAGCTAATTCGAGGGGATTTAGTCCATAACCTCGTTTTGAATCTTTGGATTTAGAAAGCATAGATTATGTTCAACCAAAAGCATTAATTGAAGAGCCACCTAAATTAGAGCTTAAGGTATTATCTTCACACTTGAAATATATTTATTTAGGTGACGCTTCTACTTTTTCTGTAATTATTTCAGCACAACTAACTGAGAAGTAAGAAGATCAATTGATAAAAGTGTTGAAACAATTCAAGAAGACTATTGGATGGACCATAGTCGACATTCGTGGTATAAGTCCATCCGTATGCATGCACAAGATCATCCTTGAAGATGATAAGAAAGCAACAATTGATGGACAACGGAGACTGAACCCCATTATGAAAGATGTAGTCAAGAAGGAAATTATCAAGTGATTCGATGTGAGTATCATTTATCCCATCTCAGATAGTTCATGGGTTAGTCCTGTCCAATACATGCCAAAGAAAAGAGGTATTACGGTTGTGAAGAATGAAAACAATGAGTTAATACCGATTAGAACGGTCACAGGATGGCGAATTTGCATTGATTATTGGAAATTGAACAAAGTGATGAGGAAAGATCACTTTCCTTTACCGTTCTTGGATCAAATGCTAGATAGACTCGTAAGTCGAGACTATTACTATTCTCAAGGTATAATTAGATTACAGTCGCACCGAAAGATCAATACAAAATGATATTCACATGCCCGTATGGTACGTTCACATTTAGACGCATATAATTTGGTTTATGTAATGCACTTGCTACGTTTTAAAGATGTAAGATGAATGTAAGATGGCCATTTTCACTGACAAGGTTGAGAAGTATTTGGAAGTGTTCATGGATGAATTTTTTGTGTTCGGGGACACTTTTGATGGTTGCTTAGCTAATCTAGCTAAGGCACTGAAGCGATGCGAAGAGACAAACCTTGTTCTTAACTGGGAAAAGTGTCATTTTATGGTATGAGAAGGTATTATTTTGGGGCACCAAATAACAAGACAAGGAATTGAAGTCGACAAATCCAAAGTAGATGTAATTGAGAAGCTTTCACCTCCAACATTTGTAAAGGGTGTTAGGAGCTTTTTGGGACATGCTAGATTCTATCGGAGATTTATCAAATACTTCTCTATAATTGCTAAACCTTTAAGCAAGTTGTTAGAGAAGGATTCAACATTCAACTTTGCTGAAGAATGCTTGATAGTATTTAATGATTTGAAGAATCAACTAGTTTCAACACCAATTATCGTCACACCAGATTGGGAATTATCGTTCGAGTTGATGTGTGACGCAAGTGACTTTATAGTCGAAGCTGTGATGGGCCAGCAGAGGAACAAAGTTTTCATCCCATCTACTATGCAAGTCGAACTTTTTCAGGAGCTCAACTGAACTATACGGTAATCGAGAAAGAATTACTTGCAGTTGTTTTTGCTTTCGACAAGTTTAGATCCTATCTTGTAGGTACAAAAGTGATGGTCTTTACGGATCATTTGGCAATTAAATACTTACTTTCCAAGAAAGATGTCAAGCCGAGATTGATTCAATGTGTGCTACTACTTCAAGAATTCGATCTAGAAATTCAAGATCGAAGAGGTGTAGAGAACTTTGTAGCTGATCACTTGTCTAGATTAGAGCCACGAGAAGAAAATTCAACTCTCGTACCTATACAACAGACATTCCTTGACGAACATATACTTAAGGTAAGTCATAACACCCCTTGGTTTGCTAATTTTGCTAACTACTTAGCTTGTGTTTTGATTCCTTATGATAAGACATATCAACAAAGGAATAAGTTCCTTCATGATGCTAAGTATTACTTCTGGGAAGAGCCGTACTTGTTTAAGAAGTGTGTAGATCAGATGATAAGAAGATGTGTTCGTTGTATTGCGGCCAAAGTATTGCAAGCTAGATTCTTTTGGGTGACATTGTTCAAGGATGTGTACGCTTATGTCAAAATTTGTGACCGATATCAAAGGGCTGGAAATGTCACCAAAAGAAATGAAATGCCTCGAACAAACATCATGGAAGTGGAATTGTTCGATGTATGGGTTATTGGCTTTCTTGGTCCATTCCCTTCGTCATTTGGTAACAAGTTTATTATGGTAACAATCGACTACGTATCGAAATGGATTAAGGCTGAGTCATATCCGACAAATGATGCCAAGGCAGTGAAGAAATTTTTGCAGAAGCATGTGTTCACACAGTTTGGAACTCCGAGAGCTATCATCAGTGATGAGGGATCCCATTTTGTGAACAGATGGATGAAGTGGTTACTCGATAAATATGGAATAAGACACAAGGTTGCTATAACTTACCATCTATAGATGAATGAGCAAGCTGAGCTGGCGAATAAAGCAATAAAAGGCATACTCAAGAAGGTAGTGTGTCCGAACCGATGGGATTGGTCTAAGAGATTGGACGATGCTTTGTGGGCTTACAAAATAGCCTACAAGACACCTTTAGGGATGTCTCCCTATAGGTTGATATTTGGAAAAGTCTGCCATTTACCTTTGGAGTTAGAACACAAAGCTTACTGGGATCTTCAGCAGCTCAATTTGGATTCGAAGCTTGCTAAAGAGGAATGAATGCTTTAGCTCAATGAGTTAGAAGAATTTCAAACGTTATCTTATGATAATGCCAAGTTATGTAAAGAAAGATTAAAAAGATGGCATGGCAAGCACATTCGAGTTAGAGAGTTCAAAGTAGGTCAAAATGTTTTATTGTTTAACTCTAGATTGAAGTTTTTTCCAAGTAAATTGAGATCACGTTGTTCAGGTTCATTCACCATCCATCATGTTTTCCCATATGTAGTAGTTGAACTCTATGGTAAGCAAGGTATTTTTCAAGTTAATGCCCAAAGATTGAAACATTATTGGGGAAATAAAGTTGAGCGAAATGAAGCATCGCTTATTTTATCTGACACTTAATTTATTTCATTTTAATAAAGAACTTAGGTTCTATTTTCTGGACTAGTATGTTAAAATAAATTTTGTCGAGGAGTTTGGAACTTAAGCGGTACCGTTTGTGACTCCTCCAATCTTTCCTTGGAATTAATTTTAATATAATTTTTCAAGAAATTATTTCCTAAGTTAGAGAATAAATTTTAAATATTTGAATTTTGAAAATAAAAGGGTCAATTTTTTATCCAAGTTTTAAATTACAACCCAATTTTCAAATGATTTTATGTTCAAGGACTTAATAGAATTCTTTGTAAAATTTAGTTGTTAATTCAGTAAATATTAAAAATTAGCTATTCATTTTTGTAAATATTTTTTAAAATAACTAAAAATTAAGTTTTTCATTTAAATTATTCATTTTATTTTTATTTTTCAAAATTTTGATAATTCTTAATATTAAATTATAAATTAAATTTTATAATTTATATTAATTGTTATTATTAAGTGTTTGAATTAGGATTAATTTTTAAATTTGAAATTAAATAAAAATTATGTTTGAGTTAAAATAGGATTTAGGAATTTAACTTGAGAGTTTGAGTGTAAATATTCTTCCATGCATTATAAATAGCCCACCTCTCAAAAGAATTATCACTCAAACCTTCAAAGTAGCTACCCTAGGCAGCCACCATCGGTAACCATCAGCAGTCATCGGAAGCCATCGGGTCGTATCAACCAATGTCTCCCGCAAGCGCCCGATGCTGCTCGATACCACCCTGCGTTACCCAATGTTGCTCGACGCTCCTAACAAACTAACTCGATAGCGTCCGCACACACCAGACGCCTGCACGTACCAGCTCCCAAAAGTGGCTGAGAGCACCCGCACGTCCCAGAGAGCTGCACGCGCCAGACGCCTGCGGCTACCCATACGTCTGTACACCTATCTAGCCACGCCCACGCCCACGCCCATGTTCGCATGTCGTGCTACTGTTTCCTTGTGTTCCATTCCTAGGCCATATGCGCCACATGCCCTAGACACCTAGGTCGTGTGCCTCTTTCCCAAACCCTAAGTTCTCTCCAAACCTAACCTTAGATAAAACCCTTTTATTTTTAACCCTAATTATTTATTTTGAATTTAATTTCAACAAAAGATGGTAAAAATTCATCTTCTAATTTTTAATTTATTTAAAATTGTTAATATATTTACTAATTAAATTTTAGAAAAATGTTTGTGTTCATTTATTTGTTGATCAGGTTTAAATCATGCCACGCAAGAGAACTCATGCCATAACGGAAGAAGAGTTGTATAAATTCCATAGTGCAAGAGCTAAGGAAAGATACGATACCACATTCAGAAATCAATAGATGTTGCCTGAAAATGGATTTACTTGGGAAACAAGTAAATACACCAAATTCATGGCAAAAGTCCGACAATTGTTGAAGCTCTAAACTGGGGATTATTTTTGAAAAGCGATCGAGTGCATATGAGGAACTAGTTCGAGAATTTTATGCAAATTTCACCTTACTTGAACTTGAAGAAATTTCAATCTGAGGAATCAAGGTACCATTAAAGTCAAGCACTATTAATGAGTTCTTTGACTTACTTGATTTCAAAGAAGATGAATATCATACTTTGTTAAAGAACTTAGAGGTTAAAAAATTACAAGAATTTCTTCGAGAACTCACAGTTCCAAAATCTGAGGAGACAGTGTCAAAACATGGAATTCGTACATGTCGTAGAGAAAACTTGACACCAGTAGCAAAAGTGTGGTTTTACTTCATTCGATTCAGTCTCATGCCTATTCAACAGGGAACTACAATTTCATTAGATCGAATGAGGTTGATTTATTCAATCCTGAAGACGAAAACCATCAATGTAGGAAGAATTATCATCAGACAAATCTGGAACTGTGCCATGAGACGTTCTGCTCAAGCCTATTTCTCATTTATGATCATAGTGTTGTGCCTAAAAGCTGAAATTCTTGGTGACGTAAATAGAGTAGGATATAATCAAGGAGCAATTTCTGATTAGGATCTATATTGAGTAGTAGGAGATTCCATTCTTGAATAGCAAGCTAAAGAAGAAGAATAAGACCCTGAAGAAGAATAAGAGGATCCTGAGGAACAAGAAGATCCTGTGGAGATTGAAGATGATCTTTCAATAACAGAACTGATTGGAATGCATAATTAGATAGAGTCTATTGAACAAACATCCGAGCTTGATAGATCCATACTGAGACCACCGTCACCTCCAGCTGAACTTTGAAGTGAGCTATCAAAGATGATGGATTGCATGCAACACATGCAATGGCAGCAACAATCGTTTTGGAGATACACGAAGATACGAGATGATGCATTTAAAAGTGCATTTGAAAAAGTGTTTTGTGACCCATTTGTCTTTGTGCCTGAATTTTTAGATTACATATTTGAACTATGGACTCCAATGGTGAAGAAGGACCAAGGCAATTCAAGCAATAATAGGGACTACTAAGCAAAAGGAGAATCAAAGTCTAGGGGGTCTAAACATAAATAAAAAAGGGGAAACTTGTCTTTCTTTAAAGTTTTCTATTTTATTTTCAGTCTTTTATTTTTGAATGAATTTAGGATTAGGTCACTAGGTTATTTTTCATTCTTGCATATAATTGAGCAACTTAGAAAAAGTAAGAGTGTGGTAATAAATATGTACATGTCTAGGATTGGACATTGAAGAGCTTGGTATTTAAGCAGTCAAATTGGCTCACCACCTCTTCATTGATCCTACCTGGTGTGCAGTATTTATTCACTTTTATTTTCTTTATTGTTTTCTAACAATGAGGACATTGTTCAATTTAAGTAGGGGGACCGAAAATCGAAAACTTCTTAATAAGTAGTTATTTCTTTTTTATTTATTGAATTTCGTTATAATTTTGGTTGAAAATTTGAATTTATGTTAATTATGTAAGCTTTAGTAAAATAAAAATTTAATTATCTCAATGGTGATGATGTTAAGCTAAACCATGATAAGAATGCTACTCTTAATAAAATATGTGAAATCATATCATAAAATTATTTATTCCTTATAGAGTTAGATATGCAAAAAAGTTTAAGTCTTTAGAATTGACTTAGTAATTTCTTGAGGCGAAATCCTAGGAAGCATGAAATTTTGAAAATGATTTAGGCAACATTTGCTTTCACCATTTGAGCCTTTCAAGCCAACACTAATAAATGTTATCCCTTGCAACGAACTTTGAGACTATATGGCCTGATTTTCTTTGTACCCTACAATTATAAGCCATCTTATCTCTTGTACTTATCTTTAAATTGTCCCAACTTCTAGACTCAATATATCAAGATTATGTTCTAAAAATAAGTTTGGGAGAGTTAAGAAGAAGTACCAAAATGCTTAACAAAAGTATAGTACATACAAAAATGAAAAAGAAAAAAAAAGAAAAAGAAAAAGAGCATATGTACTCAAAAAGAAAAAGAAAAGAGCATGAGTATGCAAAGTTCGAAAAAAGCTGGCGAAATTGAAGGTCTAGTGCAAGTTGAGTCTAGGGTCTGAGCTTAAATTTATGTATCTTTTCCTAACCCCTAGCCTAGCCCCATTACAACCTATGCAAAAGACCTATTTGATTTAAGATTTCAATGCTACTAACATTAGTGGAAAGAAATTGTTGTGTTCAACATATGAAGACATAAATTAAACTTAGTGATTGCAGTTTAGTCTTAATTGAGGAAATAAATATTGAGCAATAGGATTTTAACATGTTTTATTAAGATAAGCATGATGATTAAAGATAATTGAATTAAAAATACTTAAGCTACATAATTTCTAAATTCTTGTTTTTAGACATAATTATTTTGAATTCAAGAGGAGAAATGATAAACTCTTTTGTGATTTGTGCATTACTCGGGACGAGCAATGAATTAAGTTTGGGGGTGTGGAACGATGAAAATATATAGACTTTTCCGTACTCTTATGACCTAATTTCATGCAAATTCTGAGTAATTAATATTGAAAAATATAATTTATTTTTTAAATAATTAATTTATCTTAAAATTAGATTTGTAATTATTTTTATAAATATTGAGCATAAATTTGATGATTTTTTGACAAAATTGGACAATTTGTGAAAATCGACCCAATAGAAACTACTGACAGCTTACACTGTTGAAGGAATTTTTACACCGAATTAATGAAGAGCTAAGAAGAATATTTTTCAAGTCAAGGGTCAATCAAATATGAAGCTAAATTATGCTTTAAAATTATATTTTTAATTCAAATTAAATTATAAAAGCTAGGCTGAAGTGGCTCGATGTGCATGCAACTGAGGGTCGAACCACCTCCAAATGGGCTAGCCATTTGCCATCCACATGATGGTATAATCAGCTGAAATTTTGACCAATTCAACCTTGCAAAACAGCCCTCACATTTTCCCAAAATTTCATTCCAACCCCACCTCTTTTCATGGTTTCAAAATCTCACCCCTAACTTGTTTTTAGCAAACTTTGAACAATTCAAAGTTGATATGTGATGGCCAACCATGGGGGAGTGTGTGGCTGATATTTATTTGCTAAATATAGCCACACAACCTCTCCTCAATGCCACCAATAAATACAACCTTCATTCCCCTCATTTCATCACACCAACACAAATCTTCTTTTTTTCTTTCTCTCTAGTTTTCTCTCTAGCCTTCCATCCATAATTTCCCTCATTCTCTTGTTAATTTCCCCTCCTGGAAAAGAGTGGTTCTTCAGCCTTCCATAGCCTTTGTTTATTGTTCATCAGAGACCTCGATCTGGAAAGAATCGAGCAAGAACGACAAAGAATGCGGAAGAAGTTCTTGAGAAATTGTTGGATTTAATCCTATTCTTTTTCTCATATTTTTAGACTCTTGTTTGTTATCATGATGAATGCTATTATGAATGATATTAATTATTTAATTAAAATGACTTAAATTCTTCAAGTGTTGGGTTGATTGTGTTTAATTGCTTGTTTATGTTTAATCCTATTTATGCTGTTAAAGGCCCTAAATATTTTGTTTAATTAAATATTATCATGCCAAAGTTATTATTACATTACCCTTGTGATATAACTATTGAATTAATCATTTAAGCACATTGAAATTACGATTAATGGACACACTATTTAATTTGTGCATGCTTAATCTTCTAAGGAAGCTGAGGGTTAAAATTGTGATGTATTGGAGAATACTAGCCTTGTATAACTTGCAGGATTTTTGTGATTAAACTGTTTTAATATAGGTGTATGTTGCTACCTTACTTGATCCTTTACATGCTTATGAATATTAATTTAGTCGGTCGTATTGGCATAGGTGTATGTTCAAGAGATAGATTAATTTCATAATGTATGTATGTGCTATAACACATTAACTTATCAAAGGTTAGTTTAGTCGATCGTATTGGCATAGGTGTATGTTCAAGAGATAAACTGATTTTTGTAAGTGATGTTGTTAATAAGTTAGCAAGATATCGGGTAGCTGTGAATATTAAATCGTAACAAGCATAAACATGTTTTATATTTAATTAAGTGATTAAAGCGATTAACTTGATAGATTTATGTCATATTGATTAAACCCTTAGAAATCGTGCATAGAAATATAATTTAGTCTTAACGTAACTTAGTTTAATTTAGTTTAGAATACTTTAGATTAAAATCTCTCAAATATTATCTTGTGTTTAACCAATTTGTTGATTAAATATTTCATAAATACTTTTCATAGCACACTCCCTGTAGGTACGATACTCGAGATTTACTTGTCACTTTATTACTTGAATATGAATGTGTATACTTGCACATTTTCATCGTTCTAATATAAATGGGTTTTCCTTTTCTTTTCAAAAGATGAAGCTTTAAAAAAAATTATTACTTTTTGTAAAATGATTCAAAACCAAGTGGGATATTCAATTTCAAGTGTAAGAAGTGATCTTGGAAAAGAAATTGAAAATCTATGCTTTGATAATTTTTGTACTGAACATTGTATTAGTCACAAGTTTTCGGCACCTAGAACCCCTCAACAAAATAGAGTTGTTGAGAGGAAAAATAGGACCTTAGAAGAAAATAGAACCATGTTATGTGAAAATAATTTGCCAAGATATTTTTGGGCGAAAACCATAAACACTTCTTGCTATATTATAAATAGAGTTATAGTTAGGTCTATTTTGAAACTCCTTATGAACTTTTTAAAGGAAGAAAGCCTAACATAAGTCATTTTCATCCTTTTGGTTGCAAATGTTTTGTTTTAAATAATGGAAAAGAAAATTTAGGAAAATTTGATGCCAAAAATGATGAAGGTATTTTTCTTAGATATTCCACTAATTCTAAAGCTTATAGAATTTTTAACAAGAGAACCCTTGTTGTAGAAGAATATACACATGTCATTTTTTATGAATCTAACTCTCCTTCTAGAAGGAATCTTTTTATTTTGATTATGTAGAAATATATCAAGTTGAGCAAAATCAAGCATCACATGAAGATCAAGGCATAAGTGAGTTGGTTCAAGAACTCAAAATTGAAGAACTCAAAGAACCAATTTATGTTGAAAGAGAATCTAGCCACCCAAGAGAGCTTTCATATGTTAAGGATGGACACATCATTGGTGATCCATCTAAAGGGGTAATTACTAGATCTTCAATTAGAAATACTTGTAATTATTTCATTTCTTGTATACAGCCTAAAAACATTGATGATGCTTTAAATGATGAATTTAGGATAATGGCTATGCAAGAAGAATTAAATCAATTTGAAAGAAATAAAGTATGAAATTTAGTTGATAGATCTAGTGATCATCCAACTATAGGAACTAAATGCGTCTTTAGAAATAAACTTGATGAAAATAGTAATATAGTTAGAAACAAGACTAGATTAGTTGCCGAAGGATATAGACAAGAGGAAGGTATAGACCATGATGAAACTTATGCACCGGTAGCTAGGTTAGAAGCCATTAGGATGTTATTAACTTTTGCATGTTCAAAAAATTTCATACTTTTCCAAATGGATGTCAAAAGTGCATTTTTAAATGTTTTCATAAATGAAGATGTTTATGTTGAACAACCTCTTGGTTTTGAAAATTCAAAATTTCCAAATCATGTTTTCAAATAGTTCAAAGCTCTATATGGTTTAAAGCAAGCTCCTAGAGCTTGGTATGAAAGGCTTTCCATATTTTTAATTGAGAATGGCTTTAGAAGAGGAAAAGTAGACACCACCTTGTTCATAAAAATTAAAGACAAAAACATTTTAGTAGTACAAATTTATGCAAATGATATTATATTTGGTGCGACTAATGAACTTCTTTGTCAAGAGTTTTCTAAGATTATGCATGGTGAATTTGAGATGAGCATGATGGGTGAGATCAACTTCTTTTTGGGGCTCCAAATCAAGCAAACTTAGAATAACATCTTCATCAATCAAGCCAAATACATCAAGTAAATGCTTAAGAAGTTTAATAAAGGACTTGAAGCCTCAATCGACACCAATGAGCACTTTAACAAAGCTTAATAAAGATGAATGAGGTAAATGTGTTGATACTAAACTTTATAGGTTTATGATAGGATCATTGTTTTATCTTACTACAAGTAGACCAAATATAATTTTTAGTGTTTGTTTATGCTCAATATTTCAATCATCTCCTAAGGAATCACATTTACAAGACATTAAGAGAATCTTAACCCTAAGATTCATCATTTAGTTTGCATGCTTACTCTAATGCGGATTTTGGAGGATGCAAGTTAGATAGAAAAAACACTTCCAATACATGTCAAGTCTTAGGAAACATTCTTGTTTCTTGGTTCTCAAAGAAATAAAATAGTGTAGCTTTTTTCACAATCGAAGCAGAATATGTTTCCGTAGGTAGTTGTTGTGCTCAAATTCTTTGGATTAAGCAACAATTAGTTGACTATGGAATTGATATGGATTACATTCCTATAAGGTTTTATAACACTAGTGCTATTTTCTTAACCAAAAATCTCATCCAACACTCTAGAACAAAGCACATAGAGATAAGACGTCATTTCATTAGAGGTCATTAGCAACGAGGTGACATAGTTTTAAATTTTATAGATACTTTGCATCAACTAGCCGATATTTTTACAAAGCCTTTAGATAATGAGAGATTTTGGATAATTAGGGGAGAGTTAGGACTAATGAACATGACTTCATAAGCTTCTTATATATATATTTTTTGACATTCTTGTACATTTGTTTTGTTTTATGCTTGTTTTGTGCACATATGTAAATTTTTTATTTTTTGATTACATTCAAGCATGTTTTTTACTTGATTTTCTTGTAGATATTTGTTTAAACATTGTATTATATGAGCTTACATATGTGTTTTGTACTTCTTTCTATTTAATTTTTCATTTTCTAATTAATTGTTTCGGTAGTACATAGGATGTATCTATAGAATTGTGCCAAAATGGTATTTCTAAATTTGTGTTCATGAGATACCATAGAAGTCAACATCTACCGAAACGTGCCTACTTCTATCGATATAAGTGGATAAGTATCGATAGATGCAGGCATATATATACCTCAACAATATTTTTTTTCCAGATACCCTAACCGTTTAAAATAAAAACAATATTGTCTTCTTCCTTAAACCCCACCCCCATTTTCGGTCCCCACCTCCCTAACCCCACCTTCAATCAAATTTTCTCCTTTTTTCATTAATCTTGTCACCCACGTGCCCCCAATTCATTTTCAACAAGATTTTTTTACCACAAGTCTCCACGTTTTCCTCATTCTCCACATTTTTAAGGTAAATCTAAAATCTTCTTCTTCTTTTTTCATTTTTTATTGTTATTTCAAAATTATTAGTTTTAGAAGAACATAGGTAGGAGTTAATCAGTTTAGGTGCAAATTGTATATTCTTCTTTAGTATTTCATTAAATAATAATATAATATATATACACATTCTATTTTTAACTAAAATTATTTACATTATATATATTTATATTTTTACTATACATATATATTTATAAACTATTTTTTATACAACCATATATGTATCAACTTTTATTTTTTATTTTTTCTTTCTTTTTTCATATTTCATCATTGTATCAAATTTAAAAAAAATTGCATCATTGTATTATTGTTTTCTTCTGCATGTACACTTTTAAACCGAGTCCTTAACCCTTAGTTTACCCATCCATTAGATAAATGCCTCCCTGTACATCCCGTAAGCACCTTGCACCTAAACGCGCTAGAGGTTAATCCTCTTCTGCTTCCTTATTGATACTTGAATGTTTCGAGAACAACAATGCTTTAGAAAAATTCAACACCTATTTTGCAACCCGTTTGGTTCAAATCTCCCGTCTCGTTGATCTAAAGTTCTTAGCAAATACCCTTAAATTCAAATACCTGAGCCAACTCTACTATTGGAGTTAGCTCGAATGTCTCCGAATTAGGGGTCCTTGCTATGACAATCTTGTTTGAGCATTTTACTCTAACGCTAAACTTAAACACAACTCAAACACTCACCTAGTTAACTCTATCACCTCTTTCATCAGGGGCTAAGAGATTACTATCTCGATTGAAACCCTCTCCACTTACCTTTCTATCACCAATGAGGGTGATCATCATCATACCGACCAATATGAAACCTCCTTAATTAGGCCAAAGGATTATGTAGGCATTGACATGGACCTTTATGATTGTATCCTCCATCTTATTTTACTTGGACTGTTACCCCAACAAATAAGCATTTCAGCTTTTGCCACATCGATTATTGGATGTGGCACTGCTTTAGAACCAATCATCCCCTAAACTTAGCTTCCATTAGTTTTCTTAAACTTCTCGAGATCATAAGATTACCAATGTCTAGCAACAAAATCTTACGGTACGATACTTTCCAATCTCATATCTTTCGTACCCTTTGCATAAATGTAAGTGTAGATCCTAGTCGTGCCATAAACTCCTTCATCGATATCTCGACCACGTATAGTTGCAATTAAAAGCTTGACGATAAGGGAAATTGGGTTCGTAAGTTTGATCGCCAATCTTTAGCAGCTCAAGCATTGACGGTTCAGCTGGTCACTCCACAATCATCTAGTGTTCCTCCGTCTTCGCATGAGGATTATCCAACTCTCCTCACTCCACCATCTTTGCGCACCATACACTTACTCAAGGCAATCAATGGACTGTCATTGCAAGTCAATGCATAATTTAATGCATTGATTGCCCATATCAATGATCACTACAATCAATTAGACGAGCACATAAATGAGTTGGCCTTTCGATTTCCCCCCCATCGGATGAATGGGACTTCATTTATTGGTTGATTTCTATATGTTTTTTGGTTTTATTATATTACTATTTTTGGATTGTTTGGTTGTCTTTCTTAGGATATTAGTTTCTTTTTATTGGTTGCATATTTTGTTGCTTTGGGATATTATTACTTTCATTGCCTTTGAATGCTTTTAGTTTAAATGTACCGCCATTATTTGTTATACTATCTACTTGTTTATGCATTTTTTTCTTTAGTTGCTATTTTTGTTATTCTTTTAGTTCAAGTGTTGTGCACTTATTCCCTTAGTTTTTCAAGCTTAAATTCTTTTTTATATTATGAAAAGGGGGAGAAAAATGCAAAATTTGCTTAAAATTATTTTCAACTGAACTCATAAAGCCAAGTTCTTCAAGTTAGAAATTTAAATGAAATAACATCTAAAATGAATTTTATAAAATGAGAACTTATTTTGAAAATAATGTTTAAGATAAGGGGAGTTAGTAATTTTTTAAAAATGTTTTTGTTATATCAAAAAGGGGACATTGTTAGCTCTAGTTTTTCAAGTATTCTGATATAACAAAAAGTATATTAAAAATCTCCTACTTAAATTTGCAAAAGTTGTTTATAAGTCCTTAAAATTATTTTCAAAGTGTTGGATAAATTAAACTCTTAAAAAGCCTTGAAATAACTTAGTTTTTAACAAGTTTTTGAAGTCTGAAGCACTTCTAACGATACTTAGGAGGACAAGTATCGGTAGAACTCAAGGTGAAAAGACCTTGAAAAAGCTACAGAATTCTACCAGTAGAACTAAGAGTTCTACTAATATAACTCTAGGTTCTACCGATACAACCCAGACTTATATTGGTAGAATAAATTCCAATGAACAAGGTAGTTTTAACCTAGGACTTCTACCGAAACTCTGGTCACGTCTACCGATAAAACTGCAGTTCTACCAGTACCTTGAAGACCTCTACTGAAACAAGTTAAGTTAGTAGTCAAAATTTAGCATCCGCTGCACTTCTACCGTTACTCTGATGGGTTCTACCGATACCAAATGAAACCCCTAGAGTTCCATCGATACAAGGAAGCTTATACCAATAGAACGAGCCCAACAGTAATGTTTTGGAAAGCCTTCTACCGATACAACGAAGCTGTAGAATGCATTTAATGCTGGTTTTTATGGCTACAATGACTCTATTTTATTTTTAATGACTACAAACGTCAACAAGGTTGTTAGAGGTATATTCTACCTTTTCGAGGTATATTCTCATTCATTCTTATTTTCTCTCATTTTGTGAGGTGTTACTGGAATGGTGGCAAGGTGCAAGTGTACATAATCGTATCAAGTAATAAAGTGACAAGTAAATGTCGACTTATCTTACCCATAGGGACTGTGTCAGAAAAATATTTATGAAATAATTAATAAACAATTTGGTTAGGGAAATATAATAATTTGAATAGGATCAATCTAAACTAAATTTAATCTAAGTAAAAATAAAAATAAAATTCAATTCCAATGCTCGATTTCAAGACTTTAATCAATATGACATATATGTGTTAGATTAGTTGCATTAGTAACTTAATATTATCATAATCATATGTTCATGCTTGTTACGAAATAAATTCACGGAAACTCAATATTTTGTTAACTTATGAACAACATCACTTACCAAAATCCATTCATCTCTTGACTATATCTCTATGTCAATTCAATCGATCAAACAAATTTTAATAAGTAAATGTGTTAATACACATACAAACTCATGAAATTAAAATAATCTCTTATCTTACCCATAGGGACTGTGTCAGAAAAATATTTATGAAATAATTAATAAACAATTTGGTTAAGGAAATATAATAATTTGAATAGGATCAATCTAAACTAAAATTAATCTAAGTAAAAATAAAAATAAAATTTAATTCCAATGCTCGATTTCAAGACTTTAATCAATATGACATATATGTGTTAGATTAGTTGCATTAGTAACTTAATATTATCATAATCATATGTTCATGCTTGTTACGAAATAAATTCACGGAAACTCAATATTTTGTTAACTTATGAACAACATCACTTACCAAAATCCATTCATATCTTGACTATATCTCTATGTCAATTCAATCAATCAAACAAATTTTAATAAGTAAATGTGTTAATACACATACATACTCATGAAATTAAAATAATCTCTTGAACATATCTTTATTTCAATTCAAACAATTAATTAATTCACAAGCAAGTAAAGGATCAAGTGAGGTAACAACATGGATCTATACTGAAACAATTTAATCACAAAATCATGCAAGTTATGCAAGGCTAATGTATCGTTTAATACCGTCACTTAATTTAACCTTTAGCTACCTTAGAAGATTAAACATTCACAAATTAAATAGTGTGTCCATTAATCATAATTTCAATCCGATTAAATGATTAATTCATTAGTTATATCACAAGTGTAATGTAAGTATAACCTAAACATTATAATATTTAACTAAACAAAACAACAAGGCCTATAACAATATAAACATGATTTAGAATAAATTAAGCAATTAACTCAATCAATCCAACACTTAATAAAATTTAAGTCATTTTAATTAAATAAATAATAGAAACGATAATAGTATTCATCATAATAACAACAATAATTTAAAAGAGAGAAAGGGAATAGAATCAAATCTAGCAATTCTCTAGAACTGCTATTGCGTTCTTCGTCGTTCTTGCCAGATCGATGTCTCTGATGAACACTCGAATGAAGCTACCCCAAGGCTGAAGAACACTCTTTTCCAAGAGGGGAAAATCGACAAGGGAATGAAGGGAAAAGAATGGGAAAGCTAGAGAGAAAATGAGTTAGAAGAGAAGAGATGTGTTGATGAATTGAGTGATGAAAATGAGTAGCAAAGGAGCGTATTTATAGGTGAGATTGGAGGCTTTTTTAGAAAATAAAAATCAGCCACACATTCCTCCATGGTCGGTGGAATGATGAAAGTATATAGACTTTTTCATGCCCTTTTTAACCTAAATTCATGTAAATTCTGAGTAATTAATGTTGAAAAATATAATTTAATTATAAAATAATTAATTTGTGCTAAAATTTCCAACATAATGATTTTTAATTATTTTTATAAATATTAAGCATGAATTTGATGAATTTTTGATATATTTGCACAATTGGTGAAAATCGGCTCGGTAGACATTACTGACAGCTTAAACCGTTGAGGGAATTTTTACATCGAGTAAATGAAGAGCTAAGAACAATATTTTTCTAGCCAAAGGTCGGTCCAATATGAAGCTAAATTATGCTTTATAATTATATTTTTAATTCATTTAGTTTGGATTAAAAATAAATTACAAAGGCTGAAGTGAAGTGGCACGATATGCATGCAACCGAGGGTCGAACCACCTTGATTTGGGCTAGCCATGTGCCGTCCACATGGTGATTTATTCAGCTGATATTTTTGAAAAATTCAACCTTGCAAAACAGCCACTAAAGTTTCCCAAAATCCCATTCAAACCCCTCCACTTTTGGTGGTTTCAAATTCTCACCCCAAGCTAGTTTCAAGCAAACTTTGAGCTAGTCAAAGTGCTTGAATGGTGGCCGGCCATGGGGAGTGAGTGGCTGATATTTATTTGCTAAATATAGCCACCAACTCTCACCTATAAATACCACTCTCACTCACCTCATTTTCCACTCCAATCCACTCCATTCTCTCTTTTTTCTCTCGTTTGCTCTCTAAGCCTTCCATCCGTTTTCCCTTCCTTTCCCTTCATTTCCCCTCTTGGAAAAGAGTGGTTTTCATCCCTTGTATCGCCTTTTTTGAGTGTTCATCAGAGACCTCGATATGGGAAGAATCAAGCTAGAATGACGGAGAACGCGAAAGCAATTCTTGAGAAATTATCGGATTTAATCCTATGCTTTTTCTCATATTTTAGATTCTTGTTTGTTATCATGATGAATGCTATTATTAATGTTGTTATTTCTTTAACTAAAATGGCTTAAATTTCTTAAAGTGTTAGGTTGATTGTGTTGACTGCTTAATTTTTTATTTATCATTTTTATATTATTATAGGCTTTGAATATTTTGTTTAATTAAATTTTATCATGCCTTAGTTATTATTGCATTACCTTGTAATATAACAGCTGAATTAATCATTTAAGTGTGTTGAAATTGTGATTAATGGACACACTATTTAATTTGTGCATTCTTAATCTTCTAAGGAAACTGAGGGCTAAACTTGTGATTGTATTGGAGAATACTTGCATAACTTACAGGATTTTTGTGTTTCAATTGTTTCAATATAGGTGTATGTTGTTACTTCACTTGATCCTTTACATATGAATATTAATTTAGTCGGTTGTATTGGCATAGGTGTATGTTCAAGAGATAAATTTTTTCATAATGTATGTATGTGCTATAACACATTTACTTATCAAAGATTAGTTTAGTCAGTCGTATTGGCATAGGTGTATGTTCAAGAGATAAACTATTTTTTATAAGTGATGTTCATAAGTTAGCAAGATACCGGGTTGTCGTGAATATTGTTTCGTAACAAGCATGAACATGATTTAGAATTAATTAAGTAATTAAAGCAATTGACCTGACACATTTATGTTATATTGAATAAAACTTTTAGTAATCGTGCATAGAAATCTAATTTAGTTTTACCTTTAACTTAGATTAATATCTCTTACAAATATTATTTTGCTTTAACCAATTTGTTGAATAAATATTTCATAAATACTTTTCACAGCACAGTCCCTATGGGTACAATACTCAACATTTACTTGTCACTTTATTACTTGAACACGATTGTGTACAATTGCACATTTTCATTGTTCCAGGTTTTTGGCGCCATTACCGGGGATTGTCAAAATTATTTGTGAAATTATTTGTTTACATTTTGGTTTATTTATTTTTCTACCTAATTACTAACTTATTCTTGTCTGATTTTAGGCATTTATGAGTATTGATCAAATTATCGACATACTCCCAATGGACCCTGAAATTGAACGAACTTTTTGAGAAAGAAGAAGACAAGCATCTCAAATAAGGATCGAAGAGATGAATTTCGAGAACCAAAATCAAGGAAACGAAACTAATCAATCTCATAATCCTATCCTTATTGTTGATGATAGGGATAGAGCCTTAAGACAATATGCTATGCCATTGTTCCACGAGCTTAATTTGGGAATTAGAAGACTTGATATCAGGGCATAACAATTTGAATTGAAGTTAGTGATGTTTCAGATCTTCAGACAGTAGGCCAATTCAGTGTAATGCCTACTGACTATCCTTATCTTCATTTGAGACTCTTCATGGAGGTAAGTGATTCTTTCAAGATAGCCGAAGTGTCAGAAGATGCACTTAGATTAAAGCTGTTCCCATTTTCACTAATGGATGGAGCTAGAGCCTGATTGAACTCGTTGCCACCAAATTCTATTACAACATGACAAGAGTTAACTGAACGATTCCTTAGGAAGTATTTCCCACTAAGCAAGAATGCTAAGTTGAGGAGTGAAATTACTACTTTCCAATAGATGGATGATGAATCTTTGTATGAGGCATGGGAAAGATTTAAAGAGCTGTTAAGGAAATGCCCTCATCATGGAATTCCTCATTGCATCCAATTAGAGACAATAATTACCAGTGGTCGAGTAATCGAGCAAACTCAGGAAGACGAGTTGTAGGAATTCATGAAGTCGATCCATTAACTTCACTTGCAGCTCAGGTATCATCGATGTCCTCAATGCTTAAGAATTTTACTACTAATGGGTTTAATAATGTTGCAGCTCATCCACCTAATCAATTCGAGAATGTAACTTGTGTCTATTGTGGAGAAGGGCACTTGTTCGAAGAATACCCATCAATCCCAGAATCAGTGTATTACATGGGCAATCAAAACAAAAATCAAAGCAGGTAGGGACTGCAGTCGAACTTTTAAAACACATCTTAGCGAAATCACCTTAATTTCTCATGGAGCAATCAAGGGCTCAACCTAGTACCAATTACACTCAATCTAGACCAACCTTCCCACAAGGATTTACCCATCAAGTTTAGAAACCATCCCAAGTTGAACCTTCTATTAGTTTGGAAAATCTGTTGAAAGCATGCCTGGCGAAAAATAATGCTTTGATCTAGAGCCAAGCAACCACATTGAAGAACCTTGAAAATCAAATGGGTTAACTTGCCACTAAGCTTAGAAACCATCAACAAAGTGCTTTGCCGAGTGATACGGAGAATTTGAGAAATCTAGGGAAGGAGCATTATAAAGCATTGACATTGAGGAGTGGAAAGACGTTGCAGCCCAATGTTGTTGAAGTAGAAGAAAAGCAAGCTGATGCCCAAGAATCAGTTGAAGTTCAACCAAGTGTTGAGACTCCCCAACTTTGCTAGAACCAGAACCGGTGGATGTTGAGAAAGAGACTTCTAAACCAGTGAAGTCTAATGATCTAACAACTTCATTAGATGCAAAAGTGCCACAGAAGCCGAAGCAACCAGTTCAAGTTGGAAATCCTCTACCACCCTACCCTAAAAGAATTCATAAGAAGAAGTAGAAAGTCCAATTCAAGAAGTTCCTAGATGTACTCAAGCAACTTCATATCAACATTTCGTTGGAAGAAGAACTTGAACAAATGCTGAATTATGTCAAATTCATGAAGGATATGCTGTCGAAGAAGCGAAGACATGGAGAATTTGAGAAAGTAGCCCTAACAAAGGAATGTAGTGCATATCTTCAAGACAAACTACCCTCAAAGTTGAAGGATCCTGGATGTTTTACTATACCTTGCAACATTGGAGCAACTTATTGTGGTAAAGCACTATGTGATTTGGTTGCAAGCATTAACTTAATGCCCATGTCGATATTCAGAAAGTTGGGGATAGGTGAAGTTAAACCAACTACAGTTACACTTCAGTTAGTCGATCGATCTATAGCAATTCCTGAAGGAAATATTAAAGATGTATTGGTTTGTGTTGGTAAGTTTATTTTCCTTACTGACTTTGTCATTTTAGACTTTGGAGTAGATAAAGAAGTGTCAATCATCATATGCAGGTCGTTCCTAGCAACAGGAAGGACTTTGATTGATGTACAAAAAGGCGAGCTGGCTATGAGTGTTCAGGATTATCTGGTAACCTTTAATGTTTTTAAGTCTATGAGATTTCCTGATGTAGTTGATGATTGTTTTGTGGTATCTAAGTTAGAAGAGTTAATCATTGAAGAGTAATTCAACTCCGTTGAAGATACTTTAGAAAATATTTTGCTGACAGACCAGACCCTCTAAGTGATGAAGAGGAGGAGGATAACTTAGTTTTGTTTGAAGCTAATTCGATGAGGATTTAATCCACAACCTTATTTTGAATCTTTGGAGTTGGAAAGTAGAGGTTATGTTCAACCAAAAACGTTAATTGACGAGCCACCTAAATTTGAGCTAAGGTATTACCTGCACATTTAAAATACGTTTATTTAGGTGACGTTTCTACTTTGCTTGTGATTATTTGAGCACAACTAACTAAGAAGCATGAAGATCAATTGATTAAAGTATTGAAACAATTCAAGAAGGCTATTGGATAGACCATAGCCGATATTTGTGGCATAAGTCCATCCGTATGCATGCACAAGATCATTCTTGAAGATGATAAGAAAGTTATGGACAACAGAGACTGAACCCCATTATGAAGGATGTAGTCAAGAAGGGAAATAAATAAGTGGTTAGATGTGGGTATAATTTATCCCATCTCAAATAGTTCATGGGTTAGTCATGTCCATTGCGTGCCAAAGAAATGAGGTATTACAGTCGTAAAGAATGAAAACAACGAGTTGATATCGACTAGAACGGTTACGGGATGGAAAATTTGCATCGACTACCGAAAGTTGAACAAAGCGACAAGGAAGGATCACTTTCCTTTGCCGTTTTTGGATTAGATGATGGATAGACTTGCAAGGTAAGACTATTACTGTTTTCTAGATGGATACTCAGGATACAATCAGATTACAGTCGCACCGAAAGGTCAATACAAAATGATATTCACATGCCCATATGGTATGTTCACATTTAGACGCATGCCATTTGCTTTATGTAATGCACCGTACGGTACATTTCAAAGATGCATGATGGCCATTTTTACTGACATGGTTGAGAAGTATTTGGAAGTGTTCATGGATGACTTTTTAGTGTTCGAGGACACTTATGATGATTGTTTAGCCAATCTAGCTAAGGTACTGAAGCGATGCGAAGAAAAAAACCTTGTTCTCAACAGGGAAAAGTGTCATTTTATGGTACGAGAAGGTATTTTTTCGGGGCACTTAATAACAAGACAATGAATTGAAGTTGATAAAGCCAAAGTAGATGTTATCGAGAATCTTCCACCTCTAACATCCATAAAGGGTGTTAGGAACTTTTTGGGACATGTTGGATTCTATCAAAGATTTATCAAGGACTTTTCTAAAATTGCTAAACCCTTGTGCAAGTTGTTAGAGAAGGATTCGACATTTAACTTTGATGAAGAATGTTTGATAGCATTTAATGATTTGAAAAACTGGTTGGTTTCAACACCAATTATCATCACACCAGATTGGGAACTATCGTTCGAGTTAATGGTGATGCAAGTTACTTCACGGTCGAAGTTGTGATGGGCCAGCAAAGTAACAAAGGTTTTCATCCCGTCTACTATGCAAGTCAGACTTTGTCAGGAGCTTAGTTGAACTATATGGAAACTGAGAAAGAATTACTTGTAGTTGTGTTTGCTTTTAACAAGTTTAGATCCTATCTTGTAGGTGCAAAAGTGACTATCTTTATGAATCATTCAACAACTAAATACATACTTGCCAAGAAGGATGCTAAGTCAAGACTGATTCATTGGGTACTACTGGAACGAAGAAAATATATAAACTTTTTCATACCCTTTTTAACCCAAATTCATGCAAATTCTGAGTAATTAATGTCAAAGAATACAATTTAATTATAAAATAATTATTTTTTGCTAAAATTTTCATCATATTGATTCTTAATTATTTTTTATAAATATTAAGCATGAATTTGATGATTTTTTGATAAATTTGCACAATAGGTGAAAATCGGCCTAGTAAACACTATTGATAGCTTAAATTGTTGAGGGAATTTTTACACCGAGTTAATGAAGAGTTAGGAAGAATATTTTTCAAGCCAAGGGTTGGTCCAATATGAAGCTAAATTATGCTTTATAATTATATTTTTAATTCAAATTAAATTCGATTAAAAATAAATTATAAAGGTTGAATTGAAATGGCTCTATGTGCATGCAACTAAGGGCCGAATCACCTCTAATTGGGCCGGCCATGTGCCGTCCAAGTGCTGACCATAATCAGCTGATATATTGACCAATTCAACCTTGCAAAACAATCCTCAAACTTTCCCAAAATCTTATTCAAACCCCTCCACTTTTCATGGTTTCAAATTATCACCCTTAGCTCATTTTATGCAAACTTTGAACAAGTCAAAGATGATGAGTGGTGGCCAGACATGGGGGTGTGTGGCTGATATTTATTTGCTAAATATAGCCACCACATATCACCTCAACTCCACCTATAAATATCACCCTCATTCACCTCATTTTGCGCACCAAAAACAATTCATTCTCTCTTCTTTGTCTCTAGTGTTCTTTCTAGTTTTTCCATTCCATTTTCCCTCATTCCCTTGCCAATTTCCCCTCTTGAGAAAGATTGGTTCTCTAGCACTTCCATAGACTTTTTTTAGTTTTCATTAGATACCTCGATATGAGAAGAATCGAGCAAGAATGACGAAGAATGCGACATATGTTCTTAGTAATCGACAAATTTAATCCAAGTCTTTTTCTTTATTTTAGATTCTTGTTTATTATTATGATGAATGCTATTATGAATGATATTAATTATTTAATTGAAATGACTTAAATTCTTTAAGTGTTGGTTGATTGTGTTTAATTGCTTGTTTATATTTAATTCATGTTCATATTGTTATAGACCCTAAATATTCTGTTTAATTAAATATTATCATGCCTAAGTTATTATTGCATTACCCTTGTGATATAACTATTGAATTAATCATTTAGGCACATTGAAATTGTGATTAATGGACACGCTATTTAATTTGTGCATGTCTAATCTTCTAAGGGAGCTGAAGGTTAGAATTGTGATGGTATTAGACAATACATAGCCTTGCATAACTTGCAGGATTTTTGTGATTAAATTGTTTCAACATAGAGATATGATTGTTACTTCACTTGATCCTTTACATGCTTATGATTGTTAATTAGTCGGTTGAATTGGCATAGAGATATGTGTAAGAGATCCTTTAGCTTTCATATAATATGTGTGTGCAATAACACATTTGCTTATTAAAGTTGATTTAGTTAGTTGAATTGACATAGAGATATGTTCCAAAGATGAATGAATTTTAGTAAGTGATGTTGTTCATAAGTTAGTAGAGTATCGAGTTGTCGTGAATATTATTTCGTAACAAGCATGAACATGAGTTAGATTTAATTAAGTAATTAGAGCAATTAACCTTACACATTTATGTCATATTGATTAAAACCCTTAAAAATCGTGCATAAGAATATAATATAGTCCTAGTTTAATTTAAATTAGAATACTTTAGATTAATTTCCCTCACCAATATTATCTTTTTCTTAACCAAATTGTTGATTAAATATTTCATAAATAGTTCTCATAGTAAAGTCCCTGTGGGTACAATACTCGACATTTACTTATCACTTTATTTCTTGAATACAATTGTGTACACTTGCACATTTTCATCATTCCAAGTTTTCGGCATCGTTTCCGGGGATTGTCAAAATTATTTGTGAAATTATTTGTTTACATTTTGGTTTATTTATTTTTCTATCTAATCACTAACTTATTCTTTTTTTATAATTTCAAGTGTTTATGAGTATTCATTGAATTATTGACTTAGTCTCAGTGGACCTTGAAATTGAACGAACGTTTTGAGAAAGAAGAAGACAAGCATCTCAAAGAAGGACTGAAGATATGAATTTCAAGAACCAAAATCAAGGAAATGGAGCTAACCATGCTCATAATCCTATCCTTATTACTGATGATAGGGATAAAGCCTTGAGATAGTATGCAGTGCCTTTGTTCCATGAGCTTAATTCTAGAATTAGAAGACCCAATATCGAGGCAAAATAATTTGAACTAAAGCCAGTGATGTTTCAAATGCTTCAGACAGTAGGCCAATTCAGTGGAATACCTACCGAAGATCCTCATCTCACTTGAAATTGTTCATGGAGGTGAGCGATTCTTTCAAGTTAGCTAGAGTGTCAAAAGATACACTTCGATTGAAGTTGTTCCCATTTTTAGTAAGGGATAGAGCTAGAGCTTGGTTGAACTCATTGCCACAAAATTTTATTACAACATGGCAAGAGTTAGTTGAACGATTCCTTCGGAAGTATTTCCCTCCAAGTAAAAAATGCTTAGCTAAGGAGTGAGATCACTACTTTCCAATAGATGGATGATGGATCTTTGTATGAAGCATGTGAAAGATTTAAAGAGTTGTTAAGGAAATGCTCTCATCATGGAATTCCTCATTACATCCAGTTAGAGACATTTTATAATGGCCTTAATTCGCACTCAAGGATGGTAGTGTAGTAGATGCTTCCGCCAATGGAGATATTCTTTCTAAGTCTTACAATAAGACTTTTGAAATTATAGAGAGGATCGCAAGCAATAATTACCAATGGCCAACTAATCGAGCAAACTCAGGAAGATGAGTTGTAGGAATTCACGATGTTGATCAATTAACTTCACTTGTAGCTCAAGTATCATCAATGTCCTCAATGCTTAAAAATCTTACTACTAATGGGTTTAGTAATGTTGCAGCTCAGCCACCAAATTAATTTGAGAACATAGCTTGTGTCTATTGTGGAGAAGGGTACATGTTCGAAGAATGCCCATCAAACCCAGAATCTGTGTACTACATGGGCAATTAAAACCAAAATCGAGGAAGGCAAGGGTCGCAGTCAAACTTTTACAACTCATCTTGGTGAAATCACCCTAATTTCTCATGGAGTAATCAAGGGGTTGGGCTTAGTAACACTTATGCTCAACCGAGACCCCAATCACAAGGATTTACCTAGTAAGTTCAGAAGCCACAACAAGCTGAATCTTCTAATAGCTCAGAGAGTTTATTGAAGGTATATATGGCTAAGAATGATGCCACTTTAACGAATTTGGAGAATCAAGTGGGAAAACTTGCCACTAAACTAAAGAACCATCCACAAGGTACTTTACCGAGTGATATAGAGAATCCCAGAAATCTGAGGAAGAAACATTGTAAATCATTGACATTGAGGAGTGGAAAGACATTGCAGCCCAACGTTGTTGAAGTAGAAGAAGAGCAAGATAATGCTCAAGAATGAATGGAAGTTCAACCAAGTGTTGAAACTCAAACTTTACCAGAACCAATTTCACCAGAACTAGAATTGGTGAATGTTGAGAAGGAGACTTCAAAACCAGTCAAGTATGATGATCTAACAACCTCGTTAGATGCAGAAGTGGCACAGAAGCCGAAACAGCCAATCCAAGTTAGAAATCCTCCACCACCCTACCTTCAAATACTTCAAAACCAGAAGTAGGAAGTCCAATTCAAGAAGTTTCTAAATGTACTCATGCAACTTCATACTAACATTCTGTTGGTAGAAGCACTTGAGCAAATGTCGAACTATGTCAAGTTCATAAAGGATATTCTGTCGAAGAAGCGAAGACTTGGAGAATTTGAGATAGTAGCCCTAACGAAGGAATACAACGCATATCTTCAAGACAAACTACCTTCAAAGTTAAAGGATCCTAGATGTTTTATCATACCATGCAATATTGGAGCAACTTATTATGGTAAAGCACTATGTGATTTGGGTGCAAGTGTTAACTTAATGCTCATGCTGATATTTAGGAAGTTGGAGATAGGTGAAGTTAGACCAACTACAGTTAAAGTGCAATTAGCCAATCAATTTATAGCATATCCTGAAGGAAAAATTGAAGATGTATTGGTTCGTGTTGATAAGTTTATTTTTCCTACTGACTTTGTCATTTTAGACTTTGAAGTAGAGAAAGAAGTGCTAATAATCTTAGGAAGGTCGTTCCTAGCAACAAGAAGAACTTTGATTAATATGAAGAAGGGTGAGTTAACTATTCGTGTTCAGGATGATCAAGTAACGTTTAATGTTTTTAAGTTTATGAGCTTTCCTAATGTGGTTGATGATAGTTCTACAGTGTCTTTCAACTTGATTGAAGATCCTTTAGAGAATATTTTACTGACAAACCCTCAAAGTGATGAAGAATGAGAGGAAAACTTAGCTTTGCTGGAAGCTAATTCGAGGGGATTTAATCCACAACCTCATTTTGAATCTCTGGATTTAGAAAGTAGAGATTATGTTCAACCAAAACCATCGATTAAACAGCCACCAAAATTAGAGCTTAAGGTATTACCTTCACACTTGAAATATGTTTATTTAGGTAACGCTTCTACTTTGCTTGTGATTATTTCAGTACAACTAATTAAGAAGTAGGAAGACCAATTCAGTAAAGTGTTGAAACCATTCAAGAAGGCTATTTGGATGGACCATAACTGACATTCGTGGTATAAGTCCATCTGTATGCATGGACAAGATCATTCTTGAAGATGATAAGAAAGGAATGATTGACGAACAATGGAGACTGAACCTCATTATGAAGGATGTAGTCAAGAAATAAATTATCAAGTGGTTATATGCAAGTATAATTTATCCCACTTCATACAGTTCATGGGTTAGTCCTGTCCAGTGCGTGCCAAAGAAAGGAGGTATTACAGTCATAAAGAATGAAAATAATGAGTTAATACCGATTAGAACGGTTATGGGATGGTGTATTTGCATCGACTACCGAAAGTTAAACAAAGCAACGAGGAAGGATCACTTTCCCTTTCCGTTCTTGGATCAAATGTTGGATAGACTTGCAGGGTGAGACTATACTATTTTCTAGATGGATACTCAGGGAATAATCATATTACAGTTGCATCGGAAGATCAACACAAAATGATGTTCACATGCCTGTATGGTACGATCGCATTTAGATGCATGCCATTTGGTTTATGTAATGCACCTACTACATTTCAAATATGTATGATGGTCATTTTAACTGACATGGTTGAGAAGTATTTGGAAGTGTTCATGGATGACTTTTCAGTGTTTGGGGACACTTATGATGACTACTTACTTAGTTAATCTTGCTAAGGTACTGAAGCGATGCGAAGAAACAAACCTTGTTCTCAATTTGGAAAGTGTCATTTTATGGTACGAGAAGGTATTATTTTAGGGCATCGAATAACAAGACAAGGAATTGAAGTCGAGAAAGCTGAAGTAGATGTAATCGAGAAGCTTCCACCTCTAACATATGTAAAGGGTGTTAGGAGCTTCTTGGGACATGCTGGATTCTATCGGAGATTCATCAAGGACTTTTCTAAGATTGCTAAACCTTTGACCAAGTTGTTAGAGAAGGATTCGATGTTCAAATTTGATGAAGAAGGCTTAATAGCATTTAATGATTTAAAGAATCGACTAGTTTCAGCACCAATTATGTAACAGCTCGATTTTCAGTAGTGTCAAAAATAGTGGTTTTGGGACCATAACTCTGACGAGGCGAGATAAAAAAATTATTATTCTAATATTTATGTGTCATTAAAGTTTCATTAAAATTGGATAAGAAATTTTAAAGTTCGGATAGTAAACTGAGTAGAAAGGACTAAATCGTAAAAGGGTACAAAATAGTGATAAGTGATTAGAAGTACTAAAAGGGTAAATTAGCCATCGATAAAGAAATAATGGGATGTTATGACACATAAGTATTAAAGGGGAATGGTTAATTAAGGCTAAAATTGATTAAGGCAGTTTAATTATGAAAGTTATAAAAATTACAAATTTGCCATTAATATATAAATGAAATTAAGAAAGGAAAAATAAAGAAAAACACATATATTTTCACTACTTCTTCTTCAACCTTCGGCCAAGAGGAGAAAGATTAGGTTTTTACATCCTAAGCTTGAAGCCTTGATTTGAGTTAGCAAATGTTAACCGTTTTTAGTGTTTTTTATGTTTTTGAGTTCATATTGCTTTAATCTAGCTAACCCAAGGATTAATTTGTGAATCTGTCAAATGTTGAAAATTTTACCATTGATGAATATGCTTATCTTTGAAAGTTTATGAAAGTTTTGGAAGCTTGGTTGTTAAATTTATTGAATTTATAAAGTGATTTTTGATGATTTTAGGGTCTAAGGATTTGATTGCTAGAATGATAAAATTGGATGCTTAGTGTGAGATTATTAAATGTAAAGGGTTTGTATGATGGCCTTGAGTATTCGGCTAGGATGGATTATGCAAGAGAAGGATTATTTTGCATATTTAAATTTCTAGGGACTAAATTGAATAAAAGTGAAATGTTAGGGGTAATTTCGTAAATTTCCCAAGAAGTATTTAAATGTACAAATGAATTGATTGTGTGAATTAAAGTGAGAAATGGAATGATTTGTGGATGTAGACTACGATCGTGCCACCGATCGAGGAAAAGGAAAATTAACGTAGTAGTCTCTAAAATCCATTCGCAATTACAATTCAGTCCGGTAAGTTCGAAATGTTAAATTCTTGTTAATAACTAATTATAAATGCCTTTCTAATGAATGTTGAAAATGAGAAACGATGATTGGAAACGTGAAAGATAATAGCCATGAGTTGAGAATTTTTCGGCCTTGTGCCAAAGATAGCAAATGGTTTGACGCCTGAGATCCTGTATTTGTTGCGGATTCTCTTCAGCATCATGAGTCAGCAAAAGGTGAATAGAATCCATGAATGAATTATAGGCTCTACGATATTAACCTTTGATGTTGAACTAAAGATTTTGAAATCTTACTATTTTGATTGTGTATATGCATGAAGTACAACTTAAATGTTTAAGCCTAAGATGCTTGTAAAGACTTAGAAGTTATGTATGATGTGTGAAGACGTAATGCATAACTTGTGTTGGATGTGTTTGAATGTTAAACTTATGTCTTGGCTTAATTTTTAAGATTCTACATACTTGTTTCGGTAGAACTTATGCATGTATCGGTAAAAGTACAGGGTAGGAGAGAGGTTGTCCTTTAATTTCAGTTGTATCGGTAGTTAAATAACAAGTATCAGTAGTTTTTAGCTTTGATGTATCAGTAGTATGTATACATATATCGGTAGAAGTTGCTGGGTAAGAATTTTTGCTCTTTGGAGTTTTTGGTATCGGTAGTTGCATGATTTGTATCGGAAAAAATCATACTTGTATTGGTAGAACTAGCACAGGTACCGATAGAAATCTGCACAGTCTCTAAATTGTTCACTGACTTGACTACTATCGATACTTGACCATCAGGTACCGGTAGAAGTCCCCTATAATGTTGGAAATGACATTTTTACCCTTGATGAATTATTTTATGATTAAATATTATCTAAGATATGAGAGGTGAAATACGTTTTGAATAAAGATTTAATATATTTGGATAATTTTAAAAGATTAATAGTGTTAAATGAATAAGAACATCGGAATCCTAACCGACGACGGTATTCGGGATTTGGGTGTTACAAATTATCATCACACCAGATTGGGAATTGTTATTCGAGTTAATGTGTGATGCAAGTGACTTCGTAATCGGAGCTGTGATGGGCTAGTGAAGGAACATAATTTTTCAACTCATCTACTATGCAGGTCGGACTTTGTTAGGAGCTCAGCTGAACTATACGGTAATCGAGAAAGAATTACTTGTAGTTTTGTTTGCTTTTGACAAGTTTAGATCCTATCTTGTAGGTACGAAAGTAACTATCTTTACGGATCATTTGACAATTAAATACTTACTTGCCAAGAAAGATACTAAGCCGAGACTGATTTGATGGGTCCTATTACTTCAAGAATTCGACTTGGAAATTCAAGATCGAAGAGGCGTAGAGAACCCGATAGTCGATCACTTTTCGATATTAGAGCCATGAGAAGAGAATTCAGCTCTTGTTCCCATACAAGAGACATTCCCTGATGAACATATACCCATGATAAGTCATAACACGCCTTGGTTTGCTGATTTTGCGAACTACTTAGTCTATGGTTTGATTCCCTATGGTAAGACGTGTCAGCAAAGGAAGAAGTTCCTTCATGATGCTAAGTATTACTTCTGGGAAGAATCGTACTTGTTTAAAAAGTGTGCAGATCATATGATTAGAAGATGTGTGGCAGAAGATGAAGTACGAGCAATATTATATCAGTGTCAAACAACTCCAAGTAGGGGACGCTTCAGAGGATCATGTACTTCAGCCAAAGTATTACAGGTCAAATTCTTTTGGTCGACATTGTTCAAGGATACATATGCTTATGTCAAAAGTTGTGACCGATGTGAAAGGGTTGAAAATGTCACCAACATAAATGAAATGCCTCGAACAAACATCAAGTGGAATTGTTTGATGTTTGGGGTATTGACTTTCTTCGTCCATTCCTTCCGTCATTTGGTAACAAGTATATTCTGGTAGCAGTCGACTATGTATTTAAATGGATTGAAGTCTAGGCATATCTAACAATTGATGCCAAGGTAGTGAAGAAGTTTTTACAGAAGCATGTGTTCACACGGTTTGGAACTCCAAGAGCCATCATCAGTGATGAGGGCTCCTATTTTGTGAACAAATGGATGAAGTGGTTACTTGATAAAAACGAAATAAGACACAAGGTTGCTACAGGTTACCATCCGCAGGCGAATGGGCAAGCTGAGTTAGCGAATAAAGAAATAAAAGGCATACTGGAGAAGGTAGTGTGTCCGAATCGACGAGATTGGATAATGCTTTATGGGCTTAGAATGGAGTTCCTTTTAGGTAAGTTAAGATCTCAATGGTCCGTTCCATTTACTATCCACAAAGTCTTTCCTTATGGAGTTGTGGAACTTCACAGTAAGAGAGGTAATTTTTGAGTCAATGCTCAGAGGTTAAAACATTACTAGGGATATGAAATTTAACGGGATAAATCGTCGCTCATTTTATCTGATGATTAATTTTCTTTTGCTTTAATAAATAACTTAGGTTATATTTTTTGGACTAGAATGTTGAAATGAATTCTTTCTAGGAGTTTGGAACTTAAGTAGGACTGCTTGTGACCCCTCCAATCTTTCCTGGGAATTAATTTTAACATAATTTTTCGAGAAATTATTTCCTAAGTCAAGAAAATAAATTTTTGATTTTGAATTTTGCAAATAAAAGAGTCAATTTTTTATTCAATTTTTAATTACAACTCAATTTTCAAATTATTTTAAGTTCAAGGACTTAATTGAATTATTTGTAAAATTTAGTTGTTAATTTTGTAAATATTAAAATTATTTATTTTAAAACAGCTAAAAATATTTTTAAATATTTTTAAAATAGCTAAAAATAAAATTTTCACTTAATTATTTATTTTATTTATTTTTATTTTTCAAAATTTGATAATGCTTAATATTAAATTATAAATTAAAATTTATAATTTATAGTAATTATTATCAAAAGTTTAAATTAGATTTGCTTTTAAAATTTGTGTTTAAGTTAAAATAGGACTTAGGAATTTTAATTTGAGTGTTTGAATGTGAATCATCTTCCATGCATTATAAATAGCTCACCTTTTAATGGAATTATCATTCAAAACATCAAATTAGTCACCTTAGGCAGCCACCATCGATAGTCATCGGGCCACGTCGAGCACCATCAGTCGACACCTTTTGCAATTGTTCGACACTCCCTGACGTAGCTCTCGCAAGTGCCCGATAGCGCCTGCACTTCCCAGTTGTTCGCGCACACCAGCGTCCGCACGCCCAGGCACTTGTGTGCTATTGTGCGTTGTATGCTGAACATCCCAGGTGAGCTATTGTTGCTGTCGAGCCATACCCACACCATGCTGCTGCCTTGTGTGCCCACGCTAAGCCGTGCGCACCACATGCCCTAGGAGTCTAGGCCGTATACCCTGTATTTTAAGCACCTAAATCACCCTCCAAAATTTACCCTAGATTTTAAGTATTTTCTTGTAATTTGGATATCATTTAACAAAAGTTGGTAAGAAATTTCTAATTTTTAATTTATTTAATTTATTAACTCTTTAATTTATTTTAAATTGTTAATATTTTATACTAATTAAATTTTAGAAAAATATTTGTGTCCATCTATTTGTTGATCATGTTAAAATTATGCCAATCAAGAGATTGCGTGCCACAATAAAAGAAGTGTCGAACAAATTTCGTAGTGCAAGAGCTAAGGAAAGATATGATAACACATTCAGAAATTAGCAGATGTTGCCTGAGAAAGGATTTACTTGGGAAGAAAGAAAATACACCAAATTCATGGTAAAATTTCAGCTCTAAATTGGGGATTATTTTGTGAAAAGCGACCGAGTGCAGATGAGGAACTAGTTTGAGAATTTTATGCAAATTTTACCTAAGTTGAACTTGAAGAAATTCCCGTCCGAGGAATCAAGGTACCATTGAATTCAAGCACCATCAATGAGTTCTTTGACTTATCTGATTTCAAAGAAGATGAATATCATACTTTGTTGAAGAACTTAGAAGCCAAGAAATTGCAAGAAATTCGAGAACTTATAGTTCTAGGATCTAAATGGACGGTGTCAAAACATGGAATTCATACATGTCGCAGAGAGAATATGACACTAATAGCAAAAGTGTGGTTTTACTTCATTCGATTCAATCTCATGCCTATTCAACAGTGAACTATTGTTTCATTAGAACGAATGGTGTTGATTTATTCAATCCAAAAGGCAAAAACCATCGATGTAGGAAGAATCATCATTAGAGAAATTCAAAATTATGCCACGAGACATTGTGTTCAAGCTTATTTCCCATTCACGATCACAGTGTTGTGCCTAAAAGCTAAAATTCTTTGGGACATGAATATAGAAGGATATAACCAAGGAGAAATCTCTGATTACGATCTGTATCAAGTAGTAGGGAATTCCATCCTTCAACAGCAAGCTGAAGAAGAAGAAGATCTTGAGGAAGAAGAAGATCCTGAGGAAGAAGGAGATCCTGTGGAAATTGAAGATGATCTTTCGATGATAGAACTAATTGGAATGCATGATGAGACAGAATCTACTGAATAAACATTCGGGCCTGATAGATCCATACCGAGACCACTTGATATGAGTCACAAGGCCCAAATTCAAGCTTATGAATGTGATGGGATCAAAATTTCTCAAGGCCTAATAATAAGGTCGGAGGCCAAGCAAATTCGAGCAAGATTGAATGAGACCATCCAAGACTTCATTACCAAGGCCTTAAATGCGCACACGGCCAAAAAAGAAAACCAATATTCACTTTCTTGTTTTCAAGAAAATCAAGAAACCTTGGTCCAAGAAACAGAAGCTGCCAATTTTCAAGTTGAGGAAATCAACAGATTTGCAATGACTTTTTACATGGGATCCAGGAATTTATGAGTTGAAATATCTGCATGGATTTCAAGGATCTATCTCTTATCTTCGAAACACACTTTGAATCACTCGATTTCGAGTTTGTAAGCTCAAGTTATGGTCGTTTTAATAAAGACTGCACGAGAAGAATTTCTGGACGTGATCATGACGGGAATTACGAGTTTCGGGCTTTTAATTCGAGTTTAAATCATATTGGGTTTGGGTTTTAGGTTTAATTTTTATTATATATGAGCCCAATATTTTATTATCAGCTCTTATTATTTTATTGTTATTTTTATTTCGAATTTTGAATAATTATTATGTAGTTTAAGTTTTTAGGAGTTTTATGTCAACAAGAAAGTTTTATACTTCTTTTTTAGATTAGTTAGAGTTCTAGTTTAATTCAGAGTTTTATTTAAATTTATTTAGCTTGCCTATATATAGGCCTTGGAATTGTAAACAAAGGAACTTGATTTTTATTCTTTGATTCAATAATAACTCTCTTTGAGTTTTTCTTCAAGAATTGCTCTTGAGTTTTTTTAGAAGTTGTTTTTAACAATCTTTTAGGTTGTGGAAATCATCTTCAAGCTTTTTCTTGCCAAGATCTCTTTCTTGGAGGGGGAATTAGAGCCATTAAAGGGAGTTGTGGATTCTTATTGATTCCAAGGCTTCTTAGGACATTATCTTCTATTTTCTATCTTTAATCTATCATTCTTGTTTGATCTAGTTTATTTCTTACTGTTTTGGGTTGCTGATTTAGTTAAATTTTGTTCTAGGTTGAAATTACTTCAAGAGTGATGTTCTCCTACCTTGATCCATTAAGAAACACATAAAAAATTAGGAGATTCAATCTTTTCTTGCGGTTTTAATCATTCTTGCCTAAACAATTTGCTTTCATCTTTTAAACCACTTCTAATGAACTTTGAAATGAGCTGTCAAATATGATGGATTGCATGCAACACATGCAATGGTAGCAACAATCGTATTGAAGATACACGAAGATATGAGATGATGCATTTAAAAGTGCATTTGAAAAGTGTTTCGTGACCCATTTGTCTTTGTGCCTGAATTTACAAATTACATATTTGAATCATGGACTCCAATGGCGAAGAAGGAGAAATGTGAATCGAGCAACAATAGGGACTACCAAGCAAAATGAGAGTCAAAGTCTATAGGGTCTGAACATAAATAAAAGGGGGGAACTTGTCTTTCTTTAATTTTAGTTATTTTATTTTTTAGTATTTAATTTTTGAATAAATTTAGGAATAGGTCACTAGGTTAGTTTTAATTCTTGCATAATAAATTAAGAGGTTGAAGACCAAAAATTGAGCAACTTAGAAAAAATAAGAGCGTGGTAATAAATATGTACATGTCTAGGATTGGACATTGAAAAGCTTGGTACTTAAGCAGTCAAACTGACTCACCTCCTCTTCTTTGATCCTACCTGGTGTACAGTATTTATTCACTTTATTTTTATATTCTCTATTGTTTCTAACAAAGAGGATATTGTGCAATTTAAGTAGGGGGACCGAAAATTGAAAACTTCTAATAAGTACTATTTCTTTTTATTTTATGAATTTAGTCATAATTTTGCTTGAAAATTTGAATTTATGTTAATTATCTTAAGTTTTAGTAAAAATAAAATTTAATTATCTCAATGGTTACGATGTTAAGTTGAACCATGATAAGAATGCTACTCTTAATAAAATATGTGAAATCATATCATAAAATTTTAATTCTTTATAGAGCTAGATATTTATGAAAGTTTAAGTCTTTAGAATTAACTTAGTAATTTCTTGAGGCGAAATCCTAGGAATAATGAAATTTTTAAAATGATTTAGGCAACATTTTTTTGGACCATTTGAGCCTTTCGAGCCAACCCTGATAGATGTTATCCCTTGAAGCCAGCTTTGACTATATGGCCTGATTTTCTTTGTACCCTTTAATTATATAAGTCATCTTATCCCTTGTATTTATCTCTAAATTGTCCCAATTACTAGACTCAGTCTATCAAGATTATGTTTTGAAAATAAGTTTGGGGGAGTTAAGAAGAGTTACCAAAAATGCTCAACAAAAGCAGAGTACATACAAAATGATGCTAAAAAAACAGAAATGAAAAAGAAAAAAGAGAAAAAGAAAAAGAGCGGATGTACTCAAAAGAGAAAGAAAAAAGAGCGTGAGCATGCAAAGTTTGAAAAAAGTTGGTCAAATTGAAGGTCTACTGCAAGCTGAGTCTAGGGTTTTAGCTTAAATTTATCTATCTTTTCCTTACCTGTAACACCCAAAACCTGAAATCGTCACCGACTAAGGTCTCGGTGTCACTCAAATAATCTATCACTAAACTTCTTTTAAAATCATGTCATCTGTTCTTACATTATTAAAGAAATACACCCAACACGTCATAAGTTATCAGTTATTTATATATACAATTCAACAAGGGCAAAAAGGTCATTTCTTAGAATTTTTGAGACTTTTACCGATACTTGTTGGACAAGTATCGGTAGTAGTCAAGTCAGTAACCAATTTGGAAATAGTGTAGACTTCTACCGACACTTGTGATAGTTCTTCTGATACAAGTGTAAGATCTATCGAAACTGGTTATGCTTCTACCGATACTAAAAACTCTACAGAGATAAGAAGTCCTACCCTACAACTTCTACCGATATAAGTATTCTAACTATCGATACGAACATGCACAGAACTACCAAAACGTAAAATGCAACTATCGATACAACCCAAGTCAGTAAACAACCTCTCTTTTACCCTATACTTGTACCGATACATGCAGGAGTTCTACCGAAACAAATATGCAAAATTCTCAAATTTATACAAGTTCATCTACAAAACTTCATTCATAGACATAAGGTGCAATGAATAACACCTTTGTGTTTAAATACAACACTTAGCATACCATTTAAGTACTAGATGTCACATACAACATAGATCAAGCATTCAGAATTCATTATTTAATCAAGGTTCTACAAGTATCATAGTGTCAAAATAAGCATATACAAAATATAACATCATCCTAGTACATGCCATATAACCAAGTGATGTAAGAACTACCAAACCAGCTCCTAGATAGTGTGATGTCTTCAAGGTAATCCGATCTTCAACCAACCAAAAAGAAATCTACAAAACAACCATAATACATAGGTAAGCTTTCTAGCTTAGTAAGTTCGTACACAGTGAATCATTACTCAACATTAAGCATTGTAACAATAATTAACATCAAAATGCAAAATTTCCTCTTCAATCAATCTTATGCTCTATCGAGTCATAAGTCTTCCTTTAGTCATATTCTCATTCTCATCTCGAGACACGAGTCTTCCTTTAATCATAATCTCATTCTCATCTCAAGACATGAGTCTTCCTTTAATCATAATCTTATTCTCATCTCGAGACATGAATCTTCCTTTAATCATAATCTCATTCTCATCTCGAGACATGAGTCTTCTTTTATACAAATTCTCATGCTCAACCCGAGACATGAGTATTCTTTTTTATACATCAAATGTTTCAAGTACATGCTCATCAGGTAATAATCAGCAGTTCAAATAGGAAATCTAACAAATGAACTTACCGGATGAAATTGCAGTTTAGGTGAAACTTCAGAGACTATTCAATGATTTTCCCCTTTCCGCGATTTGTGACCTGATCTTGATCTATCACAAAATAAATCAATTTTCCCATTAAATCATAAAATTTAATCAATTTACACATATAAGTCCTTTTTGGAAAATTTACGAAATTACCCCTAAACTTTGCATTATTCAATTTAGTCCTTAGAGCCAAAACATGTAAAATAACCATTTCTAAATTTACCCATTGCCAACCAAATATTGGAAGGCAAAAATCTCAACTCATTCATACATTTATTTCACACCAAAGCATGTACTTTTACCATTTTCATAATCTAGTCCTTAAAACCCTAAATCCATCAAAAATTACTTTTCAAATATGTTAAATCCAATCTTTAAGCTTTCAAATCTTCCATAAACATTCAAAGACAAGTTCATTCATCAATGGAAAAAGGTATTTCATTTGACAGAATCACAAATTAGTCCTTGTATCAACTAGATCAAGCTAATACGAACTCAGAAACATAAAAATTACTAAAAACGAGCAAAGTTTGCTTACCCAAATCAAGGCTCAAAGATTGAATGTGTAAACCCTAACTTTCTCTCTTTTAGCCGTGAGTAAGGAGGAAGATGAAGTGAAAATGATGATATTTTCCACCTTAATTTCTTTAATTTAATATATATACTAATGACAATTTGTAAATATTTAGACTTTCATCATTAAGTTTTAATTAACCCTTTTTAATCTTAATTAAACCTATTTATACTTAGTTTAACTCATGCTAATCCACCCACTAACATGCCTTTGATTAATTTACTCATTTGGTCCTTCTAATTAACCATATCTACTTTTGCACCTATTATAGTTTAATCATTTCTACTCAATTAACTATCTAAACGATAAGATTTCTCAAGCAAAATTTGACACAATGATATTGACATCATGAATATCAAATAAATGATATTAACTTCTTGACTCATTAGAGTTGTAGTACCTAAACTACTGTTTTCGATGCCACTGAAAATCAGGCTGTTACAACTCTCCCCCCTTAGGGAAATTTCGTCTCGAAATTTCTTACCAGTGAACAAATTAGGGTATTATGTTCTGATTGAAGCTTTTGTCTCCCATGTTGCTTCCTCTAATCTGTGACAATTCCATAAAACTTTACTAATGGTACTTGCTTGTTTCGCAACTATTTTACTTAACGGACCAAAATTCTAACTGGTTCTTTAGAATACGACAAATCTGGCTGTAACTCAACCTCAAAAGGTGTAATCACATGAGTAGGATCTGATCTATACCATCTCAGCATCAAAACATGAAATACGTTATGAATCTTTTCAAGTTTTGAGGGTAAAGCTAGCTTAAAAGCCATAGGCTCGACTCTCTCAAGGATCTCATACGGCCCAATAAACTGCGGACTCAACTTTCCCTTTTGACCAAATCGTAATACTTTCTTCCAAGGTGAAACCCTCAGTAAAACTCGATCTCTGCTGGTAAACTCTATATCCTTTCTCTTAAGATCGACGTATGACTTCTGTCGATCAGATGCTGCTTTTAAACTGTCACGTATTATCTAAACCTTGTCTTTAGTTTAGTGTATCAAATCAATCCCTATCAACTTAGGCTCACTCAATTCTGACCAATACAAAGGTGTTCTACATTTCCTACAATATAATGCCTTGAACGGAGCCATTTTAATGCTGGATTGATAGATGTTATTATATGCAAATTCTACCAACGATAAGTATTTCTCCCAACTACCCTTGAACTCGAGTATGCAACATCGTAACATGTCCTCTAGAATCTGTATCACCCGCTCTGACTGACCTTCTGTCTGTGGATGATATGCAGTGCTAAAATTCAGTTTGGTTCCCAAAGCTTCATACAGCTTACCCCAGAATCTTGAAGTAAATCGTGGATCCTTGTCAGATATGATAGAGGTTGGTACCCCGTGTAGATGCATGATCTCAGATACATACGACTTTGCTAGCTTCTCTAGCAGATAATCCACTTGAATAGGAATGAAATAAGCTGACTTGGTCAATCTGTCAACTATAACCCTGATGGAGTCTTTCTTCCTTGGTGTCAACGGTAACCCTATAACAAAATCCATGTTGTCTCATTCCCATTTCCATTCTAGAATGGTAATCGGCTGTAGCAATCCAGATGGTACCTAATGCTCAGCTTTTACTTGCTGACACACCAAACATCTAGTTACAAACTCTAAGATTTCTCGTTTCATCCCTGGCCACCAATACATCTTCTTTAGGTCGTTATGCATTTTCACACCGCTCGGATGAATGGAGTAAGTGCTACTATGAGCCTCTGACAAAATATCCTGCCTTAAATCGGAATCATTATGAACACATACTCTTTCTCGAAAATACAACATACCATCCTTATCAACAGTAAATTCAGTAGTGACGTCACTCTGCATATGTTCCCTCTTAATTGTGAGCTTGGAATCCTTTCTTTGCAACTTTTGAATCCGTTGTAGGAGTAGTGGTTTCATCCTATGTTCAGCTATGACAACACCATCACTCTCTAGTGATAAACGAGCATTCATGGCTCTCAATGCAAACAATGACTTTCGACTTAGGGCATCAGCAACAACGTTAACCTTTCCTGGGTGATAATCAATCACAAGGTCATAATCTTTCGATAACTCTAACCATCATCACTGTCTTAAATTCATCTCTTTCTGCGTCATCAAATACTTCAAACTCTTATGATTTGTAATGATATGACATCTCTCACCATATGGATAATGTCCCCAGATCTTCAATGCAAAGACAATGGCTACTAACTCCAAATCGTGAGTCAGGTAGTTCTTCTCATGTGGTTTTAGCTGTCAGGAGGCATAGGCTACCACTTTCCTAGTTTGCACCAACCCATTCAATGACGCATCACTGTACACCACAAATTCCTTCCCCGTCTTAGGCTGTGTTAAAACTGGAGCCCCTACTAGCATTTTCTTCAATCGATCAAAACTCTGCTGGCACTTTTCTGACCAGATGAACTGAACATTCTTCTAAAGCAACTTTGTAATCGGCAAAGCTATAATAGAGAAATCTTTCACTAATCGACGATAATAACTTGCCAGTCCTAAGAAATTGTGTACATCAGAGACATTCTTTGGTACCTTCTAATTGAGAATAGCTGAGATTTTGTTCAAATCAACTCGTATTCCCTCCGAAGATACTATGTGTCCTAAGAATCCAACCTCACAAAGCCTGAATTCACATTTACTGAATTTTGCATACAACTATTTTTCTCGCAAAATTCTTAACACCTCTCTCAAATGCTGAGTATGCTCTGATTCAGTCTTAAAGTAGATCAGTATGTCATCAATAAACACAACCACAAACCTGTCCAACTGAGGCTGAAATACTTTGTTCATCAAATCCATAAATGTTACAGGAGAGTTTCTTAATCCAAATGGCATTACTAGAAACTCACAGTGTCCATATCGAGTTCTAAATGCTATCTTCGATACATCACAATCCTTTACTGGCATCTGATAATATCCCGATCTAAGGTCTATTTTAGAGAAAATCATCGCACCTCTCAACTGATCAAACAACTCATCAATACGAGGCAACGGGTATTTATTTTTTACTGTGACTTTATTTAGCTGTCGATAGTCAATGCACATTCTCATTGAACCATCCTTTTTCTTCACAAACAGCACTGGTGCACCCCAAGATGATACACTCGGTAGGATAAAACCTCTGTCTAACAACTCTTGTAGCGCCTTTAACTCTTTCAACTCAGTTGGCGCCATTCTTCACGGTGGAATAGATATCGGAGCAATACCTGGCACTAAATCAATACCAAACTATACTTCTTTGATCAGAGGCAAACCCAGTAACTCTTCAGGAAACACATCTATGAATTCATTAATGACTGGAACTTGATTCAGCTCTGTCCTTAACTCCCGAGTATCCAAGATATATGCTAAGAAAGTTTCACAACCTTTACGAACAATTTTGTGAGAAGACATAGCTTAAATCACATTCAAATCACTGTTCAACCTACTAGACTCAACCATAATTATCTCACCTGTCGGACATTTCAACCCAATTTGTCTCTGTTTGCAGTTAACCACTACATCATGCTCGGCCAACCAGTCCATACCTAAGATTACATCGAACTCATAAAAGGGAAGTAATATCAAATCAGTAGGAAATTCACAGCCCTGGACTTTTAGTGGACATTTACGATACACCTGATTAACTACAACACTATGACCCAAAGGGTTGGTAACTTGCACATTAATTTCAGTCTCCTCAACAAATGACTTTTTATCTTTTGCTAACACAATACAAATATAAGAGTGAGTCGACCCTGGATCAATCAGTGAACATATAATATCATTAAAAAGATAAAATATACCAGTAATAACATTAGGCGCGACAGCTTCCTCTCTGGCACGGATAGCATATGTGCATGCAGGTGACCAACCCTCAGACCTGTTTGCACTTTCTTTTGCTTCATTTCGACTCCCGGCCATACTACTATTCTGACCCGATCGTCTACCCTTCTGTGGTGTAACCGGGGGTTTCACACTTTTATTTTCATTTGCCCTAGATGCCAACGGACAAAACTAAATGAAATGATTTGTGGCTCCACATCTAAAACATGAGTTTTTCCTCAGTGCGCACTCTCCAAGATGAAACTTTCCATAGTGTTCACAAGCAGGTTTCTGTACATTACGGATGCTGGCAACACTATCCACTAATCGATTTCGAAATCTTGAATCAGGATGTATCGACCTACTCTTGCTTTGAAATCCAGCCATTAATGTTGGTTGGTTCTCATTCTCTTTGAATTTCTTCGGTGGTGGCATTGAAAGTAATCTAAGAGAACTCTTTTTACTAAATTCTCGGAACCTTTTTTCCCTCTGTCTTTTATGGTTATATGTTTCTTCCATCTTCTAAGCACGATCAGTAAAAACAACAAACGGTAGCAGCTCCAAACCACCCATAATCATTTTTATCTCATTATTCAGCCCATTTTCAAACTGAATGCAGATATCCTTATCCGTTAGATAATCTCCCAAGCGTATTTGCTGAGTTGCAAAAATTCTCGCTCGTATTCTACCATTGACCTGTTTCCCTGTTTCAAATCTAAAAACTCATTCTTCTTTCGATCTAAGTACCTTTTGCTCATGTATTTCTTTTTGAATTCAACCTGGAAGAATTCCCAGGTAATTTTATTTTCAAGAACTACAGCTAACAAAGTCATCCACTAGTGATAAGCTTCATCCTTTAACAATGTCGCAACACATCTCAGATAGTCTTTAGGAAGAGAAGCCATCTCATTGAGAACTCTCAACGTGTTTTCTAACCAATATTCAGCCCTAGAAGGATCATCCTCAATACTACCTCTGAATTCCTCTACACCATACTTCCTCACCTTATCTATTGAGACTTGTCGCCTTTGTTCCACCACTGGAGGAGGTGGAGGCCTGACTAGTGGTACGAGCGGTACTGTAGGTCTTCCGGTAGGCTATTCCACAAAAGGTGGAGGTTGCGTGCCATCAGGTTGTTTCTCATTAATTTCTAAAACCATTGCCCCATAACACCGAAGAACATAATTTTTGCTTCGTTTTCAGTCATCGGTAATATTGGAACTCCATGACTTCCTCTAGAATCATTTGTTGGAACATTACTGTTTACCTCATTTATCTCATCTCGCTCTGAGTCAGACATTTTTAATTATCTGCAAAAACTAAGGTTAGATCAGATTCACCAATATCACACTATCACAGGTTTATATGACATGTATTTCTAAACTTTAAATTCTACACTATGCAATCCAAAAATCGGTTAAAACATGCTCTGATACCATTTAATGTAACACCAAAAACTCGAAACCGTCGTTGACTAAGGTCTTGGTGTCACTCAAATCATCTACCATTGAACTTCTTTTAAAATCATGTCAGTGGTTCTTACATTATTAAAGAAATACACTCAATATGTTGTAAGTTATCATTTATTTATAAATACAATTCAACAAGGGCAAAAATGTCATTTTTAAGATTTTTGGAGACTTCTACTGATACCTATTGGACAAGTATCGATAGTAGTCAAGTTAATAAGCAATTTGGAAACAATGCAAACTTCTACTGTTACTTGTGATAATTCTACCGATACAAGTGTAACATCTATCGAAACTAGTTATGCTTTTACCGATACTAAAAACTCCAGAGAGCTAAGAAGTCTTACCCTGCAACTTTTACCGATACAAGTATTGTAACTACCGATATAAACATGCACAGAACTACCGAAACTTAAAATACAACTACCGATACAACCCAAGTTAGTAAACAACCTCTCTCCTACCCTGTACTTGTACCAATACATGCAGGAGTTCTACCGAAACAAACTCAAAAGGTGAGTTCCAATCTAGTGTAACAGGGTTGAGATTAACCGAGTCTTTAACTCTTCAAAAGCTTCTAAGCATGCTTTGTTGAAGTCAAAACTTGTATCTTTCTCTAACAACAAACACAAGGGCTTAGAAATTTTTGAAAAATCCTTCATAAATCTTCGATAAAAACTAGCATGGCTAAGAAACTTCTAACTCCTTTCACACTAATTGGAGGCGATAATCTTTCAATTATATCCACCTTGGCTTTATCAACTTCAATTCCTCTATTAAAAATTTTGTGCCTTAAGACAATCCCTTCCTTAACCATGAAATAGCATTTCTCCCAATTAAGGACAAAATTTGTCTCCTCGCATATTTTAAGTACCTTAGCCAAATTACTCAAACAAATATCTTAAGAATAACCAAAACCAGAAAAATATCCATGAAAACCTCAACGAAAATTTCAACCATATCAGTAAATATTGCCATCATGCATCATTGAAATGTTGCAGGTGCATTGCATAAACCAAAATGACTGCCTAAAAGTAAACGTACCATACAAACAAGTAAAGGTTATTTTATGTTGGTCTTTCGGGCTACAACTATTTGGTTATATCCCGAATAATCATCTAAATAACAATAACATTTGTTAGCTGTCAGTCAATCTAACATCTGGACCATAAAAACTATATCCGAGTGGCTTTATTTAGCTTTCTGTAGTCAATATAGATTCCCCAACCCGTAACAGTTCTTGTTGGAAATAACTTGTTATGCTCATTCTTAACAATGTGATTCCACCTTTTTTCGATACTCATTGTACCGGACTTACAAATGAACTATTAGAGATAGAGTAGTGATCGTGTCTGAAACATCATAACGATTGTAAAGCATACACACGTCGATGCAAGTATAGTTGATAGACAATTCTATCAGATATAGATCCCACGAGGAAATGAGTTCTTTGATGTTAACTGTCAGAGCAATTAATACTGAAAATGAGTAGAAAGTGAGTAAGGATGTCAGTGCAATTATGTTAAATCTACACACTAAAATAGTTAATATTGTCAATGCAATCAGAGTTAAATATCAGAGGTTAAATGTCAATGTATTGAAATTAAATCAAATGTGTTGAGTGTTGAGTGCTGAATATTTAAATGCATGAAACGTAAAGTGATCAAGTGTAAAAGGGTAGAAATGGTTCACTGATTCTGCTAAGATGCAATAATAGATGCATTGGCAAGGTAAAGTATAGATGGATTGTCGCAGCAATAAAGTTCTTTTCAGTTCTTACCAATAACAACTCTCAATTTAATCTAAACTTAAATACCCATAATCACTCCACCTCTCGATGTGAGCAATGTCGTGCATTCAAGAATAAGTGATTGGAGTCCAATCTCAAGCAGCTCTTGCCTAACTTACTTGTTAACCCAACTTGTCGCCGCATCTCTCGATGTCGGCAGATTGCAATTTCACTCTCGTGCTTAAAGCGGTTAGATCCAAGAATAAACAATTAAGCAACATAAAATAAGAATCAAAATGATCTAGCATTAAAAGATACTCTCGTATTCATTTAATGTTATCAAATTCCATCATCGTTAAAGAAGAATTAAAAAGTACAATCAAAGTTTACTATCTCTAGACTACTAGAACTACTCCCTAATTGTTCCTCTTACCTTGCATCAAGCACCTCTCGTCAGAAGTGGCTACAGACTTACTTCATCAGCTTCCCAATTTCCAGTTAAATCTCTAAAATCACACATATTTTGTAGAATTTAATCCCTTAGCTCTTGATGATTTCTTCATTATTTGTTCTTCTATTTATAGGCTCAAGAATTTGCAGATTTCATCCTCCCATTCTCATATCTAGATCTAGATTTTGAGCTGTCAAAGTTAGTTAGAGTACAACTGTGCACTCACGCAGATCTTATGTTTACTTAAGAGATCTGCAGGTTGTCACTGCATTGTTGGTCGCAATCTGAGATTGTAATTGCGGGGAACTTGTGATATTCCTGCGTTGGTGCTTCCTAATGAAAATTCAGCTTGAGTCTACTCATTTGAGGTTCAAACTCAATACGATGACATTTCATGGTCGCAATTCTAAGCTGATCTTGTGGTTGCATTCTACCAATGTTGATCTTCTGGACTGAGCTCCTGAGCTGACAATTCTAATGCAAAATATTGACTGCTTGCATCGACATTAGTACAAAAATATATAAAATAATAAGAATTTAAACTAACTATCAATGAATTAGAAAATTTGAAAACTGAGTATAAAATGCTTATGATGCATGCTAAATGAGATACAAAAGAGACAATTAAAACACTAATTAGGGAGAAAATATATGTCATTTGTAATACTATCACACCCCCAAACTTGAGTTTTTACTTGTCCTCAAGTAATCAAAAATTAACAAAGTCACAAGCAGAAATGTCACCGTAATCATTATCCATACAACTTGAATTCTCTGAAGTCCTAATGTACAAATTGTATTCATATGATAGAATAATGCGCCAATAATTTATAGAAATGAATATTTAAGAACTGCAACTTCATAAATGTTAGTGACATGCATTGAATCTTAATCTTCCTTGAACCAATACAGCATTTATCAAAATTTATAGAAAATATATTTAAGAACGGATACTTTGAGTGTTCGGAAGACAGCTTGTTGGAAGAATCATCTTGAAATGGTTCACAAGGTAGAAACCTTAATTCGAAGCACTTGAATTCTCTAAGGAACCGTAGCTATATTAAAACTACGATCCGCTTAAACTTGACCATATACTCAAATCTTGGTGTATCGAAGTCACCACACCCCAGGATGGTAAACAGAGGATAAGACAAATTTTGAACGCCACAAACTTTGAAGTTTGATAAGTTCGAACAGTTAAACGAAGAACCAAGAAAGAAATATTCTCACAAATGATTTAAATTCAAGCCAAGTTGTTTTTTTAACATAGTGATTTAGGACGAAATTTATAGGCTTAAATTGACCTTTCAAGTTCGTATATGACCCTTCAAATTCATTCATTTAACTAACTTAAAAATAGACCATTAAATTTGATTTAACTCATGATAGCTAGCCCAAAAGTCATGTGTCTTCACTTGTCTTTGAGTAGATGAGAGGTCATGTCTTTTAATAGTCCATGGTTAGCTTAAAAGTCATCTTCTTTATGAAAGCTTAATGATCCTTAAAGGTGTTGTTTGTAGTCCCTTCATCTTCCATAACCGGTTGTCTTTATTGCTCGTGATGCCATGAATTAGCCTTTAAGTTCTTGAAACCGATCAGATTTGAAGAGGCGCTCTTAGTCCATTTGAATAGTCACAATGCATCATTATTGAAAGCTGATCCTTGAATGAATTTTATGCATTTATTCACCTTCATAATCCACAAAAAATGTCCTCTTCTTGTACCAGCAAATTAAGTGACCAAATGCAAACCTTTTCATGCCAAAATCGAATAGTCTTTGTATGTGAACGTCCCTAAATCTTCTTATCGGCCTTAAATCATTCCTAAAACATATTAAACATGCATTAAGACAATTTAAACATGCCAATAAGCGAAAATGAATTGAACAGACGCCTAGACAATAATAAATGAATATTTAAACATTTGCAACCTGTTTAAATTCTTATTTTACTTAAAACACCCTATTTATAATAAAAATAAACACACTAACTCATGTTTAAACACACAAGATGTTTTAATGAATGATTTAAAGATGCAAACTAAATGAACTAATGGATTACTAAATGCATGACTTTATTTAATGATGCATTTAACTAACATGGGAGTTACATAATGCATGATAGGATTTATGATGCATATTTAACTAACATGTAAGTTACTTACTGCATGTCATTATTTATGTTACAAACTTAACTAATCAAGAGAGTTAATGGATGTCATTACATAATGCACGACTTTATTAAATGCAGATCACATAATGCATGTCATATTTAAAAGATGTAGATTAATAATGCATGACATAATTAAATCACAATCTTAATAAACATAGGAAATGCTTTTATGAATGACTTAATTAAATGCAAAACACTTAATGCAAGACATAATTAAAGATGCAAATACTTATTAAACTAAAATAAAACTTAAATAAAACTAAAAAGTCCTTAAAAACATTAGCCTAATAATCAATCAAGCCTGTGAGATGTTTCATTTTGCACTTGGGCCCCTCGTGTTTGGGCCAATCTCGATATCTTCTAATTGCATCATAACATGATGTGATCGTGCTCACATCAGTCTCAATTGGGCCAATGTGAGTGCATTCTACCATGTCGACATCCTCCTTCACAATAGCCTCTCGTTCCACCATATTTGCGCCCAGACTATTGGAGAACTCATCTTCAAATAAGTGGGCGATGTTGTGATAATAATCTTCATTAACCTGCGAGTGCTCGTCATCGTTCTCATCATAAAAAATGTGAATCTGAGTTGGTACAGGGGCAAGCTTACCGTCAAGGGTAGGTTGCTCGAAAGACGAGTACTTCATCAATCGATAGATGGATGGAAAGGCTGGGAAGTTTGGTAGTGGAGTAGGGCTGTTTTGGCTTAGTGCAGTGACAATGGCCTCGTTCCAAGCCTTTATGTAGGCATAAAATTTGTGCACTCGAAAATCCATATCCTCTACTATGCCATCAGTGTGGATTGATCGCATGTCAATGTGGTCCAGGTGTACTTCCATCAAGGCCAACTTCTTTACCACTTGGGACTCTATCGGTGCATCAGGTTGATCAACCTTCTTTTTACCCTTTCCTTTATCTATTTTCTTGGAGGCTTCCTTGGCCACTGGTGTATCTTGGCCACATGTCATCCGCTCAATAGAGATATCACTGATCGGACCCTTGTTGTCTAAGACCTCCTCACCATCTTTGGGCACAATGCCCTTTTATTTACAAAGTAGCATAATGAGAGAGGGAAAAGGAAGTATACCAGTTTGTTTGGCAGTGCTTCTGCAATCTGGTGATATGAAACAAATGCGGAAGAGAATCGTAAAGTTGTCAAATCACGGATCTACCCTAAAGCTCTAGACAAATGTAATATGAAATGAAAACAAAGAAAGACAGATTAATTGACAAGAAGAATAATCAAACAAAATTAAAATGAAAGAAAGATGAATGGCTAGTAATAGATCCAATGGAGAAAGATAATGTCCTAAGAAACCTTGAAATGATAAGAATCCACAACTCCCTTCAATGGACCAAGATTCGGTTTCTTGATTTTCTTGTAAACAAGAAAGTGAATCTTGATTTTCTTTTTCAGTCGTGTGCGGATCTAGGGCCTTGGTAACGAAGTCTTGGATGGTCTCGTTCAATCTTGCTCGAATTTGCTTGGCCTTCGACCTCGTTATTGGGCCTTGAGAAACTTTGATCCCATCACATTCATAAGCTTGAATATGGGTCTTGCGACTCGTATCATAAAGCTTTACCTAAATAATGATCCCCAATAGAGCATGGGATTGTGAAGCTGCTAGGATCTTTCATCTTCGTTGGCAACTTGCTTGTAAGCATAGTGTTGCACCCCTCTATGAGCGCAATCATCTCGATTTCAGACAATTTTTTTTTCTTTGAAAGTATCTCTTTCATAGATTTCTCATTATTGGGTATCTGCACAAGAGTATCTACAAGAGGTATATTAATATGCAATTGTTTCAAAGTAGAAACAAACCTTTGATATTCTTTATCATGGACTTTCTCTTTAAATCTTTGCAAAAATGGAAAAGGTATTGTAACATTGGGTTGTTGTGAAAAACTCGGTGGTGTCGACATTGGCAGTTACGTCGACAACTTAGGTGGGCAAACTGCAGGTGTCGATAGTACTACAGTTGGTTCCTCTTCATTTGCTTTTGCTTAATTTCGTTCAACTTCATCATCTTCCTGTTGCTGTGGTTCAGATATATCGACATGGTCTTGATTAGAACTGCTTGGTTCAATCATCTGCTTGCCACTCCTCAGCACGATTGCTTTGGAATGCTCCTTCCCCCTTTGCGTAGGATTCTCAGTTGAGATTGGAAGCCAACTGTCCTAGCTGGGCTTCCAATGCTCTAATAGAAGAAGAGTTTCCTTGCACTATTGCTTCAGTTCGTATGATATGCTCACGCATCATCGCCTCAAGAGCAGCCATAGGATCTGACTTAGGTTGAGAAAATTACTGTTGTTACTGTTGATGATGTTGTCCTTGCATATGTGGTAGTACAAATTGTTGTGACTGTAATCGAGATTGTGGTTGCATCTGACTATGTGACTGCATCTATTTCAATTGAGAATTTATTTGTGAATTCTAATTATAATTCTACTGTGGATTGCTATTGTAATTCCCTTGTCTATAACCCCCTTGATTTGAGGAATTTCCATATCTGTACGTGGAAGTATTTTGATTCCCCCAAGGTTGTTGAGATCGGTTGTTGTATGAGTTATCAAATGAATTTCCTCTGATGTTGTTGACGTAGAAAGCGGTTTCTGCATGTTGTGGGCAGTCCTCATAACTATGGTTGTCGCGGTAAATTTCACACGAAAATATTGGTGCATCTAATTGCTGGGCCACTTAAATAGGAGCACCTTCATTTGTTCCCTTCATATTCTTTATGATATTGGCCAATTAGGATACCTGTGCTGACAAAGCAGAAATAACATTTAACTCAAGAACTCCAAGGTTAGTTTTTACCTCTGCAGAACGAGAGATCAGATGTTGATAATCATTCTGAGCAATCCTTTCTAGAATTCTTACAGCTTCATTATATGTACAATTCAACAAGGGACCATTAGCTGATGTGTCGACAAGGTTCCTTGTCTGAGCATTCAAACCATTGTAGAAAATTTATATTTGGGTCTCTTGCTAAATTCCATGCATTGGGCAGCGTCGAAGTAATGTTTTATAATGCTCCCATGTTATGTGTAAATTATCATCATCCAGCTAATGATATGCAGAAATATCATTGCGCAACCTTGTGTTCATTGTCGGCGGATTGAAACGCAGAACAAATTGCATTGCTACTGCATTCCAAGATGTAATTGATCTTACTGGCAATCCCAAGAACCATGTTCTTTCTTTACCTTGCAACGAATAAGGAAATAATTGCATTTTCAAGGCATCATTAGGGACACCATATTGACTAAAGGATGCACAAATAAGCAAAAATGATTTTAAGTGTTCTCTTGCGTCTTAATGAGGAAAACCAGAATATTGCCCATTTGAATTTAACATCTGAAACATCACCGGTTTCAGCTCAAAATTTCCAGCTTGGATAGTTGGTCTCACAACCCCTGATTGTAGATCATCAAGTATAGGCACGATAAAATCTCTTATTGTCCTATTTTGCACTTGTTCTTCTTGTGGATGTGGTGGTAGTATATCATTAACAATTTGTGGGAGCACTGGAGGAACTCCATCTTGTAGCAGCAATGGTGGTAAATTATTATTTTTGTATGCAAGTATAGTTGATAGAAAATTCTATCGGATATCAATCACAAGAGAAAATGGGTTCTTTGATGTTAACTGTCGGAGCAATTAATACTGAAAATGAGTAGAATGTGAGTAAGGATATCAATGCAATTACGTTAAATCTACACACTAAAATAGTTAATATCGTCAATGCAGTCAGTGTTAAATATCAAAGGTTAAATGTCAATGTACTGAAAGTAAATCAAATGTGTTGAGTGTTGAGTACTGAATATTTAAATGCATGAAACGTAAAAGTGATCAAGTGTAAAAGGGTAGAAATGGTTCACTGATTCTTCTAAGTTGCAATGCTGGATGCATCGACAAGGTAAAGTATAGATGGATTGTCACAGCAATAAAGTTCTTTTGAGTTCTTACCAATAACAGATCTCTGTTTAATCTAGATTTAAATACCCATAATCACTCCACCTCTCGGTGTGAGCAATGTTGTGCATTCAAGAACAAATGATTGGAGTCCAATCTCAAGCAACTCTCACCCAACTTACTTGTTAACCTAACTTGTCACCGCATCTCTCGATGTTGGCAGACTGCAATTTCACTCTCGTGCTTAAAGTGGTTAGATCCAAGAATAAACAATTAAGCAACATAAAATAAGAATCAAAATGATCTAGTATTAAAAGATACTCTCGTATTCATTTAATGTTATCAAAATCTATCATCGTTAAAGAAGAATTAAAGAGTACAATCGAAACTTACTATCTCTAGACTACTAGGACTACTTCAAAATCAAAATGATCTAGTATTAAAAGATACTCTCGTATTCATTTAATGTTATCAAAATCTATCATCGTTAAAGAAGAATTAAAGAGTACAATCGAAGCTTACTATCTCTAGACTACTAGGACTACTCCCTATTGTTCCTCTTGCCTTGTATCAAGCACCTCTCGTCAGAAGTGGTTGTAGACTTGCTTCATCAGCTTCCTAATTTCCAGTTAAATCTCCAAAATCACACAGAATTTGTAGAATTTAATCCCTTAGTTCTTAATGATTTCTTCATTTTTTGTTTTTCTATTTATAGGCTCAAGAATTTGTAGATTTAATCCTCCCATTCTCAGATCTAGATCTAGATTTTATAGCTGTCAAAGTTAGTTAGAGTACAGCTGTGCACTAACACAGATCTAATGTTTACTTCAGAGAGCTGCAGGTTGTCGCTGCATTGCTGGTCGCAATCTGAGATTGTAATTGCAGCGACACCTGTGATATTCCTACGTAGGTGCTTCTAGATGTAAATTCAGCTTGAGTCTACTCATTTGAGGAAACTCAATACGGAGACATTTCTTGGTCTCAATTCTAAGCTGATCTTATGGCTGCATTCTGCCAATGTTGATCTTCTGGACTGAGCTCCTACGCTGACAATTATAAGATGCAAAATATCGACTACTTGCGTCGACATTAGTACAAAAATATATAAAAATAATAAGAATTTAAACTAACTATCAATGAATTAAAAAATTTGAAAACTGAATATAAAATGCTTATGATTCATAAAGAGACAATTAAAACACTAAATTAGGGAGAAAATATATGTCATTTGTAATACCATCAAGTAGATAATTCTCGCATCTAACCACTTGATAACTTCCTTTTTCACAACCTCTTCCATAATAGGATTAAGCCTCTTTTTCTCATCAATTCGAGCTCGCTCACCCTCCTCTAAGATAATCTTATTCATGTAGAAAGAAGGGCTTATACCTCGAATATCATCTATGGTTCAACCGATTGCTTTTTTAAAGAAATTTAAAACAGTCACCTAAATAAACATACTTTAAATGGGAAGGAAGTACCTTCATTTCAAGTTGAGGCGGTTCCTCGAAATAAACATACTTGGTTATACATATTCATGCACTTTGATCTGCAAGTTTCATACCTAGCAGATTGAACTATTTTTCACACTTGAAGAGCTTGAAATTAAGTATTTTTCGTAATGTTTTCATAAAATTTAGTTAGATTTCTTCTTTGAATAAATTGTGTAACCTAAGTGTTAAAATGTTGTTTATTTGTCTTTAAAGCCAAATAAGGCCTAAAGGTTAGCTAACATACTTGGTAAGTTCGCAGGAGACTACAAGAAGTATAATAAAAGGAAATTGATCACTTCGTCACGATATAGGTTGAGCTGCATCGTAACCAAGGGACCAGACTTAAGGAAATTGACATCTGACTTCTTTATCACGACACACAGGAGCTATATTGCAACAACTCCTGTAGGATGATGCTTCACATGGAGACTGATGCCTATGTAGCGACATCGACCCTTGGATGCAGATCTCACATTTAATGAAGGGCGTATTGGTCTTTACATTACAACTTAAACTTAAGGAATGACAACTGACCTAGGGTTACGAAAAACGACCATCAAAAGCTATAAATAGGACCTTTAGCATAGGGTTTTATACACTATTACTTAGACTTTAGTTTTCAGTTTTCAGTTTATTTGTATTTTTAGTTTTCGAGACGAGATTGTAGAAACTCGTATAAACGGTCGAGGAATTTTTCCCGACAGATCACTTAATACAATTTCAGTTTATTTTTCATTCAATTCTTGATTTAAATTTTTTCATATATTGTGTTATTGATGAATAAAGAAACCATGAGGAACTAATTCCATTTTGGGAAATTAGTGAGTAGACGTATGAATAATTGATTGTTGTTTTACAGGGGTTTTACCTTTCGAATCTAATATTTGGGAAAAGTTGAGCATCAAACAAACACTAGGCCTGACAACCCTAGAAAGTCATCAAGTGCGAATGAACCCAAAATTGGTATTGCCCATCCATGAACACCTTTTCCCAAAACCAGTTTAGATTGTGACATCTAACGATAAGTAATCCCCATCAACTTGCTATGCTGGTGGAAGATCGAGAGATCCAACTGAGGTAGTGACTAGTTGATTGGAAGAAAATCCCCAAAACCCAACAATCAAAAAACTCATACGGAAACGACCTATTATCCCCAAGTCATTTATAAGATTTCTACAGCTCAAGTTTTTTTCTTATTTACTTTATTTTATTTTTTACCTTTTTGTTTTTATGCTTTCACAGAACTCTATTATTTTCCCTTGTACTATAAACCCTAAAACCAACACTATTAATTTTATTCTTTGTAGGGATTTCATTTACTATCGCCTTCAACCTCTTATCGGCTTGTAACGTCACAGCAATTGTGCAAGCGAACACACGTCGATGCAAGTATAGTTAATAGATTAATTCTATCGAATATTAATTCCACACGGAATAGGTTCTTGATGTCTATATGTCAAGGAAATTAAAGCTAAAATTAGAGATAATGTGAGTAAAGATGTCAGCGCAATTAAATCTGATCTGCACACTAAAATAGTTAAAATTATCAATGTAATTATAAAAGTTAAATGTTAATGCAACTGAAAGTAAATCAAATTGTTGTTGAAGTGTTGAGAATTTAAAATGCAGAAAAGTAAAATAATGATCAAGTGTGAATAACTGGAGTGGATCGCTAACTTCACTAAGTCGCAATGTTGGATGCGTCGACAAGGTACTGTATAGATGAATTGTCACAACAATAAAGCTCTAATGAAATCTTACCAATAACAGCTCTCTGTTTAATCAAGACTCAAGTACCCACAATTATCCCATCTCTTGATGTAGGTAATGTTGTGCACTTAAGAACAAGTGATAGAATCTCTTCTAATCCCAAGCAGCTCTCGCTGACATACTTGTTAATCTAACTTGTCACTGCATCTCTTAATATCGGTAGACTGCAATTCCACTCTTGTGTTTAAAGCAATTAAATCAAAGAATAAATAGATAAGAAGGATATTCTCATATTCATTCAATTATCAAGAGTAATTCATCAGCATAAAAAAAGGGTTAACAAATATATCGAAGCTTACTATCTCTAGACTACTAGGACAATTCATTAATCGTTCCTCTTGTGCCTGCACCAAGCACTCCTCATCAAGAGTTGTTGCTCATCTGCTCAGTCAGCTCACCGATCTCCAATAAAACTTCAAAAACACAAAGTAATTGTAGATTTAATTCCTTCCCTCTTGATATCTCTCTCCTTCTTCTTTCCTCTATTTATAAGCTCAAGAAATTGCAGACTTCCTCCATTCTCAGATCCAACTACTTTGTACAGCTGTAAAAGTTTTTATTGACAGCTATGTAGATCGGATTTGTTTACTGGACTATTGCAGAATGTCAGCACAAATTATGATTTTAATTTGCAGCGACAATTTGTCAACAGAATGTCATCGCATTTTTGGACCAACTTATGGCTGTAACTCTGAATGCTTTCTTACTCTGATCTTTTAAGGTGGATCTTTGCACTGATAACCTTACACGCAAAATTGACACTGAATATAATGACATTCCTGGGTGCAATTGAAGAATACTTATGCAACGACAGTCTTGGGTGCACTTCGAAAATAATAATGCAGCGACAACTTTAGGTGCAATCTGGAACTGCTCATGCGATGACAGTTTTGGGCGCAAATTTGGATCATATTTTGCTGTGACAATTTCGAACACCTTCTTTCATTGATCCTTCAGGATAGGTTCCTGCAATAACATCTTTGGATACAATACTGAAGAACTAATTTTGGCGACATTAGTAGTAAAAACATTATAAAATTAAGGAAAAATTAAATCAAGCATCACAGAGTTAGAAAATGTAATTACTAAATATAAAATGCTAAAAATGCATGCTAAATATGATACAAAAGAGACTACTAATACACAAATTTAGGGAGAAAATCAATGTCATTTCTAATGCTATCACACCCCCAAACTTGAGTTTTTACTTGTCCTCAAGTAAACGAAAGTTAGCAAAGGCACAATCAATTTCCATTCTAGCAACTTAAATTTTGTGGAATCTAATGTATAAATTGCATTCATAAGATAGAATAATGCATCGACAATTTATAGACATGAATACTTAAGATGCAACTTCACTAATGTTAGCATCATGCTTTGAATCTTAACTTTTACTAACTTGTACAGCATTTATTGAAAGATAGCATTATAAATATTATTTTTTTCTCTTTTTCTTTTCTTTGTCTTTCTTTTTATGTGACTGGGAGATGTCATTGCATTACTTTACCCTTGTTCCTAGGCAATAACGTTGGGGTGCAACAAACCCCCAAGAAGTATGTAATTGCACCGACACACTCTTGTAGTGATATCCTTTGGCTAGATGATTTTTCTAACACATGCAGCGGAGTGTTCTCCCTTGATAAGTCACAATGCACTCACATTGGAGTGTCTTTTATTAATATAATGTCATTGCAATTGGCAAGTTAGTGCAGGATTCAAAGATTGCTACTATCTATTCATTACAGAAGCAATTCAATTATTCATTAAAAAAAAATAGAAGAGCTCAATATTCATTCACATTCATCTAATTCATATGTCAGCATCCCAATCAATTCAAGATTTACGCATCAAATAAAAAAATTGTGGTCACATTTTTTCTTGTAACTTTGCATAATTTCATTGAACTAAAGAAACCAGTAAATTCTAAAAAATGAGGGTGCAATTGCATTTCCATTTCACACAAATTCCCCTTAAACTTAAAGTGTGCATTGTCCCCAATGCATTGACATTAATAAATATATATATGGAAATGCAATAACAATGTAAATGCAGCGATAATAAAAATGCAATGGCATTAATAATGCAGTGATACGAAATGAATGCGATAGAGGATCGTAAAGTTGTCAAGTCTCGGATCTATCCTAAAGCTCTAGACAAAAAAGTAATCTGAAACGAAAACAAAGAAAACATATTAGCTGACAAGAAGAATAATCAAACAAAAATTAAAACACAAGAAATACGAATGGCTGGTAAAGGATCCAATAGAGAACAAAATTAGGGTTTCTTGGATGAAAGAAACCGTCCTTGGACCTCAAGAAAACGTCCTAACCAGATCTGAAAATAAAAAAACAAAACAGATTCGTTAGAAGTGATTTAAAAGATGAAAGCGAACTGTTTAGGCAAGAACATTTGAAACAGCAAGAAAAGATTTAATCTCCTAATTTTTTATGTGTATCTTGATGGATCAAGGTAGGAGAACGTCCCTCTTGAAGCAATTTCAACCTAGAATGAAAACAACTAAATTAGTAACCCTAAACAGCAAGAAGTAAACTAGATCAAACTAGAACGATAGATTAAAGATAGAAAAGAGAAGATAACGTCATAAGGAGCCTTGGAAATAATAAGAAACCACAACTCCCTTCAAAGGCTCTAATTTCCCCTCCAAGAAAGAGATCTTGGCAAGAAAAAGCTTGAAGATGATTCCCACAACCTGAAAGATTGTTAAAACAACTTCTATAAAAAACACAAGAGCAATTCTTGAAGAAAAACTCAAAGAATTATTATTAACTCAAATAATCAAAATTCAGTGTCTTGTTTACAATTCCAAGGCCTATATATATAGGCAAGCTAAATAAATCTAAATAAAACTCTTAATTAAAGTAGAACTCTAACTAATCTAAAAAAGAAACTTTCTTCTTGACATAAAACTCATAAAAACTTAAACTACTTAATAATTATTTAAAAATTTGGAATAAAAAATAAAAAAAATAATAAGAGCTGATAATCAATATTGGGCTCATATTTAATAAAAATTAAACCTAAAACCCGAACCCACAAAATATTTTTTATTTTTTTTATTTTTCTCGTATTTTTCTTTTTTTCTCGACTTTTTGATCATTTTTTTGTGGGAAATATTTTTTTATATTTTAATATAGTGCCAAGAATCAGTATATAAAATTTTAGAACAATTGAAAAACGTTTACCCACTCAAAAATATCTTTTTCCAAAAAAAATTATTGGGTTAAAACTGTTTGTTGATTGTTTGTAATGGAAATCAGTGTAGAAAGCAATGAAAAACACCTAAAACGCTCAAAATCTAATACCAAATGATTTAAACTCGAATTAAAAGCCCGAAACTCGTAATTCCCGTCATAATCACGTCCAAAAATTCTGCTTGCGCAGTCTTTATTAAAATGAACATAACTTAAGCTCTCGAACTTGAAATCGAGTGATTCAAAGTGTGTTTAGAAGATAAGAGATTGATCTTCAAAATTCATGCAGACATCTAAACCCATAAATTCCTGGATCCCAACCAAAAAGTCGTCGCAACCTACTGATTTCCCCAACTTGAAAATTGGAAGCTTTGGTTTCTTGGACCAAGATTTCCAAGATTTGAAATCTTGATTTTCTTGATTCTTGAAATTGTTTGGAATGAAAATTTTGGACCAAGATTCGGTTTCTTGATTTTCTTGAAAACAAGAAAGTGAATCTTGATTTTCTTTTTCGGCCATGTGCGCATTTAGGGCCTTGGTAACGAAGTCTTGGATGGTCCTATTCAATCTTGCTCGAATTTGCTTGGCCTTCGACCTCGTTATTGGGCCTTGAGAAACTTTGATCCCATCACATTTATAAGCTTGAATTTGGGCCTTGCCCCTCATATCATTCCTCAGTTCCTCATGAAGATTCGTCCTCAAATCTTTAGCTCTCTCCCACAAGTAAAAGTGTCGATTGATGGTAGAGTAATGTAATTGGAAGTCCGCCAATGGATCTTTAATCCTGTAACAAGGAAACATCACTAAACAAATTCGAGTTATGGTTAGTTAAAACATAATCATTCCTCACTTTTATATAGGTATCTTCTTGTTTTTCTTTTTCTTTTTCCTCTTGAGAACTCTCCAATTTTACCTCATATGGATTTTCACTCACCAAATTTGGACCATCAAGTAGACTTTTATCACTCATGGTCTCTTATCTCTCGGCCTTTTCACATATTTTTCCCTCACTTACCATATCCCCCTCACAAGTATTTTGAATATTCAATTCAGTACAAGGCATCTCAGTAGGAGAACATGGCGTTTCTACTTCAGCTATAGATTCAAGGGAGGATTTCTCATTATCATCCTTTTCTGGTTCACAAAGTTTGCCATCACAACTAATCTATTTTTCACTAGAGTAAGAGTCAACAAAAGGAACAAAGTCATACTTAATTTTTTCTCTAGTTGGATATTGGATTGGACATCGAGAACTCTCATGATATTTTGAACTACACCAATAACATTGCTCAAAATGTGAGAGATCACTTGGAATCCTTCTTTCTTTTGGCCATCTCTTCGTGAAGTACTTATCAATTGATCTACTTCCTTGAGCAAGTCATGGAAGTCTGGTTTTGACCTCCCTATAATAACGTGTTGGGGTAAAGCGTTTTCACATAACTTGTTTCAACTCATCCCATGTGGTAATTTTTCTCTCGTAGTTTCGTTGGAGACTTATACCAAGTTGAGTCCACCAACTCAACGCATAGTCTGAAAACTCAAGGGTCGCCAATGGAACTTTCTCATCTTCTGGGCATTTATAGTAACGAAACATAAGCTCTATATTTATTCCCACTCACAATATGCTTCGGGATCATTCTTTCCACGAAATTGAGGAATTGTGAACTTCGGCTTTGCCAACGAAGGCTGTCCGCGATCATTAGGAAATAAAGGATCTTCATCCACACGAGGGACACGTCTAGCTTGATGTCTACTAGCATGAGGTTGTTCAAACCCATCATCATCATTAGCACCCCAACATTGAGTACTTTGCTCAGTTCGCAACTGATTTAAGGTATTGTTCAACTGATTGAACATGGTTTCGAACTTATCAGTGATGGCATGGAGATCTAACTTTGTTGCGACACCAATAAGATTTTCGATGTTAACTAGCGGTTTGTCACTTTGGTCATCACTCCCTTTTCTACTATGAGACATTGTGACAAATCTGGAAAAAAACACAACACTCAAAAAAAAATTAAACAAACCTCATCGTTATTCACTCAAAAAAAAAAATTCTCAATGAGGTAAGACTTAATCTTGTGAGTCCTTTAGAAGTATTTATATCAATCAATCAGGATGTATTAGAATCAAACTAACAAAGTAATCCTAATAGCACTATGAGTCCAAAATCAGCTAGACACCAAAGAATTGTGTTGTAAGGAGGAAGGAAGGTGCAACGTTCGTTAACCTACTAACACAAGAAATAAGAAAGTGTAAGAATGTGTAAAGGAACATTAAAAGCAAAAACAAATGAAAATCTAAAACTAAGAATCAATAAAATTGCAGAAAGTCGAAAACCCAAAAACTGCGAAGCAACTTGACAAACTTCGTTCGAGGTGTTTTCGATTTCCAAAAATCACAAAATTTAAATTGGAGCCTCTCCAAATAATGTGTTTTTTATCTGGAAGTTTTCGGCACAAAATTCAACCCACAGAATATTTTTTATTTTTTTTATTTTTCTCGTATTTTTCTTTTTTTCTCGACTTTATGATCACCTTTTTGTGGGAAATATTTTTTTATATTGTAATATAGTGCTAAGAATCATTATATAAAATTTTAGAACAATTGAAAAACGTTTACCCACTCAAAAATATATTTTTCCAAAAAAATTTATTAGGTAAAAACTGTTTGTTGGTTGTTTGTAATGAAAATCAGTGTAGAAAGCAATGAAGAACACCTAAAACACTCAAAATCTAATACCAAATGATTTAAACTCGAATTAAAAGCCCAAAACTCGTAATTCCCGTCATAATCACGTCCAAAAATTCTGCTTGCGCAGTCTTTATTAAAATGATCATAACTTGAGCTCCCAAACTTGAAATCGAGTGATTCATAGTGTGTTTCGAAGATAAGAGATTGATCTTCAAAATCCATGCAGACATCTCAACCCATAAATTCCTGGATCCCAACCAAAAAGTCGTCGCAAGCCTACTGATTTCCCCAACTTGAAAATTGGCAGCTTTGGTTTCTTGGACCAAGATTTCCAAGATTTGAAATCTTGATTTTCTTGATTCTTGAAATTGTTTGGAATGAAAATTTTGGACCAAGATTCGGTTTCTTGATTTTCTTGAAAACAAGAAACTGAATCTTGATTTTCTTTTTCGGCTATGTGAGCATTTAGGGCATTGGTAACGAAGTCTTGGATGGTCCTATTCAATCTTGCTCGAATTTGCTTGGCCTTCGACCTCGTTATTGGGCCTTGAGAAACTTTGATCCCATCACATTTATAAGCTTGAATTTGGGCCTTACAACTCGTATCATTCCCCAGTTCCTCATGAAGATTCGTCCTCGAATCTTTAGCTCTCTCCCACAAGTAAAAGTGTCGATTAATGGTAGAGTAATGTAATTGGAAGTCCGCCAATGGATCTTTAATCCTGTAACAAGGAAACATCACTAAACAAATTCGAGTTATGGTTAGTTAAAACATAATCATTCCTCACTTTTGTATGGGTATCTTCTTGTTTTTCTTTTTCTTTTTCCTCTTGAGAACTCTCCAATTTTACCTCATATGGATTTTCACTCACCAAATTTGGACAATCAAGTAGACTTTTATCACTCATGGTCTCTTATCTCTCGGCCTTTTCACATATTTTTCCCTCACTTCCCATATCCCCCTCACAAGTATTTTGAATATTCAATTCAGTACAAGGCATCTCAGTAGGAGAACATGACGTTTCTACTTCATCTATAGATTCAAGAGAGGATTTCTCATTATCATCCTTTTCTGGTTCACAAAGTTTGCCATCACAACTAATCTGTTTTTCACTAGAGTAAGAGTCAACAAAAGGCACAAAGTCATACTTACTTTTTTCTCTAGTTGGATATTGGATTGGACATCGTGAACTCTCATGATATTTTGAACTACACCAATAACATTGCTCAAAATGTGAGAGATCACTTGGAATCCTTCTTTCTTTTGGCCATCTCTTCGTGAAGTACTTATCAATTGATCTACTTCCTTGAGCAAGCCGTGGAAGTCTGGTTTTGACCTCCCTATAATAACGTGTTGGGGTAAAGCGTTTTCACATAACTTGTTTCAACTCATCCCATGTGGTAATTTTTCTCTCGTAGTTTCGTTGGAGACTTATACCAAGTTGAGTCCACCAACTCAATGCATAGTCTGAAAACTCAAGGGTCGCCAATGGAACTTTCTCATCTTCTAGGCATTTATAGTAACAAAACATAAGCTCTATTTTTATTCCCACTCACAATATGCTTTGGGATCATTCTTTCCACGAAATTGAGGAATTGTGAACTTCGACTTTGCCAATGAAGGCTGTCCGCGATCATTAGGAAATAAAGGATCTTCGTCCACACGAGGGACACGTCTAGCTTGATGTCTACTAGCATGAGGTTGTTGAAACCCATCATCATCATTAGCACCCCAACATTGAGTCCTTTGCTCAGTTCGCAACTGATTTAAGGTATTGTTCAACTGATTGAACATGGTTTCGAACTTATCAGTGATGCCATGGAGATCTAACTTTGTTGCGACACCAGTAAGATTTTCGATGTTAACTAGTGGTTTGTCACTTTGGTCATCACTCCCTTTTCTACTATGAGACATTGTGACAAATCTGGAAAAAAACACAACACTCAAAAAAATTAAACAAACCTCACCGTTATGCACTCAAAAAGAAAAAATTAAATTCTCACTGAGGTAAGAATTAATCTTGTGAGTCCTTTAGAAGTATTTATATCAATCAATCAGGATGTATTAGAATCAAACTAACAAAGTAATCCTAATAGCACTATGAGTCCAAAATCAGCTAGACACCAAAGAATTGTGTTGTACGGAGGAAGGAAGGTGCAACGTTCGTTAACCTACTAACACAAGAAATAAGAAAGTGTTAGAATGTGTAAAGGAACATTAAAAGTAAAAACAAATGAAAATCTAAAACTAAGAATCAATAAAATTGCAGAAAGTCGAAAACCCAAAAACTGCGAAGCAACTTGACAAACTTCGTTCGAGGTGTTTTCGATTTCCAAAAATCACAAAATTTAAATTGGAGCCTCTCCAAATAATGTGTTTTTTATCTGGAAATTTTCGGCACAAAATTCAACCCACAGAATATTTTTTATTTTTTTATTTTTCTCGTATTTTTCTTTTTTTCTCGACTTTTTGATCACTTTTTTTGTCGAAAATAAATTTTTTATATTTTAATATAGTGCTAAGAATCAGTATATAAAATTTTAGAACAATTGAAAAACGTTTACCCACTCAAAAATATCTTTTTCCAAAAAAATTTATTGGGTAAAAACTGTTTGTTGGTTGTTTGTAATGAAAATCATTGTAGAAAGCAATGAAGAACACCTAAAACGCCCAAAATCTAATACCAAATGATTTAAACTCGAATTAAAAGCCCAAAACTCGTAATTCCCGTCATAATCACGTCCAAAAATTCTGCTTGTGCAGTGTTTATTACAATGATCATAACTTGAGCTCCCGAACTTGAAATCGAGTGATTCAAAGTGTGTTTCGAAGATAAGAGATTGATCTTCAAAATCCATGCAGACATCTCAACCCATAAATTCCTGGATCCAAACCAAAAAGTCGTCGCAACCTACTGATTTCCCCAACTTGAAAATTGGAAGCTTTGGTTTCTTGGACCAAGATTTCCAAGATTTGAAATCTTGATTTTCTTGATTATTGAAATTGTTTGGAATGAAAATTTTGGACCAAGATTCGGTTTCTTGATTTTCTTGAAAACAAGAAAGTGAATCTTGATTTTCTTTTTCGGCCATGTGCGCATTTAGGGCCTTGGTAACGAAGTCTTGGATGGTCCTATTCAATCTTGCTCGAATTTGCTTGGCCTTCGACCTCGTTATTGGGCCTTGAGAAACTTTGATCCCATCACATTTATAAGCTTGAATTTGGGCCTTGCCCCTCATATCATTCCTCAGTTCCTCATGAAGATTCGTCCTCAAATCTTTAGCTCTCTCCCACAAGTAAAAGTGTCGATTGATGGTAGAGTAATGTAATTGGAATTCCGCCAATGGATCTTTAATCCTGTAACAAGGAAACATCACTAAACAAATTCGAGTTATGGTTAGTTAAAACATAATCATTCCTCACTTTTGTATGGGTATCTTCTTGTTTTTCATTTTCTTTTTCATCTTGAGAACTCTCCAATTTTACCTCATATGAATTTTCACTCACCAAATTTGGACCATCAAGTAGACTTTTATCACTCATGGTCTCTTATCTCTCGGCCTTTTCACATATTTTTCCCTCACTTCCCATATCCCCCTCACAAGTATTTTGAATATTCAATTCAGTACAAGGCATCTCAGTAAGAGAACATGACGTTTCTACTTCAGCTATAGATTCAAGGGAGGATTTCTCATTATCATCCTTTTCTGGTTCACAAAGTTTGCCATCACAACTAATCTGTTTTTCACTAGAGTAAGAGTCAACAAAAGGCACAAAGTCATACTTACTTTTTTCTCTAGTTGGATATTGGATTGGACATCGAGAACTCTCATGATATTTTGAACTACACCAATAACATTGCTCAAAATGTGAGAGATCACTTGGAATCCTTCTTTCTTTTGGCCATCTCTTCGTGAAGTACTTATCAATTGATCTACTTCCTTGAGCAAGTCATGGAAGTCTGGTTTTGACCTCCCTATAATAACGTGTTGGGGTAAAGCATTTTCGTATAACTTGTTTCAACTCATCCCATGTGGTAATTTTTCTCTCGTAGTTTCGTTGGAGACTTATACCAAGTTGAGTCCACCAACTCAACGCATAGTCTGAAAACTCAAGGGTCGCCAATGAAACTTTCTCATCTTCTGGGCATTTATAGTAACGAAACATAAGCTCTATTTTTATTCCCACTCACAATATGCTTCGGGATCATTCTTTCCACGAAATTGAGGAATTGTGAACTTCGGCTTTGCCAACGAAGGCTGTCCGTGATCATTAGGAAATAAAGGATCTTCGTCCACACGAGGGACACGTCTAGCTTGATGTCTACTAGCATGAGGTTGTTCAAACCCATCATCATCATTAGCACCCCAACATTGAGTCCTTTGCTCAGTTCGCAACTGATTTAAGGTATTGTTCAACTGATTGAACATGGTTTCGAACTTATCAGTGATGGCATGGAGATCTAACTTTGTTGCGACACCAGTAAGATTTTCGATGTTAACTAGCGGTTTGTTACTTTAATCATCACTCCCTTTTCTACTATGAGACATTGTGACAAATCTGGAAAAAAACACAACACTCAAAAAAAATTTAAACAAACCTCACCGTTATTCACTCAAAAAGAAAAATTAAATTCTCAATGAAGTAAGAATTATTCTTGTGAGTCCTTTAGAAGTATTTATATCAATCAATCAGGATGTATTAGAATCAAACTAACAAAGTAATCCTAATAGCACTATGAGTCCAAAATCAGCAAGACACCAAAGAATTGGGTTGTACGGAGGAAGGAAGGTGCAACGTTCGTTAACCTACTAACACAAGAAATAAGAAAGTGTTAGAATGTGTAAAGGAACATTAAAAGCAAAAACAAATGAAAATCTAAAACTAAGAATTAATAAAATTGCAGAAACCCGAAAACCCAAAAATTGCGAAGCAACTTGACAAACTTCGTTCGAGGTGTTTTCGATTTCCAAAAATCACAAAATTTAAATTGGAGCCTCTCCAAATAATGTGTTTTTTATCTGGAAATTTTCGGCACAAAATTCAACCCACAGAATATTTTTTATTTTTTTTATTTTCTCGTATTTTTCTTTTTTCCTCGACTTTTTGATCACTTTTTTTGTCGGAAATATTTTTTTTATATTGTAATATAGTGCTAAGAATCAGTATATAAAATTTTAGAACAATTGAAAAACGTTTACCCACTCAAAAATATCTTTTTCCAAAAAAAAGTATTGGGTAAAAACTGTTTGTTGGTTGTTTGTAATGAAAATCAGTGTAGAAAGCAATGAAGAACACCTAAAACACTCAAAATCTAATACCAAATGATTTAAACTCGAATTAAAAGCCCGAAACTCGTAATTCCCGTCATAATCACGTCCAAAAATTCTGTTTGCGCAGTCTTTATTAAAATGATCATAACTTGAGCTCCTGAACTTGAAATCGAGTGATTCAAAGTGTGTTTCGAAGATAAGAGATTGATCTTCAAAATCCATGCAGACATCTCAACCCATAAATTCTTGGATCCCAACCAAAAAGTCGTCGCAAGCCTACTGATTTCCCCAACTTGAAAATTGGCAGCTTTGGTTTCTTGGACCAAGATTTCCAAGATTTGAAATCTTGATTTTCTTCATTCTTGAAATTGTTTGGAATGAAAATTTTGGACCAAGATTCGGTTTCTTGATTTTCTTGAAAACAAGAAAGTGAATCTTGATTTTCTTTTTCGGCCATGTGCGCATTTAGGGCCTTGGTAACGAAGTCTTGGATGGTCGTATTCAATCTTACTCGAATTTGCTTGGCCTTCGACCTCGTTATTGGGCCTTGAGAAACTTTGATCCCATAACATTTATAAGCTTGAATTTGGGCCTTGCGACTCGTATCATGCAGGGACAATTATACTACAACTACATGATATGCATGAAAACTAAACTAAGTGCTAAAAAAAAAAACTAACTCAGTGTGCTACTGCGGAAGATGTGGTTGCATTCGTCTTCTTCTTCTTGCGCTTCCGTTCCTCCTTGCGTTGCTTCTTGTCTTTGGTCCACTTCCTCCTTCGTTCCTTTGGCTTGGCCGGACTTGTGGATTGCTCCTCAACAGCAAGTATCATAGCCTCCACCTAACTCGCTTCTGGTGGCGCCAAATCATTAGATGATGCATCCACAAGTTCAGGTGCGATGACAAATTCCTTAGCTAAATTTGTCACGACATCAGGTCCTTCTCTTCTTTCTTCTTTTACTTTTGTTTGAGCTTCGCATGATCTGTGGACTACCTCAGTTTTTATCTCTACTATGGCATCATCAACTGCTTCATTCGTTGATCTAGTATAGACCACTATCTCCCAAAGGTTTTCATCAGCAGCTTCCGCCTAACTCGCTCCATCTTTTGCCAAGCCTTCAGTTATTACAGCCACGACTTTAGGTGCAGGGACAAATTTCTCAGCTAAATTTGCCTCGACATCTATTTTTTCATCTTTTTCTTCCTCCACATGAACTTCATCCGTTTTCAGCATTAAGTCAATAGGTACAATACAACTGTACAAAATTGCGTTGACAATGGAATCCTAATGTGTCGATAATAGTGTTCACTTATTCCTCAATTGGTGCAAACACAATATGTGTTTCTTCTTCTGTGCTTCGTACTCTTTTATTCTCCACACAATCCCAAAAAATTTCCACTCTTTCTTGCATTTTTTCCAATTCCATAACTTATTAATTACAGATATAGGTATTAAAATTATGCTTTCATTGAAATCACATAATGTCTTTCCAATATACCAATCACCGATGGAATAAGGTATTGAGAAGCTCTTGGGATCCTTAAATTCTTAGAGCAATTTAATTGTCATGACAGTGCACCCTTCAGTAAGTGCGATTGCTTCGACTTCTCCCAATCTTTTCTTCTTTGACAATGTGTCTTCAAGTTTCTGAGGCTGTTTTGTTGTAGCATTTGTAGCGACAAAGTGATCTGATTTTATCGTCGCAATATTTTGTTTAACCTCTTCAGCTGCAGTTTACTTTTTAGATTACGCTAACATCTTTCCATTATTGAGATTTGAATTATCTTCTTTTGCTATAGCATCTCTAACAACTTCATTTAGTTTAGTTTCACTTCTGGGAATGATTTCCTCATCATGCTCTTGCCCTTGTGATATCGAATTCTCAATATCAACTGACAAAGTTTCTTGTGGTCGTAAATTTATTGCGCTCACAATCTGGTCAAATTGATATTCTAGAGCTCGTATGGATTCAACTTGATTATAAAGCACAACATCAGTCTTGGCAATATATTGTCTCAACAAATTTTCAATTGATGAAAACTCTAATGCTTCATATTGTTGGATATTTTGCCTTGACAAAGGTTAATCATAATTGGGCAATGTCCACTCATATCTAACATCATTGTCTATACTTCCAGAGTCTTGATTGTTCCAACAAAAATTTGGATGTTGCTCCCACCCTAGCATGTAAGTGCTGGAATATGGATTTTCATTTTGATAGAAATTACAAAAATTTGCTGGATCTGATGGGCATTCTTCAAACTCATGGTTGCCCCCACAATAATTACAAATTGTCACTGCAAATTTTCATTTTGCAACTACTGTAGCATTCTGCATATTAGTCAAAGAAGATACCTAGGCTGTTATGGCATCAAGCTCCATTTCTACAGCATCACTCATGTCAGTCTAAAATCTTGAGGTTCTATATACCTCGTTCCTAGCCATATTTCACTAAAAAATGTAAAAGTAAACAACAAAAAGGAAACAAGTTAGTAACGAATAAAATTTAGATAATAAAGAATAAATGCAACGACAAAAATAAACATCAAACAAACGTCATTCCTCAACAACGGTGCCAAAACTTGATCAACCTGTAACGTCACAGCAGTTGTGCAAGCGGACACATGTCGATGCAAGTATAGTTGATAGATTAATTCTATAGGATATCGATCCCACAGGGAATGGGTTCTTGATGTTTATATGTTGAGACAATTAAAGCTAAAATTAGAGATGATTTGAGTAAAGACGTCAGCGCAATTAAATCTGATCTACAAACTAAAATAGTTAAAATTGTCAATGTAATTATAAAAGTTAAATCTCAATGCAACTGAAAGTAAATCAAATTGTTGTTGAAGTGTTGAGAAATGCAGAAAAATAAAATGATGATCAAGTGTGAAGAATTGGAGTGGATCGCTAACTTCACTAAGTCACAACGCTGGATGCGTTGACAAGGTACTATATAGATGAATTGTCACAGTAATAAAGCTCCAATGAAATCTTACTAATAACAACTCTTTGTTTAATCAAGACTCAAGTATCCACAATTACCCCATCTCTTGATGTAGGTAACGTTGTGCACTTAAGAACAAGTGATAGAATCTTTTCTAATCCCAAGCAGCTCTCGCTGACTTGCTTGTTAATCTAACTTGTCACCGCATCTCTCAATGTCGGTAGACTACAATTCCACTCTCGTGTTTAAAGCAATTAAATCCAAGAATAAACAAATAAGAAGGATTAAGTAAGAATCAAAGTGTTATAACAATGAAAGATATTCTCATATTCATTCAATTGTCAAGAGTAATTCATCAGCATAAAAGAAGGGTTAACAAATACATCGAAGCTTACTATCTCTAGAATACTAGGACTATTTCTTAACCGTTCCTCTTGTGCCTGCACCAAGCACTCCTCATTAAGAGTTGTTGCTCGTTTGCTCATTCAGCTCAACGATCTCCAATAAAACTTCAAAAACACAAAGTAATTGCAGATTTAATTCCTTCCCTCTTGATATTTCTCTCCTTCTTCTTTCCTCTATTTATAAGCTTAAGAAATTGCAAACTTCTTCCATTCTCAGATCCAACTACTTTGTACAACTGTAAAAGTTTGTTATTGACAGCTACGCAGATCTGATTTGTTTACTAGACTGTTGCAGAATGTCGACGTAAATTATGATTTTAATTTCTGGTGACAATTTATCAGCAGAATGTCACCGCATTTCTGGACCAACTTGTGGCTGCAACTCTGAATGCTTTCTTACTCTGATCTTCTAAGGTGGATCTTTGCGCTGACAACCTTAGGCACAAAATTGATACTGAATACAACGACAAAATTCCTGGGTGCAATTGAAGAATACTTATGCAAAGACAGTCTTGGGTGCATTCCAAAAATTATAATGCGACGACAACTTTGGGTGCAATCTGGAAGTGCTCATGCGACGATAGTTTTGGGCGCAAATTTGGATCATATTTTGCTGCGACAATTCCGGACACGTTCATGTATTGATCCTTCAAGATAAGTTCCTACAGTGACATCTTCTAATGTAATACTAAACAACTAATTGTGGCGACATTAGTAGTAAAAACATTATAAAATTAAGGAAAATTAAACCAAGCATCACTGAGTTAGAAAATGCAATTACTAAATATAAAATGCTAAAAATGCATGCAAAATATGATACAAAAGAGACAAATAATACACAAATTTAGGGAGAAAATTAGTGTCATTTCTAATGCTATCAGCCTCCTTTGGGTACGATCCTTGGAATACTTCCAAGTGTTCCGTTATAAACACACTATATTTACAACTTGACCCGTATACTTTCGAAAGCCGAAATCTACACCGAACGGGAGTACGTTCGGAGGTAGTCAAGTTGTTGGCACCATTGCCGGAGAGGCAACACTTTAGTAAATCTTATTCTTTCATTGCTCATCGGATAATTAGGAAAATTTTAGGATATAGATACGATTTTATTTTATTTCGTTTTCTTTGCTCCTAGTTTATTTCTTTTAATCTATTCATAAAATTATTTAGTTAAAAAATGATGAAAAATTAATTAGAGATGTTTTTTTATTTGGAAATGTTACAATCTAGTATTGCTAGACCATCAATTTATCAAAACCATTTTGAATTAAACCCATCTTTAATATCTTTGATTACTAACAATGTTACATTCTCTGATCCTTCAACAGAGGATCCTATTGTATTCTTATGGAAATTTGAGGCCATTTGTAGCACAGTTTCTTAACAGATGATCTTGGAAGTCAAAGGACTAATATCTTCCATTCTCGGTGTTTCATTAAAGGTACACTATGTTTGCTTATTGTGGATAGTGGGAGTTGTGCTAATGTTATTAGTAGCTATCTTGTGGACTCTTTGAAATTACCTTTCTCAAAACACCCTAAGTCATACCACCTTCAATGGCTTAATGAATGTTCAAACTGCGGGTTACAAAACAGTCCTTGATTACATTTAAACTCGGTAATTATGAGGATGAGGTATGGTGTGATGTTGTCCCCATGCATGCCGCGCATTTATTGCTTGGAAGACCATGGCAATATGATCCTGATGTCATACACCATGGCAAACAAAATCGATATTTCGTTATCTTTAAAGGGGAGAAATTTACTCTAACTCCTTTAAATCCCGACGATGTGTATAAAGATCAAATAAAAATGATGAAATTTTGTGAGGAGGTTAAGGGGAAAGGACAAACAAAAAAGACTAAGAGAAAAGAGGTCATTAGGATTAAAAGTGAAAATTCAAACGGCCTAATGGTGAGTGAATCCTCTAGTGGTAAAAATAGAGTGCAAAGTCTATTTGCAATTGTAAAAGATGTGCGAATAGCCCTGTTAAACAAACAGCCTTGTATCCTTGTGAGGTTTAGGCAAAATTATTTATCTTTAGCTGACCTTGACAAAACTTTGCCTAATGTGTTTAACTCTCTTTTGCAGGATTATACAAATATTTTCAATGAGGCACCTAAAGGTTTACCACCTTTACGAGGAATTGAGCACCAAATTGATTTAGTACCCAGAGCATCCATTCCAAATCGACCAGCTTATCGAAGTAATCCCGAGGAGACAAAGGAGTTGCAAAGGCAAGTTAAGGAACTATTAGCCAAAGGGTACATTAGAGAGAGTTTAAGTCTTTGTGTCGTTCTTGTCTTGTTGGTGCCTAAGAAAGATGGTTCATTTTGAATGTGCGTTGATTGTCATGCTTGATGAATTACAGGGATCAACGATTTTCACAAAAATTGACATAAAAAATGGTTACGAGATGAATGAAAAACAACCTTTAAAACTAAGTTTGGATTGTGTAAATGGCTTGTTGTCTAACTAATGCACCTAGTACGTTCATGAGGTTAATGAATAATGTTTTAAGACCTTATTTGGGTAAATTTATGGTGGTATATTTTGATGATATTCTAATTTACTCAACTTCTTTGGATGATCATGTTTTCCATGTTAAATCTGTTTTGGACATTTTACGAGCTGAACAATTATTTGCCAACCTTGATAAATGCACTTTTTGTTGTGATAAGCTAATATTTTTAGGGTTTATAGTAAGTGCTCAAGGTATTCATGTCGATGAGGACAAAGTAAAGGCAATAAGGGAGTGGCCCACTCCTAAATTGATTACCAAGGTGAGATCTTTCCATGGTTTAGCAAGTTTTTATAGACAATTTGTGAAGGATTTCTCCACTATTGATGCCCCATTAACTGAGGTCCTTAAAAAATCAGTAGGTTCAAGTGGGGTGAAGCTCAAGAAAAGGCGTTTTAAGACTTAAAGAATAAGTTATGTTCTACTCCAATTCTTAAATTACCTGATTTCTCTAATACTTTTGAACTTGAATGTGATGCTTCAAGTATTGGAATTGGTGTCATCTTGGTGCAAGATAAAAGGCCAATAGCATATTTTAGTGAAAAACTAAATGGGCCGCAACTGAACTACTCAACGTACGATAAAGAGTTATTGGAATTGGTGCGAGCTCTCCAAGTGTGGCAACATTAATTGCTGCCCAATGAGTTCGTTATACATACGGATCATGAGTCCCTCAAATGGCTAAAGGGACAAGGTAAGTTGAGCAAAAGAATTGCAAGATGGGTGGAATTTATTGAAACATTCCCATATGTAATTAAGTACAAAACATGCAAAGAGAATGTAGTTGCTGATGCCTTATCTCGTAGATATTCTTTGATAACTACATTACATTCTAAAATCTTAGGATTTGAGCATTTAAAAGATTTGTACCCAAATGATGCTGATTTTTTAAATATCTTTGCTAATTGAGGGAATAGTGCCCTTGACAAATATTGTCTTGTACATGGATTTCTTTTCCGCCTAAACTGGTTATATGTGCCACATTGCTCCATGAGGGAGTTACTAATTCGCGAGGCCCATGGTGGAGGCTTAATGGGACACTTTGTTGTCGCCAAAACGCTAGATGTTCTACAGGAACACTTTTATTAGCCGTACATGAAGAAGGATGTTGACAAGGTATGTTCTAGATGCATTGCTTGTAAACAAGAAAAATCTAACGCAATGCCTCATGGACTCTATACTCCTTTGCCAATTCCTTCTTCACCATAGGAAGATTTATCCTTGGATTTCATTCTTGGTTTGCCTCGAACTAAAAAAGGTTGAGATCGTATATTTGTTGTTATTGATAGGTTCTCAAAAATGGCACACTTTATTCCTCGTCACAAAACAGATGATGCTACACATGTGCCGGACTTATTCTTTAGAGAGGTGGTGCGACTACATGGGATACCTTGCACAATTGTCTCTGACAGAGACGTAAAATTCCTCAGCCATTTTTGGAAGGTATTGTGGGGTAAGCTTGGTACTAAATTATTATATTCCACTACATGTCACCCCTACTAATGGACAAACATAAGCAGTAAATCAAGTTTTAGGCACTTTGCTACGAGCTATTGTGGGTAAGAACCTTAAGAATTAGGAAGAATGTTTAGCATTTGTTGAATTTGCATATAATCGATCTATTCACTCTACAACTGGGCTATTCACCATTTGAACTTGTTTATGGTTTTAACCCACAACTGTACTCGATCTTGTACCATTGCCTATAGAAAATATTTCTAGTTTGGATAGTGCGAAGAAAGCTGAATTGGTTAAGTCAATGCATGAAAAGGCAAAACAACGAATTGCCAAAACAAATGACATGAATTCCAGCAGAGCTAACAAGGGGAACAAACAAGTTATCCTTGAACCCAGTGATTGGGTTTGGGTCCATATGCGCAAAGAGCAATTTTCGAGTAAACAAAGAGTAATTTTCGAGTAAAAGGAGGACTAAATTGGACCCTAGGGGCGATGGACCTTTCCAAGTACTAAAACGGATCAATGACAACGCCTATCAAATAGATCTACCCGATAAGTACAATATAAGTTCCACTTTTAATATTGCTGACTTGTCTCCCTTCGATGTTTCAGATTCGAGGACGAATCCTTTTGAGGAAGAGGGGAATGATACGAGTCGCAAGGCCCAAAATCCAGCGTATGAATTTGATGGGCTCAATCTTCCTCAAGGACCAATAACGAGGTCAAAAGCCAAGCAAATTCGAGACTAATTGAATGGGACCATCCAAGACTTCGTTACCAAGGCCCTAGATGTGCACATGATCGAAAAACAAAATCAAGATTCAGTTTCTTATTTTTAAGAAAATCAAGAAATCGAATCTTGGTCCAATTATGTTGTTTCAAACAATTTAAAGAATCAAGAAAATCAAGATTTCAATTCTTGGAAAAAGAAACCGAATCTTGCAGCCAAGGCACATTGGATTTCTTGTATGACCTTGAACGAGCCAATTTCGAGAGCAAATGGATCATAAGACCAAGTTCTTGCAAAAAAGCCCATTAAGATATCGACAAGTTCATCTTTAAGTTTAGAAAGTAATTTAATTGAAAATCAGGCCAAATTATTAAAGTGGCCTAAATTGGAAAGTATTTAAATTTAGGTCCAATTTTTATTTTAATAAATGGATCATCATGTAAGAATTCAGCCCAAGTAGCCCATTCAAAGCCCTTTGGCCGAAATTCCCTATATCCACACTTAAATTTATTTATTTTTTATTTTATTTGATTAGTTGTCATGGTTAGAATTCTATTAGGGTTAGAAAAGCTTATTTTGGGGGCCTATAAGTAGCATGGTCATTCCCCTTGAAAAAACAATTGATTTTGATTATTTTGAGTTAATAATAATTCTCTTTGAGTTTTTCTTCAAGAATTGCTCGAGTTTTTTTAGAAGTTGTTTTAACAATCTTTCAGGTTGTGGGAATCATCTTCAAGCTTTTTCTTGCTAAGATCTCTTTCTTGGAGGGGAAATTAGAATCATTGAAGGGAGTTGTGGATTCTTATTATTTCCAAGGCTTCTTAGGACATTATCTTCTCTTTTTCTATCTTTAATCTATCGTTCTAGTTTGATCTAGTTTATTTCTTGCTATTTAGGGTTACTGATTTAGTTGGTTTTTGTTCTTGATTGAAATTTCTTCAAGAGGGATGTTCTTCTACCTTGATCCATCAAGAAACACATCAGAAATTAGGAGATCCAATCTTTTCTTGCTGTTTCAATCATTCTTGCCTAAACAGTTTCCTTTTGTCTTTTAAATCACTTCTAATACGAGTCGCAAGGACCAAATTCAAGCTTATGAATGTGATGGGATCAAAGTTTCTCAAGGCCCAATAATGAGGTTAAAGGCCAAGCAAATTCGAGTAAGATTGAACGGGACCATCCAAGACTTCGTTACCAAGGCCCTAGATGTGCACACGGCCGAAAAAGAAAATCAAGATTCACTTTCTTGATTTCAAGAAAATCAAGAAACCGAATCTTGGTCCAATTTTTCCATTCCAAATAATTTCAAGAAACAAGAAAATCAAGATTTTAAATCTTAAAAATCTTGGTCCAAGAAACCGAAGCTGCCAATTTTCCAGTTGGGGAAATCAGCAGGCTTGCGACAACTTTTTGGATGGGATCTAGGAATTTATGGGTTGATATGTCTGCATGGATTTCGAATATCTATCTCTTATCTTCGAAACGCACTTTGAATCACTTGATTTCAAGTCCGTGAGCTCAAGTTATGATCGTTTTAATAAAGATTGTGCAAGCAAAACTTCTGGACGTGACTATGACGGGAATTACGAGTTTCGGGCTTTTAATTTAAGTTTAAATCATATTGGGTTTCATTTTTAGGTTTAATTTTTATTATATATAAGTCCAATATTGTATTATCAGCTCTTATTATTTTATTGTTATTTTTTATTACGAATTTTTAATAATTATTAAGTAGTTTAAGTTTTTAAGAATTTTATGTCAACAAGAAAGTTTCTTGTTTAGATTAGTTAGAGTTCTAGTTTAATTATGAGTTTTATTTAGATTTATTTAGGTTGCCTATAAATAGGCATTGGAATTGTAAACAAAAACACTTGATTTTGATTATTTTGAGTTAATAGTAATTCTCTTTAAGTTTTTCTTCAAAAATTGCTCTTGAATTTTTGTAAAAGTTGTTTTAACAATCTTTCAGGTTGTGGGAATCATCTTAAAGCTTTTTCTTACCAAGATCTCTTTCTTGGAGGGAAAATTAGAGACATTGAAGGGAGTTGTGGATTCTTATTGTTTCCAAGGCTTCTTAGGATGTTATCTTCTCTTTTCTATCATTAATCTATTGTTCTAGTTTGATCTAGTTTATTTCTTGCTATTTAGGGTTACTGATTTAGTTGATTTAGTTCTTAGTTGAAATTGCTTCAAGAGGGACGTTCTCCTACCTTGATCCATCAAAAGACACATAAAAAATTAAAAGATCCAATCTTTTCTTGCTGTTTCAATCATTCTTGCCTTAACAGTTTGCTTTTATCTTTTAAATCACTTCTAACGAATCTGTTTGTGTTTTTATTTTCCAGATCTAGTAGGGACGTTTTCTTGAGGTCCAAGGACGGTTTCTTTCATCCAAGAAACCCTAATTTCATTCTCTATTGGATTCATTATCAGCCATTCATCTTTCTTTAATTTTAATTTCGTTTGATTATTCTTCTTGTCAATTAATCTGTCTTTCTTTGTTTTCGTTTCAGATTTCATTTGTCTAGAGCTTTGGGGTAGATCCGCGACTTGACAACTTCACAATCCTCTTCTGCTTTTGTTTCGTATTAACTTCTAACGAATCTGTTTGTGTTTTTATTTTCCAGATTTGGTTGGGATGTCTTCTTGAGGTCCAAGGATAGTTTCTTTCTTCCAAGAAACACTAATTTCATTCTCTATTGGATCCTTTATCAGCCATTCATCTTTCTTGTGTTTTAATTTTCATTTGATTATTCTTCTTGTCAGCTAATCTGTTTTTTTTGTTTTCGTTTCAAATTACTTTTGTCTAAAGCTTTAGGGTAGATCCGCGACTTGACAACTTTACGATCCTCTTTCACCTGCATTTCGTATCATTTGGTATAAGATTTTGTGCGTTTTGGGTGTTCTTCGTTGCTTTCTACACGGATTTCCATTACAAACAGCCAACAAGCAGTTTTTACCTAATCAATTTTTTAGGAAAAGGATATTTTTGAGTGGGTAAACATTTTTCCATTGTTCTAAAATTTTATATACTGATTCTTGGCACTATATTACAGTATAAAAATATATTTTGCACAAAAAAAATCAAAAAGTCGAGAAAAAAAGAAAAATAAAAAATAAAAAAAAATATTCTGTGGGTTGAATTTTTTGCCGAAAATTTCCAAATCAAAAACACATTATTTGGAGAGGCTCCAATTTAAATTTCGTGATTTTTGGAAATCGGGAACACCTCGAACGAAGTTTGTCAAGTTGCTTCGCAGTTTTTGGGTTTTCGGGTTTCTTCAATTTTATTGATTCTTAGTTTTATGTTTTCATTTGTTTTTTATTTTTATTGTTTCTTTACACATTCTAACACTTTCTTATTTCTTGTGTCAGAGGTTAACGAATGTTGCACCTTCCTTCCTCCATGCAACACAATTCTTTGGTGTCTAGCTGATTTTGGAGTCATAGTGCTATTAGGATTACTTTGTTAGTTTGATTCTAATACATCCTGATTGATTGATATAAATACTTTTAAAGGACTCACAAGATTAATTCTTACCTCATTGAGAATTTAATTTTTCTTTTTGAGTGCATAGCGGTGAGGTTTGTTTAATTTTTTTTTGAGTGCTGTGTTTTTTTCTCCAGATTTGCCATAATGTCTCATAGTAGAAAAGGGAGTGATGACCAGAGTGACAAACCATTAGTTAACATCGAAAATCTTGTTGGTGTCGCAACAAAATTAGATATCCATGGATTCATTGATAAGTTCGAAACCATGTTCAATCAGTTGAAACAAAGTCTAGACCATCAAGCAACAGAATAAAGATAACAGGATGTTGTATTTCAGACAATGAGCAATACCTTAAATCAGTTGCGAGCTGAGCAAAGGACTCAACATTTGGGTGCTAATGATGATGATGGGGTTGAACAACCTCGTGCTCGTAGAAATCAAGCTAAACGTGTCCCTCGTGTGATGAAGATCCTTTGGTTCCCAATAATCGGGGACAGCCTTCGTTGGCAAAGCTGAAGTTCACAATTCCTCGATTAATGATCCCGAAGCATACTGTGAGTGAGAATAAAAAATAGAGCTTATGTTTCGTTACTATAAATGCCCAAAAGATGAGAAAGTTCCATTGGCGACCCTTGAGTTTTCAGACTATGCGTTGAGTTGGTGGACTCAACTTGGTATAAGTCGCTAACGAAACTACGAGAGAGAAATTACCACATGGGATGAGTTGAAACAAGTTATGCGAAAACACTTTACCCTAACACATTATTATAGGGAGGTCAAAACCAGACTTCGACGACTTGCTCAAGGTAGTAGATCAGTTAATAAGTACTTCACGAAGAGATGGCTAAGAGAAAGAAGGATTCCAAGTGATCTCTCACATTTTGAGTAATGTTATTGGTGTAGTTCAAAATATCATGAGAGTTCTCGATGTCCAATCCAATATCCAAGTAAAGAAGAAAGTAAGTATGACTTTGTGCCTTTTGTTGACTCTTACTCTAGTGAAAAAAAGATTAGTTGTGATGGCAAACTTTGTGAACCAGAAAAGGATGATAATGAGAAATCTTCCCTTGAATCTATAGATGAAGTAGAAACGTCATGTTCTCCTACTGAGATGCCTTGTACTGAATTGAATATTCAAAATACTTGTGAGGGGGATATGGGAAGTGAGGAAAAATATGTGAAAAGGTCGAGAGAAAAGAGACCATGAGTGATAAAAGTCTACTTGATGGTCCAAATTTGGTGAGTGAAAATCCATACTAGGTAAAATTGGAGAGTTCTCAAGAGGAAAAGAAAATGAAAAACAAGAAGATACCCATACAAAAGTGAGGAATGATTATGTTTTAACTAACCATAACTCGAATTTGTTTAGTGGTGTTTCCTTGTTACAGGATTTTAAAGATCCATTGGCAGACTTCCAATCACATTACTCTACCATCAATCGACACTTTTACTTGTGGGAGAGAGCTAAAGATTCGAGGACGAATCTTCTTGAGGAAGTGGGGAATGATATGAGTCGTAAGGCCCAAATTTAAGCTTATAAATGTGATGGGATCAAAGTTTGTCAAGGCCCAATAACGAGGTAGAAGGCCAAGCAAATTCGAGCAAGATTGAACAGGATCATCCAAGACTTCGTTACCAATACCCTAAATGCGCACATGGCCAAAAAAGACAATCAAGATTCACTTTCTTGTTTTCAAGAAAATCAAGAAACCGAATCTTGGTCCAATTTTTTCATTCCAAACAATTTCAAGAATCAAGAAAATCAAGATTTCAAATCTTGGAAATCTTGGTCCAAGAAACCGAAGCTGGCAATTTTCAAGTTGGGGAAATCAATAGGCTTGCAACGAATCTTTGGTTGGGATCCAGGAATTTATGGGTTGAGATGTCTGCATGGATTTCGAAGATCTATCTCTAATCTTCGAAACACACTTTGAATCACTCGATTTCAAGTTTGGGAGCTCAAGTTATGATCATTTTAATAAAGACTGCACAAGTAGAATTTCTGGACATGATTATGACGAGAATTACGAGTTTCGGGCTTTTAATTTGAGTTTAAATCATATTGGGTTTGGGTTTTAGGTTTAATTTTTATTAAATATGAGCCCAATATTGTATTATCAGCTCTTATTATTTTATTGTTATTTTTATTCCGAATTTTTAAATAATTATTAAGTAGTTTAAGTTTTTAGGAGTTTTATGTCAACAAGAAAGTTTCTTGTTTAGATTAGTTAGAGTTCTAGTTTAATTAGTAGTTTTATTTAGATTTATTTAGCTTGTCTATATATAGGCCTTGAAATTGTAAACAAAACACTTGATTTTGATTATTTTGAGTTAATAATAATTCTCTTTGAGTTTTTCTTCAAGAATTGCTCTTGAGTTTTTTTTAGAAGTTATTTTAACAATCTTTCAGGTTGTGGGAATCATCTTCAAGCTTTTTCTTGCCAAGATCTCTTTCTTGGAGGGGAAATTAGAGCCTTTGAAGGGAGTTGTGGATTCTTATTATTTCCAAGGCTTCTTAGGACATTATCTTCTCTTTTCTATCTTTAATCCATCGTTCTAGTTTAATCTAGTTTATTTCTTGCTATTTAGGGTTACTGATTTAGTTGTTTTCATTCTAGGTTGAAATTGTTTCAAGAGGGACGTTCTACTACCTTGATCCATCAAGGAACACATCAAAAATTAGGAGATTCAATCTTTTCTTGCTGTTTCAAACGTTCTTGCCTAAACAGTTTGCTTTCTTCTTTTAAATCACTTCTAACGAATTTGTTTTCTGTTTTTATTTTCAGATCTAGTTGAGACGTTTTCTTAAGGTCCAATGACGGTTTTTTCATCCAAGAAACCCCAATTTCGTTCTCTATTTGATCCTTTACCAGCCATTCATCTTTCTTGTGTTTTAATTTTCGTTTGATTATTCTTCTTGTTAGCTAATTTGTTTTCTTTATTTTCGTTTTAGATTACTTTTGTCTAGAGCTTTAGGGTAGATCCACAACTTGACAACTTTACGATCCTCTTCCGCCTGCGTCTCGTATCAATCTGTCTTTCTTTGTTTTCGTTTCAGATTACGTTTGTCTAGAACTTTAGGATAGATCCGCGACTTGACAACTTTACGATCCTCTTCCGCATTCGTTTCGTATCAAAAAGGCTATTGGCTAGACGATCGCTGATATAAAAGGGATAACCCAACATTCTTTCAACACAAAATTCGATTGGAAGAAGGCAAGAATCCTGTGTTGTTTATGCACAGAGACGATCAATCCTACAATGAAAGATGTGGTGAAAAAGGAACTAGTAAAATGGTTAGACATAAGGATAATTTATGTCATTTCTAATAGTGAATGGGTAAGCCCTATGCATACCAAAAAAAGGTGGGTTGACAGTTGTAGAGAATGATCGCAATGAGCTAATCCCTAGAAGAACAGTTTCTGAGTGGAGAGTTTGTATTGATTATAGGAAATTAAATGATGCAACAAAAAAGGATCACTTTCCACTACGTTTCATTGATCAAATGTTGGAACGGTTTGCAGGTAAAGAGTATTACTGTTTCCTAGATGGGTATTCAGGGTACCATCAAAGCCTAATACATCTCGATGACCAGGAGAAAACAACTTTTACATGCCCTTTTAAGACTTATGCATTTAAATGTATGCCTTTTGGACTTTGTAATGCACTAGCTACTTTTATGAGATGTATGACAACTATTTTTGTATATATGCTAAAAGAAGGGTTGGACGTCTTCATGGATGATTTCTCAGTATATGGAGATTCTTTCGAGGAGTACCTACGGAATCTAGAAAAAGTCTTGTAGAGATGTGAGAAGACTAATCTAGTGCTTAATTGGGAAAAATGTCATTTCATGATAAGAGAAGGGTTAGTTTTGGGGTATCAAATATCACATAGAGGGTTAGAAGTATACAAAGTGAAAATCGGGGTAATCAAAAACCGTCCATATCCTACAAATATCTAAGGTATTCAAAAAATTTTGGGTCATGTAGGGTATAAAAGGTTTATCAAAGATTTTTCTCATTTTTCTAAACCATTAAATTTATTATTGCAAAAAGATGTTCCATTTGTTTTTTATAATAGTTGCATTGAAGCTTTTGAGAAGATAAAAGAGAAATTGATAATTGCCCTTATTATTGTCACACCAAATTAGAATTAACCTTTTATTATTATGTGTGATGCTAGTGATTATGCTATAGGTGTCATTTTAGGATAGAAGAAAGACAATCTGTTTAGAACGATTCATTATGCCAGCAAGACTCTTACCCCCTGCTTAATGCAATTATACTACTACTAATAAAGAGATGTTAGCTGTAGTTTTTGCTTGCGATACATTTCATCCATATAAAGGCTAATCGCGTGTACATTTATATAGATCATTCAACTTTGAAATATGTAATGAAGAAAAAGAAACCAAAGCGCGGTTGATGAGATGCGTATTACTATTGTAGGAATTCGATTTATGGATCATGGACAGGAAAGGGACACAGAATCAAATAGCAAATCATTTATCACGCTTGGAAAATTCTACTATCCCTATACGTTTAGAAGAAGTAAAGGAAACTTTTACGGATGAGCAACTATTTAGAGTGAAAACTCGAATCCTAGACACAGGAGCACCATGGTATGCTGATTACGTGACTTATTTGGCCAAAGGGGTGTTCCCAGCAAAGCCTCCTGGTAGCAGAACAAGCGAATCATGCATGAAGAAAAAAATTACATTTGGGAGGATCCTTATGTATTTAGGCAATGTGTAGATCAATTAGTATGAAGATGTGTAGCAAAGGAGGAAATCAATAATATCCTTAGAGGTTGTCACAATTCTCCTTGTGGAGGCCATTTCGGTGGAAAACGTACAACTCAAGAAATTTTGCAATCCAAATTCTGTTAGCCTACTATGAACCGTAATACTCATGTGTTTGTGCAAAACTATGATCAGTGCCAGAGAATGGGGAATATATAAAAAAGGAATGAAATGCCACAGGTGGGAATTATCGAGGTAGAAATTTCTGATGTATGGGGAATTAATTTCATGGGTCCTTTTCCTAGTTCATTTGGGAATCAATACATCTTATTGGCTGTAGATTATGTTTCTAAATGGGTCGAAGCAGTGGCATTACCTACTAATGATACCAAGTCAGTGGTAAAATTCTTAAGAAAAAACATTTTCTCAAGATTTGGAACTCCTAGAGTATTTATCAATGTGATAAAGGATCACATTTTTGCAATAAACAATTTGAAGCAGCTCTCGCAAAATACAGTATCTAGCATAAGATGGCAACTGCATATCACCCTCAAGCGAATGGGTAAGCTAAAGTCTCTAATAGAAAAATTAAACAGATCTTAGAGAAAACTATGAATCCTAATTGCAAAGATTGGGCAGAAAAATTTGACGACGCTTTATGGTCCTATCGAAAAGCATATAAAACACCCTTGTATGTCTCTGTATAAACTCATATATGGGGAAATTTGTCACCTGCCTATTGAATTAGAAAGAAAAGCATATTGGGCTATTAAAGAATTGAATTTAGATCCTGAATTACCAAAAAAAAGAGAGATTGTTCCAGTTACAGGAATTAGAGGAATTTCAATTTATGGCCTATGAGAACACAAAACTTTACAAAGAAAGAAGTATGTTGCTCCATGATGCCAATATATGAAAACGAAACTTCGAGCTGGGATAGAAGGTACTCTTGTTTAATTCCAGACTCAAACTATTTCCTGGAAAATTAAATCACAATGGACAAGGCCATATATAATTAATCAAGTAAAACCATATGGAGCAATCGAGTTAATAGGAAAGAGTGGTGAAACTTTCCTAGTTAATGGGCAAAGGATAAAACCGTATTACAGGGGAACTAAAGGCATGCTTATTGAGGAACAATCTTTACACTACAAAATGATATGTGATAAAAAGAGAGAGCTAGACTCGAACATCCGGAATACCCAAGGAATAGAAAATATCTATGATTCAGAATTAGAGAGAAGTTGGTTTCGATGTCGCAACAATCTTACCCAATCGCGACAACCACATATCTGAGCAACATAATTACTGGCCTCGACGTCGCGACATGCCACCACTACGTCGCGACGAACATTGCTTCACAAAACAACAATCCTGGGACCGAAGTCGCGACATACTTAATGTATGTCACGACATACCTACGTAACAACGGCAGTACAAGTAAGACTTTGCTCTTAACAATTTTAATTAGAATTAGATATTATAAGTTTTGCTTAACACTTAACATCTAAGTTATTAAAGTTCCTAGTAACCGGTCCCTATAAATAAAAACATCCCTCGCCTAATTACTTTTCCATAATAAAAAGATTCCATTCTTAAACTAAATGGTTGATTCAAGTGAAAGTGTTGCTAACCCTATTTTTGAATTTCCAGAAGACTATTTAAACAGGTATCTTCAACAACTACAGCCGCATACTTTCATTCAAGAACAAGGGTTTGATCATTTGATGCAAGTTTGTCGAGGTATTTGGGAAACAGTAGTCGATCACGAATGGGCTAAATTTTGTCTACCCTACAAAGAACCGCTAGGAGAGCTTGTGGGCAGATTCAAGGTCCAATGAAGATTCGAGGAGTTGAAATATACCTGAATGAGGTCCAAATTTGTAGGTTCTACAACATCCCGTCTTATTACCAAGATTATCTTCATAAAGTCGACTTGAAGGAATTTAAGAACATCGACATTGAGGAGATCTTAATGTTCTTAACAGCGGGAAAAGAGGTATGGACTTATCGTGAGGGTATGACAATCCCAAAAACTTTCAACCAAGAACTTATGACGCCAAAAGCCAAGATGTGGATGAAATTCGTTTATTCTAGAATACTTCCCACTTTCGATATGACTGAGATACGTCCAATTCATTCCATAATAACATACGAAATTCTCAAGAAGAAATGGATTTGTGTAGGAAAGTGGATTCACCAAAGTATGGTGGAATGTGCGAAGAACTTAGGGAAAGGTATATTTTTTCCCCTTCTAATTTCTACTATGTGCACAAAGGCGAGAGTATCAACTGAAAGATTTGATTATAACATGAATCCACCAAGCAAACTCTTAGGCGATGACTTGTTCGAACAATTCACATTACTACAAAAAAGTCAAAGTGAAGAACGAAGGAAAAGAGGATTGAATGACGAAAAATAATAAGGACCCATAATACGATTTATGTTTAAGATTACGTTTTCTTTTTTCTTTTTTATTATTTATTTTATTTATTTGAATTTATTCACTGTTTGAGACAATTTTTATTTTGAATAATTTTTTATTTTATTTTAGACTTATATAATTTTTAGGAGTAGGGTTAGAATTTATTTTGGTATATATGCTTGAATTCTTTCTATAGGAACCCCATATTATGGAAAACACAACAATATCGAACATTAAACACCAAAAGGAGAAGGATAATCACCATAAGAAGAAAAGAACATTAACGATAAATCGAGTAACTTCTTTCCTTTATTATTTGAGGGGACTACACATTAGGGACAATGTGTTTTCTAAAGTGTAAGCGGTAACATAGGAATTTTTGGCATGTAGTTTTTATTTTTGCTTGAGCTTGTAGAGATACAAGTGATTGGTTAAGAGCATGCATTATAGGCTGATTGTGTTGGTTGATAAATTTGGAATGATGATAAGAAATTTTTAATTCTTAAGCAAGAAACTTTTTGATAAAAACACGCACGGAACAGAATCATAAGTCATCTCGTTATGGATTTGTCTTAGGGCTCTAGATGTTTAGAGATGGCTTGTTTGCTTGTTGGATCTAAAACACATTAAGAAACAAAAACACAAGTCAAATCTGAAGGAAAATAAATTCGCTGGAACTAACAAAATAAAATCAGTAAAGAAACCCCAAATAATAAAGACTAAGATGTAGTTCAAATCTGGGCACCAAAGGATGAATTTCAAGGTTTCTTGAACTCAAAGAACCTTTATTAAGTGGAGAATTTTGTCCAAAGTTAGATCTGAAAGGGGAACAAAACAAATTTGTTAAACAAAATTTTAAGCTTAAAAGAAAATTGTTTTGTAATTAATGATTCCAAACAATGTAAACGACCAAGAACCCCTAATTTTATGATGAATCTTGCTAATTTGGGGTGGAAAAGATGACTATTGGTGGTTTTAGGACCTAAAATGAAATCAAATTAGAAACAAATAATAAAGAAATAACGAAACAAAATTTTTAAAGAGAATAAAAGATGGAAAGGTGACGATGGTGTTTGAAAGATGTCCTCGGCAGCCTTGAATCCACAAAGAGATCCATAACCACATGCTAATGGCTCTAATTCTCCCCTCCAAGAAGAAGATCAAGGCAAGAAGAAAGGTGAAGACTAATCCTACAAGCAAAGATACTACCAAAGCAACTTCTAAAATAAACAAGACCTAAGAGAATTTCTTATGACTCAAAGAGAACTTGATTAATCATAAAAGAATTAAAACTGAATGACATAATGAGGGGTATCTAAGGCCTTTAAATAACCCTCAAAGTCAGACTCCTAATCAATCTTAGGAGTTTAAATTCAAATAAATAACTGATTACAACTTAGCAGAATAATAAAAAAACTAATTAACGAATAAATAAAACTAAAACAACAATTTAATATGGAATTTCGGCTAAGACTTAAATGGCTTGTGCTTGGGCTGAATTTTTACTTGGAAAACTAAGATAAATTCGATTTAAGCTCTGTTGGGCCTGATTTGCAATGCGTGTTCTTCTCAACTTCGAAATGGTGTCCAAAACTTTAAGTTGGGCTTAGTGACGTGTAAATGGGTCAATTCTGATCTTGCACATGGTTTCCTTCCGAGATCAATCTGCTTACGCTCAAACACATTATCCATCAGATGTCAGTTTCAAGATTCGGTTTCTTGGACCAAGATTTCCAAGATTTGGATTCTTGGTTTTCTTGATTTCTAAAATCTCCCCAAATGACATAATTAGACCAAGATTTGGTTTCTTGATTTTCTTGAAATAAAGAAAGTGAATCTTGGTTTTCTTTTTGGCTCGTATGTGTGCCCAAGGCCTTTGTGATGAATTCTTGCACAAATCCATTTAACCTTGCCTTCATCTTCCTTGCCTTTGACGTTGTAATTGGGCCTTGAGGTAAAGTTAGCCTATCAGCTTTGATGCTTGCATCATTCCCCCCTTCCTCGAAAGGATTCTTCCTCGAATCTAAAACATCAAAGGGAGAGAGATCGACAACATTGAAAGTAGTACTCACATTAAACTCACCGGTAGATCTATTTGGTAGGCGTTGTAGTTGATTCGCTTGAGAACTTGAAATGGTCCATCACCCTTACGGTCTAATTTCAATTTTCGTTGTTTTGGAAATCTCTCTTTATGTAGATGGACCCAAACCTAATCACCGGGTTCAAAAACAACTTTCTTGCACCCCTTATTGGCTTTGTTGACAATGACTTCATTGGTTATGACAATTCGTTGTCAAGAGCTTTCTCATGTATGGATTTTACCAACTTAGCCTTTTGTCTGCCATCTAAGCTGCAAATATTATCTAAAGGTAATGGTACAAGTTGAAGTACAATAAGTGGGTTAAACCATAGACAATTTCAAAGGGAGAATAACCAGTTGTAGAATGGATAGATCGATTATATGCAAATTCGACAAAAGGTAAACATTCTTCCCACATTTTGAGATTCTTACCCACCACAGCTTCAAGTAAAGCTCCCAAGATTCGATTTACCACTTCGATTTTCCATCAGTTTGTGGATGACAAGTAGCCAAATAAGGAGTTTTCTGCCAATCTTACCCCACAGTACCTTTCAAAAATGACTGAGGAACTTCACATCTCTATCAGAAACAATGGTGCGAGGTATTCCATGTAAGTGCACCACCTCTTTAAAGAATAAATCAGCCACATGTGTCACATCATCGGTTTTGTGACAAGCTATGAAGGGAGCCATCCTTGAAAACCTGTCAACAACAACAAAGATACTATCTCGACCCTTTTTAGTTCGTGGCAACCCAAGAATAAAATCTATGGATAGATCAACCCATGAAGAAGAATAAATCTACAAAGGAGTATAAAGGCCATGAGGCATTACCTTAGATTTTGCTTGTCGACAAGTTATACATCTAGAACATACCTTTTCAACATCCTTCTTCATGTGTGGCCAAAAGAAGTGTTCTTGTAGAATGTCTAATGTTTTCGTAATTCCAAAGTGGCCCATAAGTCCTCCACTATGTGCCTCTCGAACCAAGAGTTCCATCATGGAACATTGTGGTATACATAACCTGTCCATGCGAAATAAAAAACCTTCCACAAGATTAAACTTATCATAGGCCTCATTCCCACAATTAGCAAAGATATGTCTGAAATTAGTATTTGATTCCCACTCACAGTATGCTTCGAGATCATTCATTCCACGAAATTAAGGAATTGTGAACTTCGACTTTGCCAACGAAGGCTGTTCATGATTATTGGGAACCAGAGGATCTTCATCCACAAGAGGTACACGTCTAGCTTGATGTTTATGAGCACAAGGTTGTTCAAACCCATCATCATCATTAGCACCCCCAACATTGAGCCCTTTGCTCAGTTCGCAACTGATTTAACGTATTGTTCAATTGACTGAACATGGTTTCGAACTTATTAGTGATGGCATAGAGATCTAACTTTGTTGTGACACCAGCAAGATTTTCTATGTTAACTAGTGGATTGTCACTCTGGTCATCACTCCCTTTTTACTATGAGACATTGTGACAAATCTTAAAAAAAAACACAGCACTCAAAAAAAGAAAAAATTAAACAAACCTCATCGTTATGCACTCAAAAAGAAAATTTAAATTCTCAATGAGGTAAGAATTAATCTTGTGAGTCCTTTAGAAGTATTTATGTCAACCAATCAGGATGTATTAGAATCAATCTAACATAGTAATCCTAATAGTACTATGAGTCCAAAATCAGCTAGACACCAAAGAATTGTGTTGCACAGAGGAAGGAAGGTGCAACGTTCGTTAACCTACTAACACAAGAAACAAGAAAGTGTTATAATATGTAAAGAAACAATAAAAAGCAAAAACAAATGAAAACCCAAAACTAAGAATCAATAAAATTGCGGAAACTCGAAAAACCAAAAAAACTACGAAGCAACTTGACAAACTTCGTTCGAAGTGTTTCCTATTTCCAAAAATCACAAAATTTAAATTGGAGCCTTTACAAATAATGTGTTTTTGATCTGGAAATTTTTGGCACAAAATTCAACCCACGGAATATTTTTTTATTTTTCTCGTATTTTTCTTTTTTTCTCTACTTTTTTTATCACTTTTTTTGTGGGAAATATTTTTTATACTATAATATGGTGCCAAGAATCAGTATATAAAATTTCAGATCAATTGAAAAACGTTTACCCACCCAAAATTATTTTTTTTTCAAAAAAATTACTAAGTAAAAACTGTTTGTTGGCTATTTGTAATGGAAATCAGTGTAAAAAGCAACCAAGAACACGCAAAACGCCCAAAATCTGATACCAAATTATACGCAATGAATGCAAAAGAGGATCATAAATTTGTCAAGTCACGGATCTACCCTAAAGCTCTAGACAAATGTAATCTGAAACGAAAACAAAGAAAGACAGATTAATTGACAAGAAGAATAATCAAACGAAATTAAAACGAAAGAAAGATGAATGGCTGATAATGGATCCAATAAAGAACAAAATTAGGGTTTCTTGGATGAAAAAAACCGTCCTTGGACCTCAAGAAAACATCCCAACCAGATCTGGAAAATAAAAACACAAACAGATTCGTTAGAAGTGATTTAAAAGATAAAAGTAAAATGTTTAGGCAAGAATGATTGAAACAGCAAGAAAAGATTGGATCTCCTAATTTTTTATGTGTTTCTTGATAGATCAAGGTAGGAGAACATCCCTCTTGAAGCAATTTCAACCTAGAACGAAAAAAACTAAATCAACAACCCAAAACAGCAAGAAATAAACTAGATCAAACAATAACGATAAATTAAAGATAGAAAAGAGAAGATAACGTCCTAAGAAGCCTTGAAAACGATAAGAATCCACAACTCCCTTTAATGGCTCTAATTTCCCCTCCAAGAAGGAGATTTTGGCAAGAAAAAGCTTGAAGATGATTCCCACAACCTGAAAGATTGTTAAAACAACTTCTAAAAAAAACTCAAGAGCAATTCTTGAAGAAAAACTCAAAGAGAATTATTATTAACTCAAAATAATCAAAATCAATTGTTTTATTTACAATTCCAAGGCCTATATATAGGCAAGCTAAATAAATCTAAATAAAACTCTTAATTAAACTAGAACTCTAACTAATTTAAAGAAGAAGTAGTTTTAAATTAAACTTTCTTGTTGACATAAAACTCCTAAAAACTTAAACTACTTAATAATTATTCGAAATTCGGAATAAAAATAACAATAAAATAATAAGAGCTGATAATACAATATTGGGCACATATATAATAAAAATTAAACCTAAAACTCAAACCCAATATGATTTAAAATCGAGTTAAAAGCCCGAAACTCATAATTCTCATCATAATCACGTCTAGAAATTTTGTCCGCGCAGTCTTTATTAAAACAATCATAACATGAGCTCTCGAACTTGAAATCAAGTGATTCCAAGTGTGTTTTGAAGATAAGAGATAGATCTTCGAAATCCATGCAGACATCTCAAACCATAAATTCCTGGATCCCATACAAAAAGTCATTGCAAGTTTGCTGATTTCCCCAACTTGAAAATTGGTAGCTTCATTTCCAAGATTTAAAATCTTGATTTTCTTGATTCTTGAAATTGTTTGGAATGGCAATTCGATTTCTTGATTTTCTCGAAAATAAGAAAGTGAATCTTGATTTTCTTTTTCGGTCATGTACGCATCTAGGGTCTTAATAACGAAGTCTTGGATGGTCCCATTCAATCTTGCTTGAATTTGCTTGGCCTTCGACCTTGTTATTGGGCCTTGAGAAACTTGGATCCCATCACATTCATAAGCTTGAATATGGGCCTTGCAACTCATATCAACAACTCTTCTAAGGAGGTAAATTTGCATCTAAAAAAGATGTTAGCTTAACAAAATCCATAGGTTTAGGGTTTACCTTATCAGACTTTGTAGATTCCGGTACTTTTGGCGCAA